>JBBJLS010000002.1:21663555-21686921 GCA_037577275.1 Bryconaethiops microstoma | reverse complement strand
AGTTGCTCCAGGGAGACTGTCCCCTGTAGTTAGGGAATGGAAGTCGCTTTGGATAAAAGCGTCTGCTAAATAATGTACGTGTTGCTGTATTTTGAGTCTAACTAGACATAAAGACCAGTGTCAAACCATTACTAGGCCCTATGTTTGGGTCACAAAAAGCACCTACATTACTGCTCATTTTATTTGCATCTCTATGGGATTCTGGTACAATGTTAGCACTAAAGTAATGGTGGTTCACATAAACATTTTGTGGGCATTCTAAATTAAACACTGACATTTATATGTCATTATATGTTTTATCTAAAGCTTGTCACAGACACAATGACTTTTTACAGTGAAGTATCATGGTGACACCTTCAGTAAAGAACCCTGACATAGAGGTGCCACAGCTGTTTTCCATTTTTAGTTAATGGTAAGATGGCAGTAATACTATGGTTCATTTCCAGTCAGTGACATATCTAGAACTTCCAGAACTGACATTGGCTACTCTTTCATGCAGGGGAGGAGGGAAAATAGGGAGTTCCTGATTTTGTGTGGTATATGTAGAAACAGCCCAAGCATGCCCACTGAAGAGATTTTCAATTATAAGGAATGGTGGACAGGCCTCAAAGTTTGGTGTGTGGTGTTCTGCTGGTGTCTGAGGATTTCAAACCAAGACGTCACCTTTATTTTGTCCATGTAGGAATCAGTGCCTTTTTGATTATCCAGTCATTCAGCATCTCTATGGATAGTCATAATCTTAGTGTGACTTTACAATTTAGCAAGTTAACAAGTTTTTTGATAATAGCTCTCTTGTATATAGACATGATGTTTTTTTAACTCCCTGGTTTAGCCTTGTGGTTATTTATCTCTGTCCATTCTCAATATTGCGTAGCCATTTTCTAGGATGTACTCTAGGGGAAGATGAAAGATTTTTGTATCTTTGATATTCTGTATAAATGCAACATGGAATGGCATTTCAATACACTGTATACTGAGTATATTGTTGTCTTGACAATAAACAGATCTTGAATCTTGAATCTTGATTACATAGTGGTGCCCAAACAGGATCCCTGTATTATTGTTTTTGTTGCTGCCTGTTTGGTGTGTTTCTAATTTATTAATGGCAGCCCTACAACCACAAGCAGTGAAGGGATCTTCACCCTCACTGAGTTTCACCGCAAAACCATCAGTTGTCCAAAGAGATACTGTGAGTGAGATCATTGACATTTTGAGTCCTTTGTACATATAATCTGAAGAGGAAGAAGAAGAGAGTTCAGAAGCTGAACATGGAGTGGTGCCTGAGTGGTCCCTACCTCTCAGAGTTGGCAGTCATGAGAACAAGTGCCAGGATGTGTACAGCCACACTGGGAGCAAGTTGAGGATAGAAGACCAACTTAAGACCAGGAAAGCAGAGCTGGAAGAGAATGACAGAGTCATCAAAAAGCATCTCATATACCATCTGCAGCATCAAAACCAGAGGTTCAAGGAGTTTATAGATCTGGAGGTGCAAGACCTGGAAAGTCTGTGCTGGACTGTTTTGAAAAATGCTTCCAAACTTAAACACTCAAAACTTCAAACCCACCTCCATCTACTCACTCAATAAACCATACTGCAGAAACAGCTCAATCAGGCCAATTAAGTTCTATGTTTGACGGTCTGTCATCTCAGAACATCTATCAAGATAGACTTTCCTAGATATGAAGGAATAGGTGATGAGACCGACCTTGTTGCCATCACTGATAAGAATATCAGTGATGGCAATCTTAAAAAATATTGGTAGCCCTCACATCTTTATTATCAGGGACATACAAATACTGGTGGAAGACTGAAGTCACCTAAGACTCCAGTTCAGGATCCAGTTCAAGACCATCTTTGTGAGCTCTTTTTTGTCTGAGGATTGAAGGTGTAGGTTGACTGGAAGCAAGGTGTCCATGAGAGCATCAGGGATTTGGCGTTCCAGTACTGAGCTCTGTGCATTACATGCTTCTGCTGAAGGCCATCCTGAGGAACTGTAATCCATAACTTGCAAATTTGCTAAGAGAGACAGTGAGTTCAGTTAAGAAACTGATGAGTATTGGCACATTTGTGGAAAGGCACTTCTGTGAAGTGCAACAGGAGCCAAGCACTGAAAATAGACTTCTGGCCAACAAGGCAACCAAGAACCCTAACCTTACCACCTATAATAGTGGAAAAGAACTCTCAGCCATGATGGGCACAGGCAGTATATACTCTTTGATAGTTTGATAAAGAAGTCTTCTGGTTAAGGAGAATATTGAGGGGTAGAGTTGCATAGCCACTATATTTATTTACCCTTTTATATAATGAGCAGCCAGAATTTTGCATTTCCACTTGGCATAGTTGGCTCGGATTTCCTCCATTTTTCTGGTTTCAACATCAAATTTCAGAAGAACACCAAAAAGTTTCCAGAAGGACACGCAATTTTATTTGTGTGGAAATTTGTACACAAGTAATTAAATCAGTTAATTTGACAGTGTTTTGCATGTACTAAAAATTGTGTGACTGCCTATGTGTAAGGGTTGTAGGATCAAAGATTCTGATCCATGCAAGAAATGATCACTAGATTCAAGATTCTTTATCTGCCACATGCTTTGTCTAACCTGCAGGATGCCAGGACGGAACTCATTTTTTTGAACAGAACAAACCCCCCCTGTTTGAACAAGGAAGTCTGTGGTTTGTCAATGCTGAAGAGGCAACTTTATGGCCACTTAGAGGGACAATGAAGCTTTGGGCTAAGACCTCCATATCAGCGTGACCCAGCAGTCACCGGTAGAACAAAGCGACTGAACCCGGCGTTTGCTTGGCTTTCCTCCTCTATGTCACAGTGGGCTTTGAAGAGGCCTCTGAACTGTCCTGCTTTACCGAGCAGATGAAACAGTGTTCTATGCCATGCTTTGTTTGTGGACTATTTCTGTTCTGCTGCTTATCTGAAACCATGCCAGTATTCTTAATACTGTTTAAATAAAAGCAGCATGAGTACACAGCCCGCTATCATGACAGCTTCATTTATTTTCCCATATGTCAACTTTTATCTCATTAACATCAGTTGGCCATTAATGTCTACTAGTGTCCATTATTTTTTCTTAGAAAGTCAATATGGGTGTCTAAACTTTTGTTCAAAGCTAATGAATATAAATTCTATTTTAAGTTTTGATTTAATTAAACAATGTGAACTAAACTCTCTGAGGCTCTCTGCAGTGACTTTATCTTCTGCTTTATGCAAAATTGACCGAACATTCAGGAGTAATTGGGAGGACCAGCTTAAAGCTGACTTTACATGGCAAAACTTAAGTTTTCAAGTTTCAAGTTTTTAAGTTTTATTTTCATATACAGATAACGATGTAGCATCATTACCCATAATGAAATTCTTAGGCTCGTGTTCCCCCAACTTTACATAAATATATAGAAAGTGTACAGATTAAAATAAATAAATAAATAAATAAAAGTTAAGTATATATATATATGTGTGTGTGTGTGTGTGTATGTATGTATGTATATGTATGTATGTGTATATATATATATAAGAATTTAGAAAAAAAGATGCAATATTAAGAAAATAACATTTTAGAAGAGTGTTTGGTATTTACAAGTATGGAAAGAGTTTAATATTTGCAGTATTACACAAGCACGCTGTGTGAACGTAAGTTACACTTAAGGACCAATGGGCTCCAGGCTTTCATTCATTAGAAAGTAGACACTCAAATGATTAACGGTTTTAAGACTGAGACCAACTGAAGCAGATCTAGTTATGCTCCTGCTTGTTGGGGATGAAAACTGGGACCCTTCATGGATAAGAGTACACACCCCAAGTCCAGTTGATTTGGGGAATTATCCATAGTCTGTTCATCCCTTACAGCCTACTCTGTCTTTAAAAGAGCACATCTAATATATAATCCACCTCTTCACCTACAGCTCATCTTAACTTAGTTGGACCCGAATGACTCTACGTAAATGACAAGACACACAAACAGATTGTCCCTTAATGTCTGATGACTACTTTAATATTAACCACAACTTTGTGATCTACTTGATGAAGGTTATTAGGGGCATCCTATGCGGATAGGTAGATATTTTAGATGTTTTAGGTAGATATTGGAAGATATTTTAAGCATCTTTGAGCCATAGGTTCCTAATCTTGGCCTGGGAGCTCACCTGTTTTGCACAGTTTAGTGTTTTCAGGGAAATATGAAAGGAGACATACAATAATTTTCCAAATTTTCTGTGTAATTCGATCACTATTTGTTGTGAAATGGTGTCTTGTAAAAAAACTTACTAACTCAGATTTCCTTTATAGAGGTGGTGATAAGAACCATTGTCAGGATGTCTACAACACAAACATATACATGCAATATATATATACATTTAATGCAAAAATGGCCAACTGAATATGTCTTCTGAATTTATTTGTATTGTTGATGATAACCTGCATGTACCTCTCCATCCTGAATGGATAATGTTGAACATTTTAAGCCAAAAAGAACAAAAATATAATAAAACAGTGTTTTGAAGTGAACATTCTGTCATACGTGAATGTACAAAATTCTTCTTCTGCATTTAACCCTTGAAGCAGCAGGCAGCCAGGAACACAGCGCCTGGGAAGCAGTGTGTGGGGATGGTGTCTTGCTCAAGGGTACCTCAGAGGTGCTTAGCGGTCTTGGGCTTCAAATCCATGACTTCCTGAGCGCAGGGCCAATGCCCTAATCACTAGGCCACCAGCTGCCTCGCATTCATACCGTTTCATATACTAAAGGTATAGCTGTATGAGGCACGAATTTCCTCAAACGTGTGATTCCCATCATCACTGTAATGAACAATTCTGACATAGTAGGTTTCTCTACAATGAAGAATTTCATTAAATGCTAAAGATATTGTGGAATTCTTCCTAAAACTGTCACTTGCGTTGTATCTCTCAGTTAAAGTATGTAGATACATAGTTAAATAACTTTGTACAAAGTACAATAAATCTTTTTGTTTCTTTACATCAGATGTACGTGAAATACAAAATTGAGAAAATAACAAAGGGTATGGAAGGCTATGGTTTAATCAATAGTATAACCGGATCTAGAAGGTTACAACACAGTGCTTCAATCGCTGCATTGTCCTCTAGCACAGTTCAGTGTATTAAAGAAAGGGATACACTATAATGTACAATGTGCAGTGGTATGTCTATACTGTTGATATATAAGCACACTGCATAAGAGCTTAGGACATGAAGTGCTGCTGGTATGGAGCATGTTTTAAACATGCATTGTCTCATGCCTTTCTTTTAGGTAAGATGGTTGATGATGGGACGTCGAGTCATCAAGGTTGAGTAGCTTTGAGGTTGAGGTCCTAAAATAAATAGGCTCAGTATTTGCTTCTCCTTTTCATACTACAACAGGGCGTAATATAGTAAGTGAACCTTTTCTAAAAAATGTCACAAGTACTGAGTAACTTAGAAATGCTGTGGAACATTTTAGTACATCCAGCTTTGACTGTAAGAGGAACTGACGTTTCTTAGCCTCTTTTCTTCCCTCTTGGTCTAAAATAAAAATAATAAAACCTCTGAAATCAAAGGCCAATTGCAGAACAAAAACTAATTAGTATCTAAATGATTATGATTTAAATATAGCTGGGTAAAAAAGTAAATTCCTGCACTCACAAATATAGCATACAGAAGTAGAAGTAAAATTATAGCAATATTCAGGCCGGAACTTGACTTCAGTACATATAACTGAGAAAATGTAATGCTAACACTTCACTGAAGGCCACTATTCATGAGGTTTCAAGCTACTTACATAAACCGTCCATGACAAATGACATGAGGACATGCATTTATTCCCAACCAGCCTCACCTCAGAATATGTTATGGAAGTTGACTTTTGTTGAAATAAACCTTCATAAATGTTTATGTAGGTTTATGTCAGTTGTCATGCAAGGTTTATGTACACGCCTTACGAAGACTGGCCTTCATGGAAGTAATGTCTTGTGTTTTTACTGACCATGCAAAGTCAGTCAGCTACACTCGGGTGCTGCATCTTTGAGGAATGCCATAGAAGAACCCTTCAGGCTCTCTAAAAAGATATGGGGATTTGTGCATGTCATGAATCTTCACATAATGTAATGGTTCTTTAATAATTGAATGTTTTGACATTATGTGGAGGTTCTTCAAACCTTATTTGCAAAATTTGCATCTCCAAAGAACCAATCATTGAAAAGGAATTTAGGGAAGCAAATATGTTTTTTTGTACAACAAATCCTTTCTGGCACTTTTTATGTAGTACACTTTATATTACAAATATATCTTGGTAGTTTTATTCATGGGACTTTTTTGTAGCAGCTGAACTGTCTGACAGATGTTGTGGTGGTCTGTCACAGCTGCACTCCAAGAGTCATTATTAAAACATATATTACATACACCAATTTGTGTGTGTGTGCAAATAATGCAAATATGTTCAGAAGAAATCATTCAAAATTTCAATCAGTTTGGAATATATGAACTCGGCAGAAGTCTCGCTGATTGTGTTCGTAGTTACAGTTAACATCACTATGGTAGCAGGACTGTAACTTCAGTGTGTGTGAAACTGCTGTATATATATAGTAATGGAACTGGTCTTGAAATTAGAACAAATTCATTTATTTGCAACTGTGTGGAAAGTAGAGTGTAGTTCATACACAATGAACAATGTTTATGCTGCTTATATATCAGCACCAGATATTATCAGCAGACATTAATGCCATATTAATATGTTAATATATTATTTGGCCTAAAAATGACTAAAGATTTTGGAGTGAGAGTGTCAATTCGTATTACATGCTCAGAATATAAATTGACACATGTAAAAGTAGACAGTACTGCAAACAAGCTGCCTTTCACTAAACATCCTTATCTTAGTCCAGTTCCTGGCCGTTAAAGGCACTAACACATAACACTTACAAAATCTGTTTATAATTAATTTAGGTTCTCTCTCAGTACATTCAATTTTTAGTAAGTGTATTAATGTTATGTATATCTTTGTAAGATACTTTAAATAAAAATAATTACATGTAAACAAATAGATCTAAGAATCTCACATTAGGCACAGTCATCTGTAGTGTAATCTCATTGCACTAAGTCTGTCATATTGATAAGGGATTCCTATGAAGGCTCTGAAAGAGAGATGAAGCTATCTCTTTTAAAACAGGCCCTTCTCTTTTTTCAGGTTCTGCTGTTTCCACAAAGGCATTGAGTAGAAGTCCAGCCGTGCAATACCCAACACTATGTTGAACTCTTCTTCTGAGAGATACTCCTGAGGAAGCAAGAAAAAAGGGTTTAGAGTCTCAAATGCATCATTTTATCATCTGATGAACGGTTGATGGCCTGAAACGATGCAGATATCTGTGGCATCTGTAAAATAAGGTCAGTTACAATGGACAACAATTCTCTTACACTGAGAAAAATAAGAAAAAGCCTTACTGTCTCAAAATACACTTATAAAAGAAGCCAATGGGAACATCTTTCAGGAATTCTCCACTCACTTTCTGTGACTGCTTAACCCTCACTAGGGTTGAAGGTACTCAGAGCCTATCCTGGGGTCAAAGGGCCCGAGGCAGGAACTCACCCTTGACGGGGCGCCAGCCCACCGCACACACACCATTTACTGACACCTACGGACAATTTAGAAACCCCAATTTACCTGACACGCTTGTCTTTGGACTGTGGGAGAAACCAGAGACCCCAGAGGAAACCAATGGCACCACAAGGAGAACAGGCGAACTCCACACACACAGGGCTACGACCCTGAGGTGTGAGGCACAGCGTGGTGCCCAGGAATTGTCCACTTGCTTCCATTATAATTGTTTTGAGCCAACAGGCTTTTAAACCTGTTCATTCGTGTTTTAGTCGTGTTTTAGTAGTTTTTAGTAGTCTTTCAAATACCTCTTTCTTGGTGGGGTCAACCCCTGTAGGAAGGTCGTCTGCCTGGCAGTTCACCAGCTTTTCCGCTGGGAAGATGGGCCGTGTCGATGGGGGCAGGACTCCCACTGAGTTATTTGAGCTGTTGGTCTCAGGGTCAAGCTTAATCATATCCTGCAGTCAAAACAGTTTGGTTTCTGTTGATTGCCACATAATTAATGCAATTCATTTTTTGTTTGTCAGGAATGAATGATGATGCTTTTTGAGAACCTAAAGAGATGCTACTTAGCTATCAGCTAAATAAATGAGTAAATAAATAAATAAATAAATAAATATGTATGTATATATACTGTATATTGATCAGGACTCTGATCCTTAGAGGCTCACCAGCACCACCTGATGGACATAATCAATTTGACACACTTTGCAGTTACCCCACAAATCATTGTAAAGTCCCCACAAATAATTACAAAGATTTTTTTCATTTCTTTATGTGGTTTCTTAAACAATGGGCAACAGGGTTGTGGTCAGTTCAGGAATGAACTCAACACTTCCATTCAACAACGACCATAGGAAATTGAATTTGAAATAAATTGGAATGCCAAGAAGGGGAATTCAGTTCAGTGATGTATTACTCTTTCTGAGCATGTTTCTGGGATTACAAGTAGTGACATACACTGGAACTGTTACAAACTGTTACAAATACCAAGTAATGCATGAAAAATAATGAAATGTAACTAAATAAAACATAGACTGTTAATAACAGTGTATTTTTGCCAGTTTAATGTGATAGGTCATGAACTCCACCTTGCATGGAACTATGGGAAATGCTGTTTTAGTCTAATTCAGGAATATGAAGAAGGACACTTTTTTTATTAATAACAATGATTTGTGAAATTAACATGTGGAATTTACCATGGAAATGGAATTTACCATGCATTCTCAGTTCAATTCATAAATAGACAAAAGTATGGTCAAAATAAATTCAGAATTCAAGATGGCTCTTATGACTGTTTTTAGAGCTGTAGTATGCTTTTGTCCAATTGAGCAAATTCTTTTTACCAAGTTTTCATTGTGTTCAGTTCTACCCACTAGCGAGGACTCCTTCAGTCACATGATATCACCAACAGTGGGAAGAAGAAGTCTAACCATGCTTCCTCTGAGATTCTGCATCTTTTTGAACTGCCCTGAGCAGCTCAACATGCCTGAGGGGAAACAGTAAATGCCAATCCTTTTATGTCAGTCACCCACATTGGCTGGCATTTCACTTGCACTGGAGGAAGACAGTGACCGTGGCATCACCAGGGACTGATCTTCTAATGATGGGGCCAATGCTAAGGTGGGTATGCTACTTAGGATCCATAGTCTGAGATCATTTAACAACTGTCCAGTTTGCGTGTTATGATTCAGTCATGTATATTTGTGGCAAAAATGAGTTTTGTAGTTGCACTGCAAAACTAAAAAATACCGAACACTTCTTGGCTAAATATGAGGGAACTGTGTGCATGGTATTTTTTCTATTATATAACTATTTATTTAAATGATCTTTAACCCACCGCTGTAATCTGGATGATGTCAGCTGCCTCTCCAAGCTCTGACTTCAGCTCCTCATAAGATTTTCCACCCTGGAAAGCAGAACCCATTTCAGCTTAACAGATGCTGTTGGTTTGTTGTTTATGAAACTAAAGGAACATCAGATATTGTTTAAAGCAATGCCTACGCTCCACATTTGAGGGTCCCAGGCGTGGAACCAGCCGGTGAAGGTGGGCGGCTCAAACCCTTGCTTGACCACTATGATGGGTGTGTCTAGGTCTCGTCCGGCAGGGTGGGTTTTCAGGTAATCTTGTGCTGTGAACACGGCTTCCTTCTTCTCCGTTTCATTGGCGCCTTTCCCGATCCACAGGAACACCTGACAAACGCACCAAATGTTTTGATACAGCCTTGCAGGCAGAGTACTCCAACCCAATATGTCCATGTGTCCATGTGATTTCCAAAGTGTAGATGAATGCCACCATTCTGGAAAAAGATTAAGGCTGGTCCTTACCTGGTCCCAGGTGTCCAGCAGCATGACATCATCCTCATTCAGGTCATCCTGGTTAAAGTTTGAGATCTCATCCGCAATGAATGTACCCGTCTTATTGGAACACTCGAACAGGCGAGGATTAATCTGGATGATTTCCTCCTGCAGTCTGCTCATGAGGACAGAACGTCAGATTTTAGGGAGGTTTAAGGGGATGTTAGATTGGGTGTGCTTCTGACTTCTTTGTTAATACACATATTTCATGTCTGGTATTGTAAAGCCGCCTGTCATAATGAAGATGATGATCATTATTTCACCTCTTTCCACTGGCATATTGAGACTTCCCCCCTAGTTGCACCCAAAAGTCAGCAGGTTCTTGACCCTCTGCTATGACCTGCTTCTCTCTCTTAGAGATGATGTCAGATAGAGATTTTCCCATCTCTCTCTCATCCCCGCTGCAGCCCTGTAGGAAAAAGAGAGTTCTGTAAACATTCTGGTTTCTACAGACACCTGAATTCTGTTGTTGCCACACACTGCTATTGGAGTGTCAGCTGTAAATATATATGCATGATCATAGATTGATGTTCTGCCTAGGCCAGGAATACCCAACAGTATCCTCAAAGTGCCAGTGTAGTTGCATGTGTAGTCTGCTTGTTTAATAAATATGTTCAAATAAGTGTGTTCTCCTGCTTCATTGCAATAAAAACCTGCAGCCACACTAGGTCTTGCATCTAAAATTAGACACCCATGGCCTAGGCAAAACCAACCACTCTAGGCAGCAGCGTTACACAGACATCATAATCCCGCACCAGCATTTCATTTTACGGAGGAAAAAGATAGTACAGATAATTGTTAACACCCGTCAGGGTTAACAAGATGGGCATTAAGAAATACATTGTAAAACAATGCTATTTAAGATGCTGTGAGTAAGAGCATCTGCCTGATGTAAAACTGGCCCCAGTGCTCCAATTTATGGAGGAAAAGGATAATTTGTACCTGTTCCAAAAACCTATTGATTTATGCAAATGTATTTGTGAGTTAGAGGTACGGCCAATCAATCATTTTCCACTATGATTAAAAATTGATCCAAACATTGATGCTGATCTTCTGATGGCTGAAAAAATGAGTGACTTGGAGCTGACACTGACCTTTCCACACCACAGGTAACAACAGGAGGCAGTGCTGAGCACGAATACGTCATTGGAGTTGAGTGAGGAGGAGCGGGGAGTCACCTCAATAGCACGTGTGTTGAACTCATTCGAACCGTGAACATGGAACAGTCTTACTGCTGGCTGAACGTAGGTGGAGTCGTCTCTGGAACTTCCTTCCTACGAACAAAATGAAGACTTTTCATGAGGTATGAAAGTTAAAAAGGTCCTAGGACTCAACAACTTGTGAACCCCACAGTGTCACCATAATAGTGACACAGAATATAGTAACATATTCCCATATACCCACCTCATAAATCACCATCTTGCCCTTGAAAACAGCCATGAGATGCATGGGCTCCTTCCCCATAGGCACTCGAACCTGCACTGGCTCTCCATTATACTTCTGATCCAAAATGACAGCCTGATATGCAGAAGCTGTCAGTTCTGCAGTGCTTGCATGGCGGCCCTGCAAGAGTCCCATATAAAATACATTAGAATTCATGTTTGTATACCAGTCACCTTGGAAATGAATGCTGTTCTTATCAGAGGCCTGTTTTCTTCTGATCTTGATGCCGGCTTGCTGACCAGATGCTAGTCACACAGATAGATATGCAGATAGATAATGTGTGACACTTACTTGCCAAATGTACAAAATGTAGTGCATTTTCCCGCTGACGTCATACTTGTAGAGGATAAGGTAGCAGTCACTACCGTAGAAGTGGCCCAGCCATTTTCTGTCCACAGGACTCAGCTCGTTGTTCTCTATCCTCCAAGTCTGAGAGAGAAAAGTCCTTGTAATAACCTGCTTCTTGCCGACTTTTCTTCAATCAACAGAGGGGAGCAGTATCATTGATGTTTCAGTTTGCAACACATTTATCAAAGTCAAAGGAGCAGATATTGATCTACTGTTTTTTTTCTTAAACAGGTCATACGTTTTTTCATTGTGTAATTTGACTTTCATTCTCACTGACGAAAAGACAGGAAGCAGAGCTGGAGGTGGCAGAATTTAAAATATTAAGATTTGCATTAAGAGTGATGAGGATGGACAAGATCAGGAATGAGTTTATTAGACAGACAGCTCAAGTTGGACCTTTTGAAGGAAAAGTCACAGAGGTGAGATTGTGTTGGTTTGGACATGTGCTGAGGAGAGACTGAGTGTGTTGGGAGAAGGATGCTGAGGAGAGACTCAGTGTATTGGGAGGAGGATGCTGAGGAGAGACTCAGTGTGTTGGGAGAAGGATGCTGAGGAGAGACTCAGTGTGTTGGGAGAAGGATGCTGAGGAGAGACTCTGGGTGTGTTGGGAGAGGGATGCTGAGGAGAGACTCTTGGTGTGTTGGGAGAGGGATGCTGAGGAGAGACTCTGGGTGTGTTGGGAAAAAGATGCTGAGGAGAGACTGAGTGTGTTGGGAGCGGGATGCTGAGGAGAGACTGAGTGTGTTGGGAGAGGGATGCTGAGGAGAGACTCTGGGTGTGTTGGGAGAATGATAGAAGAAAATGGAGACGACTGATCAGCTGTGGCAACCCCTAATCAGAAGCAGCCGAAAGTAGAAGAAGAAAATTTTAACTTTCGTTCTAAAGGGCCTCGAATAATCTAGAATTTCTATATGAATATTTAAAGTGCCTGCTTAAGGGTTAGCCAAGTATCCAGCTAACCCTAAGGGACATGCCAGCACTCAGAGGGTAGTTTCCAAATCACCACAATTTACTTAAAAGCTTGGCACACCATTTTGAATAATAGGTTTTCTGTAAACATAACAAAATATATTACTTGATTACTAACCTCTGCTTCACCTGAACCATCATCCACCATTTTCTGCTGAGCTGCTATATCAGGCCTGGCATGCATTGAAGTGACATCAAACTTTATCTGCTCAACCTTGGCTACAGAAAACAATTAAAGCACAGAAACAGAATTGCTTATATAAATGGGTTCGTAGAAAGCTTACTGTTTTTTTTTATTTTACACATAAAATGGTTTCAGTTTTCTATTGGATACTGCTACCATGCTCACCTATTTTGCCTGGGCTGTGTGTAGTGCCCAGTCCAACTGTCTGGCCCTTCACTGTCCATTTCTGGAAAAGTTGCTTGAAGACTGAGGACTCAGAGCCATCGTTCACTGTTTCCACATAGGTGGATGGAGGATAGCCTTTAGCCTTTTTATACGCCTAAAGACAAAGAAGATGAAATTAGTAACATTTTTCTTTGCTTCTTGCAATTATATCATGCATAACTTTTATTTGCATTTATAGAACTCAGTTTAAGGTTTCAGTCATGTGCATATACTTTAACAGCATCCCTTATGAGAGCATGAATAAAAAAGTATGTTCATATCTCACCTCAGCCATGTTCAGTGATTCTGTTCTTTCTGCCTTTGAAGCCTTCCTTCCCTTCCAAATAAAGATCCGGATTCCACCTTGGTCCAGCAAAAAGCAGTCCTATCACAGGGGTATAGACATGTCTTTGATGCAATGTGGCGAATTTGGTAACACTTTACTTGGATGGTCCACCGTAGAAGCTTTGAATGTGCTCAGCCTGTCTTTATCTAACTTTTAACTAATGTGAACTAATTTCTTAAATCTTACCCTAAACCTAATCCTTAACCTAACCTTAACCTAAAACTTAAATCGAATCCTAATCCTAAACCTAAACTTGATGTTGATAATCAGTTGAGTTTCACATTATAGTTTAACAAATTCAATTATCTGTACTAGAGGACCATAAAAATAAATTGTTTATTATTTTTTTGTTGTAGAGTGACTTTCATAAAGCAAAAAAGACTTTCATAAAGCAGCTTCACATAAAGAAGTTTTAAATCTGACGCTAGACCCCTGATGAGCAAGACGAGGGCGTTCCTTAAAAGCATGAGAAATAAACCTCGAGAAGAATGGGTTCTTTGTATTTCTCTCCAAATATTCATGGTTGTCAGCTGCATGCATTGGTCGGTCCTGTGTTTTTCCTACACAATGCTACACAATAGTTTGTGCTGTGACTGCTGGACAAAAGATGTGAGCATATAGTTTTGCTTCTCTTTCTCCGTCTTCCTTCTTAATTTAGCGTTGGTTTACACATCAGACCACAGAGTTAAAGTTTGACTTTCAGTACCATAGAACTGCCTCAAAGGAGAAGTTCATGTTCAATTTCATTCCTGCCAGCCAAGAGTTATCTTGAAAAACGATCTTTCTGTTGTAGTTTTACAATGACCTTGTTATTGATTACTGTAGGCCGCTTATCATGCTTCATATTATTTTATGAGCCTACGGATTTTATCACAGGCAAGATCAATCCAACAGTGGATTAGTGGAAAATTTCTTTACTCCTTTGCATGGATGTAAGGTTTGATATTTGTCCAATGTATTGCATTAGAGCTTTTATTATCAGCACAGCCTTTGCATAGAGATGTTCCCCTTCTGAGAGCTGTAAACTATATATAACTAAGAAACACTAATAAGTAGGCTGTTACAATCACAAACCCACATTTCAAGGTGTCTGAATGGTGCAACTGGGTGGAGGTCATGTCTTCTTGCTGGACTCCTGACAAAGTTCAAGAGAGCAGGACTGACCTTAGTAACTTGCTTAGTATCTTTTATCTGTTTATTGGGACTAGTGCTGGTCAACTGCAGGCATCTACCAGCTCACATACACAGAACTCGACAGTCAATGTCCTCCTTTTGTGCAATTTACTAAATGTCAGTTGCATCAATTCTTACTGCTAGAATGTTAAGCTAGAAGTTGATGTTCTTCAGAGATGTATGGTAGATGGATGCTATAGTTAAATTGTCATGATAAAGACTATATGTAGTGCTGCAAGTTAGTTTTAGTTTCCTCTTTTTAGACTTCTTATCTAATCAGCTTCTGTTCCACTAACAAGCTGTGTTTCTTTCTACACTTTGCTTCATGCTTTTGGAGGTGTGGCACCACTCCTGCCTCCAAGCTCATTTAGTCTCCATGCAATGAGTCTGAACACATACAAAACATTAAATAATGTTTCATATGTCTCAGAGTGGAGATGGGAAATATGATAATATTTGTTGTTATTGTGATAAACTACCTCTCAGAATGACTATATCTCAGACTAAGCATATGGTGGATTTTAGATGGTATTTTAAGAACAGTGACCATGACATATTTAATTATGAGGAGACCATCATTATTGCTGAAAATTTGTGCATTTAAACTGTTGGATAAAATTCATTGTATCATAATTTTCATTGTAAATAAATATATAAATGTAGCACTACTGTTTTTTTGCACTACTTTCCAACTTATCAGATGTCAGAAAAAATGCACAAGAGTACAACATATTCTTGTTGTATTTTATACTCTCCACAAGTTTCATTTTTTAATTTCCAGGTTAGTCAGAACTTCCAAACAGATTGCAAGCAGTATTTTTCAGAGTAAGTGTTTTCTTACCTCTTGTTTGAGCAGATCTTGTGTTAAAGGCTTAACTGCGACTTCCTGGACCACAAGGCTGCCAGAGGCATCTGAAATACTGTACAGAACAGGTGGATTAATTGCTGGATCTGGATCTGAATCTGGATACCTATAGACCTATAGGCATAACTATATAATAAAGGCCTAACTGTTAATGAGCCCTTAATTAATGAGCTGTTAGTCAAGCAAATGTAACACAAGAAATTGTGTATTAATATAGAAACTCGAAGTGACCTTACTGAAAAAGTTTTATGCTGGACTTCAGCTTCTCATCAACCACCTCATCAGGAATAGTCTCTTTAATTTCCTTTCTTACTCCCAAGACGTGATTCATTATTTTCATGGCCTCTTCAGAAGATTGCTCATTGTCTCCCTCCACCACAGTGACCTGGGCTCGACCTCCTCTCTCTCTGTCACGGACATCCTTTGCCAAATTCATACCCTATAAGGACAGCAGCCGTCAGTACTGAACTAACTTTATATCATGTATTCTTAAGGACCAGACTTGCTTTACTTTGACATACAAAAGAACATTTTTAACATAATGTGTGTCTGTGCAAGTTTCCAGAAGACTGATTGCTTACCTTTAGTCTCTCCATCCGGTTGCTCTGAGGACCATTCCACTGAATAATAAGTTTTCCCAGGTCTAACAGGAACACGTCGCCTTTGTTGAAGCTGCTCCAACTCATATCCACCTGAGCACAGAGCCAAGCCAGTTTGAACAGAATGCCCTTCACTATATATTTACTTTATACCTGGTACCTAACTCTTTTAAATCATCAGACAGATGTATGCACAAGTTTGAATACCTACATTTAAATGACATGTTTTGATGATTTTCTATGTGAAAATACATAACTACATTCTCTGCAGAGAGCAAACTTATGTGACATGACATTTCAATTTTTAGCTCTTCGTTTGTACATAAACATGCTGCAGTGTGTTTATACAGCATTTATATGTACATGCCTTAACTGTTCTCTTTAGATTTTCTTAGATAGTCAATTTATGAATTTTGATCAGGGGTACCCAAACTTTTGCTTATATCTTTATTTACGCTTATAACACCTCTTTTCATATCTTTTTTATACATGGTGATTGGTGTTTAGTCACAAACTGCCCATCAGTATCCGATCTGCACCAACTGTAGCTTTAAAAAGCTGCAATATTCTCCTTTGTCTTTTAAACATTTGTATTTCTATTGCACTTTCAGTTTTACTATGTATTCTTTTATTTCTTCCATTATTTTATTGTAACCGCATAATACAAAAAACAAAACAACAATAATGATAATAACTGTTTTTGGTATTATTACTATCATTATCATTATTGTTGTTATTACATAATGAAGGGCAATGTATCATCAAGTGTTTGACTAAAAAATAACCTAAGTATCCATAAATGAAATATGAAACTCATGTTACTCTGAAAAAGGTATGACAGTCTGCTGTACCCACTCTCGGTGAGAAGATTATAGACTTGACTTCCTCTGTTGAGTTTTTCTCACCTCTCCTGCAACCACATGCTTCTTGCCCTTGACGTGCAGCAGTCTGCGGACATTGTATGTGTTGGTCTCCACTTGTTTCATCCCCGAAGCTACACCACCTTTCTTGTAACTGTGATGAAAACATCAGTGTTTTGTCACATGGTTATATGGTCTTCAGACAAGTAAGCTTACTCTTTGCATATGCCTTGTGGTGTGAATGTTAAAGTCACAGCAATGATCTTTTAACTTCATCTTGACTAAGTGGAATATTGTGAGAGGTTAAAATGTCTTAAAGTTAAAAAGTACTTCATGACAAACAAAGCCTCTTACTGGAGCTGATATACTCAAGAGTTAAAAGTCTTGAGTAGATTCTTCTGGTATAATCTTCATAGAAATGCACCAATAATAGAATGGGATGTAATGTGTTAGTTACAGCAGAAGTCCCCAACCACCAGGCCGCAGACCAGTATCGGTCTGAGTCATTTAGTACCATCTACACTTTTGCAGAACAGAAAAGATTGTTATTGCCGCCAAGGAGGAACAAACTCCTTAAAAAAACTTTTTGGGCCAGCTGGGTGACCTAGTGGTTATTGCCCCTACAATCAGAAGGTTGTGGGGTTGAATCCCAAAAGCTAGTGTCATCACTGAGGTACCCTTGAGCAAGACACCGTCCCCACACACTGCTCCCCGGGCACCCCTCATTGGTGGCAGCCCACTGCTTCACTTGGTGAATGGGTTAAATGCAGAGAAAGAATTTCACGCTGTGTGTTGTGCTGTGTGACTATAAGGGTTCACTTTACTGAATGAGCAGGTGTCTACAAACCTTTGGACATACAGTGGGGCAAAAAAGTATTTAGTCAGCCAACAATTGTGCAAGTTCTCCTACTTGAAAAGATGAGAGAGGCTGTAATTTTCATCATAGGTAAACCTTAACTATGACAGACAAAATAAGAAAAAAAAAATCCAGAAAATAACATTGTCTGATTTTTAAAGAATTTATTTGCAAATTATGGTGGAAAATAAGTATTTGGTCAGTAACAAAAGTTCATCTCAATACTTTGTTATATACCCTTTGTTGGCAATTCTCTAGAGGAGATCTAAATACTTTTTTGCCCGACTGTA
The DNA here is from genome assembly GCA_037577275.1 of Bryconaethiops microstoma. Classification (NCBI taxonomy): domain Eukaryota; kingdom Metazoa; phylum Chordata; class Actinopteri; order Characiformes; family Alestidae; genus Bryconaethiops; species Bryconaethiops microstoma. The sequence continues at coordinate 21,668,837 of JBBJLS010000002.1, read as the reverse complement.
TAGTGTAGCTTTTTACCCAGGAGGGTACCCAGAAATTAAAAACTATTAATCAGTGAAACCGATTAAAAGTAAAGATTTTACATGATGCCATTTTTGAAGTATCCTTGGAAGGTGGGACTCTCGTAGCCCTGGGTCTCCCGATGCTGCACTGCCACGCCCCCTAGGTGATCGTCCATCATGGTGGTATATATGGCAGCAGCCCCCTGCTCATCCACGGATGTCGACTCGCCCAGCCAGTAATGTATGTCATAGGTGAAGGAGCTGCTCGTCTTTGTAGTCTGACAGAACAGGGAAGCATATTCTGACTGTAATTTCTATTGTGGATTTAGTATTAGCTGTTAATATTAGCTGTTAATATATCAGTCATGCACCACATGACGGATATATTGCAGAAAATACTTACATGTAGTATTACATAGCTGTCTCCCTCATAAAACTGTCCATATGTTTTAGGTGGGCAGGGCACCAGTTCCATTTTCTGATAAGTGATAAAACAGAGATCTGATATAAGTGGAGTGATAACAGATTTACTGTTAGAGAAAAGTAACATTATCTTAATGTTATGAGTATGACTTTGGTTCAACTGTGAGGACATCTCTGCACACTTTCAATCCTCACCTCCACTCTCCATATCTGCAGTCCTGGTGTGGTTTTATTGAGGACTTTTTGGACTTCGGTCTTTACTTCGACTTGTGGCATGATGCCAGCTTCAGAATCTGCGACGTACCTTGAAGGATCAAAGATAAAAATAGAAGATAATCACCTCCAGCACACACACACACACACACACACACACACACATAAAAGAAAGGTATTGTAATATTGTAGAGGACACTTTTTCCCTGCTTAATTCTAAACAAACTAAGCTTTTTACTTGTAAATTCCCACTAACATTGCAGTTTTGTCTACCTAATTTCAAGTTTTTCCACCACAAAAATACTTTTAAACCCAATTTAAACCTCTCTTAAACACAGTAATTCACAGGTATTCTTCTCTTTTGTCTTTTATGGTTTTCATTTTTTGTTTTCAGATTAAGTTCCTACTTTCTGCTGTTACTTCTAAATGTGTGACCCTCCCCCTATGAGGCTTTCTATCAGTCTAAAGTTCTTCTCTTGGTTATCTAGGGTAAAAGCAGGGTGCAGTTTGTAAGAGGCCTTTCCTGCTTAAAGCAGGTAAGAGTTCAGCGTGCACGTCCTCTTCATCAGCAACTAGAGAGCCTTTAACTCTGTTAACTCTCTAAAATAAAGGTGCCAGCTCTTTTTCTTTTACAGGTGTGAAGAGACATTTTTGGCGCTCTGTAGAAAAAACGATGTTTCTCAAAATAACATTTTTGTGAGAGATATGTGAGTGTAAAAAACCTGTTAAAATAACCTCCACGTAATAGAGAGATTTTACATTAGTAAAAAAAACCCTCTACATTATATGATCTTAAAAATGTTCTTCAGACTCAGACATTTCATTTGCCAAAAACATTTTGGCACATGCGTCAGAAAAAAAAAGCCTTATTACACCAAGTTAGGCGTGATGTAATAAAATCTTTGCATGAAGAGTGAAGCTTAAAACGAGGATCATTCTAGCCTGGCTGTATTATTACGAGACTTAAAACACAACAACACTCGACGTGACTCGTTCCTGACATGTTCTTATTAATACCAAATGTTCATTGTTTTTAGCAGTTAATGCTGTGGTGGCTTTTGAGATGTGAAATGCTCAGGCCTCTAGCGCTTTGTATCATCAATACATCATTTTTTCATTCTATTTTGTCAGTGCTGAATCATGCATGTCCGTCGATTCAGATTGGTGCTCATGTATATATTAAAGTATTTGGTCAGAAAGCGTTCACAGTGACTTATTGAAGGATGTTGAGTCACATGGCTCTTGGTGGAAACGTTCTTGTAACTTCTCCATCAGTTCTTCCGTATTCTGTTCACTTTCTGTAATTGTGACTTCAGCTTATTGCGAAACATTGCAATGGCTCAAAAGGCCAAATGTATCATTTTGTCACAGGCAAAATCTTATAAAGTATTAATATAAAATGCAGTGCTCATGAATAAATTAAATATAACCCCTCAAGGTCATATTTGTTCACTGGAGGTAGTTGCAGTTTGTAAATGTTCCACAGGAAGTATGGTCTATGATAAGCATAGAGCTGTAAAGCTTCACCACACTGTTTGTTTAGTGCATCTCTTGTGCTCTCACATCACCCAGCTGTTTCAACATGCTGTGGCCCGTGTGTTTGGCGAGAGTTAAATTAATCAAACCTATACCATAGCTTCTCACCTCTGCTCAGAGACATCTATTCCTGCCCACCCCTAAGCCTCAAAATCACATGGCCAACGCCCACTTGATTTGCTGTTGTTACCAACCATGCTTATGCTGTTTTCGGTTGATGGACAGAACAGTAAAGTCAAACCAGTTAGTAATTCTTGCGTGGATCTGAGTCACTCTGCTTACCCTTGCTTAGTAACTGTCACCTGCCTCAGAGCTTCATAGTTACTCATATCTAAACTTTTTGATGGTGTCGTATTTTGAAACCTGTCTATTTCACTGCATTGTTCAGTCTGAAAGACAAAATCTGACAAAGCCTTGACCAGGGTGTGGCTATTCTAGAGAGGAACTGCTCCCTGCAGCAATACGGAACAGTCATAGAAATTGACTTGTGCTATTTTTTTTACCTTTTCATATTAATTGGTTCACTGTAGAGCAAGTTGCTGACACAAATTTGTTTAATTTGTTAACAACAGTGGTAATAGGAGCCAATGGTCATATATGACACAAATGTATACATTTGATTTGCTAACCATGGCCAGAGAATCTATCCATGCCTTCTGAGGTTTTATATCCATGTGATAAATTTGAGGGTAATCTGCGTTAATCTTAACTTTCCTTACAACACCCTGCATGTACAGCTCTGCAATGGATAGAAAAGTATATATTAAAATAATACCAACTAAAATATATAATAACCTTATAAAACAATATCTCAAACATCAGACATTTTATTCATTAACACTTACTGGTGTGGCCCATTTCACATCAACTCACTTGTTTACATCTTGATGTTTTATTTCTGCAGAAATATCTATGGACAACATTGGATGCTGGAGCTATTTTCATGAACCAACTTTTTGTACCATGCAAGAGTGGAGAAATAATGTTGAGCTATATGTATTTTTTTTATTTTAACATTTGACACACTGACTGAAGTATCTATGAGCTTCAGTGTGGTGATAAAACTGATTCCTGAGTGGACTGTTGAGTTTAGGCCTGGATTGGATGACTCGCTCTAAAAAGGGAGGGGCATAGCAGTCTGTTCAGCCACAGGAAGTTCTTGACTCCCACATGACAGCCTCTGTACTAACAATAAAAATGAACAAACCTTTTAATCTCTGCCTGCTGTGCTAGAGTGTACACCTCCCTAATTGAATAATGTCAGAACACATATTTTAGAACATAATTTCTTAGTTGATTCACCTGTAGCATCACCCCCAGCAAACAAATGTGTCAATTTCAACTTCATGGTATTGAATGGTGTTTGCATAGCTGTGTGTGCTTGGGGGAGCGTTAGAGCAAGAAGTGCATGTGTTGGACTATTATGTAAGGTGGTTTGATAGAGCCTCGTGAGGGATAAATGCTAGCTTTGCCGCCTACATGTTATTTAGTTTTATTGTCTCTTCCACACGGCTCCACCTTTCCTTTTTCAAGACCAGTCTTTCGAGAACAATCCCTGAATCATTTAAACTCCAAATTTCGGCCTCAAATCCAAACCGTGGCTGCTCTTGGTATAGTACAGCTCATTATACTGTGGTAATGTATAAACTGGCATACAACGGAGGACATAATCAAAGAAAAAGCAAATATTGGCGAATATCAGACCTTGGAAGAACAGTCTTTTAAAGCTTATACAAAAATAGCCACATCCTTAGTGAATGGAATTCAGTTAAAGCTGTTTGTGACAGTATTCTTCTGTATGCTTGATAACCAAATGAAGGAAATTATAGCATGTTTATAGCAGCAGCTACCAACCCACAGCAAAATGGTGCACCATCTCAGCCAGATCAGAACCTATTAAATTTTTTACTGAAAATGCCCATTACACTTCTGATGAGATTATGAATAGACCAGCATAAATGGCATTAAAGGATAAAAAAAATATGATCTTACATTAAGAGTTAAGAATGTTCTTTTCTTACTCCTGTGGAATCACCATTTTTCTAGACGGAGATTTTGTCACTAGGGCTTGAAGTGACCGTTAGTTCATACTTGTGGCGACAGTGTTGAGCAAGTGCCATCATGACGTTTTTTTCGCAACCATTTACAGCATGTTCTCTCAAAGAGAACCAAACCTAGCTCTATATAGTCTGCGTGCTTGAGATTGCGTATGCCACGAACTCATGGTATATTTGTATCACCCAAATCAACCTCTCAAACTCTATGGACCGCCCAGCAGGCCCAGACTTCCAGTCCACTCTGGTAACCATGGACATTACCCATTAGTTTCATAGTAACTGAATAATTCATAGTAGTTCCTGGATAACAGACCTTTAGATTAATAACTGAACAATGTTATATAAGTTAACAGTAATATAATGTAAGGTTTATTAGTGATAACGGCTTAACGGCAGTTATTAACACTAAGTAATACTGCACGTTCTGATGTAGAACATTTTAAAGAGTGCCGCAGGAAGACACTTACCTAACTAGAGAGGAGCTGCACGGAGAGGTGATACGGGATCGAACAGATGGTGCCGGAGTTTCCGTAACGCTCACTCCCTGCTTTACAGCCCCTGCACTTTGCCTCTCACTCTGGTTGTCTTTCTCCAACCACTCAGGGCCATGCAGACCTTTTATGGCAAGTGTAGGGGATGTGCATACAGGTGTGTGTGTGGCATTATCTGCCTGACAGGTATTAACTATCAGGCTCACAACCTCTCCTGTTCATCTCCTTTAGCAAAAACGCCACCCAGATACAATCACCCCCACCTTATGTACTGTGTGTACAGACAATGCTAAAATAAGTGTGAAAGAAGGGATGCACTGAATCTTCTTCGTTCAAATGTGTATGTCAGTTCCGCATTAATAAATGATATCAAAACAATTGCTGAATGTAAACCACGAGACAGAATTGTGTATAGTGGGTATAGAAAAGAATCACCATTTTGTTGCTTTGCAGGGTGAAGTGAAGACACACACACACACACCCATACACACCCATACACACACACACACACACACACACACACACACACACACACACACACACACACACACACACACACACA
>JBBJLS010000002.1:21620227-21663455 GCA_037577275.1 Bryconaethiops microstoma | reverse complement strand
GCAGAGAGTGGACAGTACAAAGTTAATAGAATAAAATAAAATAAAATAAAAATAGGCCAAAGTAGGCCAAAGTACTAACCACTGCATAATAGAAATGCCCCCAAGACTTGCCTTTCTGGAGATTCTCTAATGATTGCAATTTGGGGCTTGTCAAATCTGCTCAGATCCTTATGCTTACCCATGTTTCCTGCTTCATTCAGCTTCAAGAAGTGAATGATTAATTGCCTAATATATGCCACCCCTTGACAGGTGCATTGTAAAGTGACCATCCTGTCATACGTGAACACACCACAGAGCACATGGTGTGAACAGCATGAAACTCTTCCTCTGCATTTAATCCATTCACCAAGGGATGGTACCTTGCTCAAGGATACCTCAGAGGTGCCACTAGCAGTCTTGGGATTCAAACCCACGACTTTCTGATCGCAGGGCGAACGTCCTAACTACTAGGCCACCAGCTGCTGTAATAAGATGATCAATGCTATTCAATGTTATTCACTTCACCGGTCTGTGTTTTTATTGTTGTGCATGTGCAGTACAACAAACAACGTGACTACCATGTAACGAATATGTCTCTGAGTATGTACCCCAGTCATGTGTCTGAATTATATGAAAAGATCTAATCTGTTTCACCTTTAGACTTCAATTTGTTTGTCAGGTTGATCACTTGATATTCTAAACATAGCCTAATAATGTGGACTGGGAGTTTAGGTGTATTTAGTGTCATGTACATAACATCAGCTCTGTATGGATTTGTTATTAGCTTTCTGTTGTGTGTGCTGCCTATACCTTAATTGATCTTTGCAGTATTGAAGCAGAAGACAATTTAAAATGTCACATTTACATTTTCATGAGTAACAAACTAGTACTATTTATAGTTGTGTAGGTTTGTCTAAATAATATTGTCTCCAAATGAGCAAATCTGCAGAGATCTAGGTGGGCACTGATTTGTTATTGTAATTTCAGAGAGAGCATTTCGTTTCGCTTCTTATTAGGAGTGGAGGACAGGAGCAGTGAAGTTTCTACCTGATTCTGCCATGCAAGCATCGCTAAAGGGGTCAGGAGAGGGATGAGAATGCCATGAAGATACTCAAGCGTAACTCTCAGCCTCCCACATCGCCAGCCTGCGGGAGCAGAGGAAGTTCTCCGGCGCAAGATACGCACACCTCCATGTTAATTGTGCACCAAATATCAAGCCAGCTTTTAAGATCTGCTGTTTTTTGTGTTTTCCTTCTCTGTGGCATCTCTGTCTTTCCACTAAGAATGTTGGACTTGTTGGAGAATGCAAAAATAGAAGAGATTTCCCTGTTGACTTAATTATTGTGGTTATCTGCTTTTTTCTGCTGGCAATTCTCTTTCGGTTGCAGTGACCAGGGAGATTCATCTTTGTTTTGATCATGCAGTATTGAACTGGAATCTTAGACCATGCTGTGGACTGTAAGGCTGTAATGAGGAATATAATCCTGCTATTGCAGAGATTTAGCAGTATTTGAGATTTACCCATTCTTTATGTAATTTTTTTTCATTGAACACATTGAATTGGCATCACGTGTAAGCGGATCAAATCTGCAATAGCTCAGAGCAAATCAACCACTCTCTGAGGTGTGTTATGTATTGCATATCATTAAGGATAATTTGATATCTCTCAGCATGTATTTTATTTGTTAACCAGCTCATGAACGCAGAAAAGCCTACAAGCATTTTTTTTCATTGTGCTTTATTGCCTCCTTATCTGTTATTTTGTTTGATTCAGAGCAAAATATTTCACAGATCATAATCATAAACATAAATCACAAACCACATTCCTGGTCTTGCTTTATTCCCTTCATCTAAAAAGCCAATTTGGTTTAGTCAAGCATATCGAAGTGTTACAGGATAATTCCAGCCTAATGGTGCATTTTGGCAGCATCCATACAAGAAGTATCTTTTCTTTGCTGTAACCTTAATTTACCCAATTTTTAATTTATGAAAGTCTCCTCTGATGTTTCGGTGACTGTTTGAGTCAAAGCCTTCAAATCCGAGCCCTGGCTAAGCCGAGCCGCTTCAGCGGGACCGATATTGTGTCTGTCAGAATCAGTAATTACTGGCGCTCGGAGGGGGAGTCGTGCAGAGGGCCCAAATTCGATCCGCTGCTTTAATTCCCAAGTGTTGTGAGCAGGGAGGGAAGAGGGCCCTGCTGATATCTCTGAGGGACATCCACCGCCTTTTGTCTAGACACATAAGTTCCACTGAGAATGCAAAGGGCAGGAGATGAATAAGAGGGAAATCAGATGCTCTGATTTATTAAGCTCCTTCCCACAAATCCACAGGGGCAGGGGGATGAGTTGTGAGATAGAGGAGGGTGTACTGGTTGCACCAATGGGCTGGCCAAGACCAAAACACCTAATCTTATTTATCTGAAAGAAACCAGACATAGTTATCAGGATGCAATTCTATTCTGTTGTCCATTCTGAGGTTGTGTCCTCAGTGGGCTTCATGAACATCTGCTTCGGTGAACATACACTAGATGGATAAAAGCATATTTCATTGGTGTTCTTGAATTTTTTTCATTAATCTCTGACCAGCAACTCGAGATTAATGGGTAGGACCATCTATTACAAATAGGTCTAAATAGCAATGGCAAGGTCCTCAATGGCAGCCGGGAGGCTTGTGGAGAAGACTAGAGCAGTGCTACCTATCAATTTTCTGAAATATCTTAAAATTGGTGTTCAAAAGGCATATTCTTTCAAACAAAAAGCAGGCTATGGAGTATTTACTTTCACAAAGATTAGAGCTTAAAGGGCTCTTATTATGGAAAATGGATTTTTCCTCTTTTTGTTGTTGTTTTTTTTTTATATGTAATGCATCAACATAGTTGCAATTTCAAAACACACTGTTGACTTTCCAGTCCATCCAGTCCATATATGGAAACTAAGATACAAAAACAACCTATTTGAATTCAAAAATTGTTTACATCTATCAGTCTTACAGCACAGTAACAAAAACAGCTATTTAATTCTAAGCAATTCTAAAAGATTGTTTTTGTCTGTTTCTGATACAAAAATGGACCTCAATGAAAGAGGTCTAGAAAATGTAGGATGTGGCATATTAAGTCATAATCTACATTCATTTTACTGCATAAAATGAGTCATTGTACGTGTCAGTCATGATAGGCACTAAGAATAAGAATAACCTTGTCTATTCTAGGATATCTTGCTGGCTCTGGATATCTACCAAATTGTATAGAAAGCATTTGCACATTCTGAAGTGTGAAATGGCTCTGCTAGCTCCTCAGAGTCAAGTCAAAAGCTATTGCAGTCTGAAAAATCATTGACCTGCTCAGGCATATGAGAGGAAACAAAGTCATTTCTGAAGTAGTGATTCATTTCCCCAATAGTTCCATTTTTAAAAGGGGCAGTGGTTGGGCCTAGTATAGTTCCTCTTAATATAACAGTTAGTGAAGCATTCCACTGTGTCAGGGTGCATGACAGTATATCTTTTATTGAAAATGATATTAATCCTGCATTAATATTTATAGAGGCCTATACCAAGCATCTACTGTCATAAAAGCTGCTTTTTCACCCCAGAAAGTGTTATGACAACCAACACTTGGATCGATGTAACTTCTTGTTGATGTAGGCTTATGTCAGTTGTTATGAAAGGCGTCATATAGTCTTTTCATTGCTTCCCTACAGTAAAGTGTCACAGTAGCTACTACTATGACACTAATATGTAAATTATGAATTATGTATGTAAATCACAGTATATGAGGAGATGAGAGATGCAGTGTTTTTTAAAAAATGAAAGTTAGGTTACATATGCCAGTTCAACAGACAGCACCCATGGGGCATTTCGGGCATGAGTTAAAATACTCACTCATGGGAGGAACGGCATAAACAGGATGCTATCAAACCCATGAGCCCTTGCCTTGTAGCCAAATTGTCTGACCCCTGGGTTACCGGTAGCCTAATTCTTGATTGCGTTATCAAACGATACGACATTGTGTGCTCTGTTTCTGTTGACCTTTTCAAATGAAGTGCACATTAAATATGTCTGTGTTTTCTGCTGTAGACTTGCCCTTTGTCTTCTGTGCTATATTAAGACCAGGCACTGCAAATTCTAGCTGTTTCATCCAGATGGCTATTACTCATTTCCAAATTATTTTGCTTGGGTTATTTTTAAAACAATAATCTTTTTCTCCAGCGGGTTTTGTAATGTGTTGTTCTTTTGTTACCTTCTTTTGTACCTTCACAGCACACACATCCACTGTGCTGCAAGCCTCTCACCATTCACCCCATCAGTTTGTTTCTCGGTACTTTTGTGCTTTATTGCAGCATCCTTTAGTATACAATTCTTTTCATTCCTTGGTGGACCCTTTCATTAAGGTTCTATGTGCTGCAGTTTTTGAGGCTTGCAGAGCTTAGCAGAGCTTTAACTGTTATGTGTGGAATGAGAGGTTTTCCAATGCTAAAATTGTTCTACAAGATGCTCTGTAGAGCAAGGTTCATCCACTGCCTTTTATACTATGTGGTAAAAACAGGTATGGTATTACGTACTATCATGATATCATTTACAGATTCCTAACATCGGTCAGCTTGACACGAATTTATACAAAGCCCTGATTTAGATATATCCAAGTTCAATGGATTTTCTCTTATCTTTATCTGTAAAGCATCCACATCGATGCATATAGATTATTGTTTAGAAAACAATCGTTTATGATGCATTCAAACACATTAGTCATTGCTCATGTTTCAGAAACATGTCTATGTTCTAATACTTTAGTGACTTAAGCAGCAGATGGATTAAGGGCATGCCTCTGAGCTGCGCTCATGCTGCCCTGTTCCTTCAGTTATGTCCTATTTGTTTGTGTGTAGCAGCTGCGGCTCTATTTGCTTGGGGCTGGGCTGATGTTAATCACCAGCCCACAGAGCTAGGCCAAGCCTGTTAATTGTGATAATTACAGCCAATGTTCATTTGGCTCTGTAATTATGTGCTATGGGAGTTTCACCTCAAGTAGACCTGCGTTTAGTAAATCAAACTAGCATTTAGCCTTTGCTTGACCGGGCCTTCAGTTTGTCCTCATGCATTTTCACAAACAGAGGAGCAGACATGCTAGAATTACATCCTGCACTAAGCTATGATCGTTTATAGTTGGCATCAGGAGTTCTAGGAGGCATCAGGAGTTGAATTCTAATTTTGAGAAAGAAACAGAATTTGTTTTCTTTGTTTTAATAACCACTGAGGTCATCAGGGGAGTATTCCATGAAACAGGATTAAGGGAAAGTCTCGCTTACTTCAAAAAGTCTCACTTAGTTAAGCGGGAGTTCCGTTCCATCAAGGCAGTTTAAATGAGTCCCCGCTGTGTTACCATGGTAACTTAACACTAGCGAACAAGTCTGCTCCAGACCAGGTTAACGTTCTTGCTTTGTTAAGCTTCGTCTCTAAGAATGTCGGACATGTGGAAATGGATTCCCGAGAGATCGTTCCGTCATGAGGATTCCTGCGCTATCACTACTCGTTAAAAAAAAAAAAGTATTTTCATTGCATTAAAATACTTATAGTATTGCAAATGTCAAACAATAAATGCAACAAATGAAATCAGAAATTAAAATATATACTAATAATAAGAGTATAAAACGCTTTATTATTATTTCAAATATAACATTAAAATGAGTGTATTAAGATAATTAAGGTCAGGTCTATTTAAGCAGCACTGAGCGAGACTGACACCTGTCTGGAGAGTCAGCAGAAAGAAGAAAGACTCAAGTATGGCCTGTCCTGTCCATTTATAGAAGACCCTGTGGAGGAGGGTGCACGAATAATTCAAAGGGCGTTCAGACCAAAGGTTCTTTAGGGACTTTCATGTTGGGTGGTGTGTTCTGAACTGTAGGAATGTTACACACAGCAATACTTTCTTCTACAGGGGAGTTTAATGGAGTACTGCTTGGGGACAGGGGTTATGCCTGCCTGCCATACCTTTTAGCCCTTTACCCAGAACCTCAAACTGAGGCAGAGAAGGCAGTTAACAATGCCCACAGCAGAACAAGGGCACAAATCGAGATGACCTTTCGCCAACAAAAGTTGAGGTTCGACATTCATACGCACCACATTTCTTTTAGACCAACTCTTCAGGCTAACATATTTCTTGCTGTAGATTTAGGTGCCTGAAAGGCATCAGAATAAGGCCAGACTGTGCATGCAATATTGTGTAGTCCTATACAGCATTGCACATGCCGGGAGAGACGGCCCACACCGATGGCGGAGGACATTCCTGCTCCTGAAGTGGGAATAGATGGAAGGAGTGTGAGGAACCTTTATAGAGACTCCTATTTCACAGCCACTGGTGATGGTCAAGCCTCCGCTGTTCTGAATTAAAAAAAAACAAACACACATACTGAAAACTGAGAATTTTCTTTTTTCAAAGATGTGTATTTATCAGACATTTTTTGAAGCTGTGGAGAGAGAACAGAAAATTAAACTCCGTTCGAACCATATGCCTTTGTGCTTGAAGTGTGTACTTACATGCTTATCTAGTTTCTTCATGTCTACCATCTTTTTTTTTTATCAGAAGCCTTTTGTATTCAATGTCTAGCTTCTCCCTTCCAACAGACAGGAGCAGCTTTCTTTTATAAATGGCACATATATCCTGTGACAAGGGATAATGGGCCACAAAGAAGTTTATTATGTTGGTTATAATAAGTAGTAGTTACCCACTTCACTCCTTGCAGAAGTGGTGTGGTTAAATCCTGCAGTAAAGTATATTATTAATAAATTCTTCAGACTCCGAACACACCCAAAGCATTTCATATGTGGTTGTACCTCCGGCATGTCAGTGTCTGCTGACACCGTTTCCTCGTCAACAGCCCTAGATGTACTGGGGCCATCAAACTGCAAAATGAGGAATAGTATAGATGCTGAAGCAATAGAAAATTGCAAGACACTATCCTTTATTTAAAACAAAAAACATTACATACTTACACATGGGTCAGGAGTGTCATGGACTGATGGCTGTGGGTTAAGCCAGAAATATTACATCTCCTCTCACTGCAGAGACAGGCATACCAACAGTTATCAGATATGGAATGGACTCCTAGAGGAAAAGAAGTGCACAATACCTTTTACATATTTTTCCCCGGGCACCTGGGGGGATGATCTCTGTTGATATCCCCCCTTCTATTCCTTCCACCTGAGGTCGTCCTTTATTGAAGCTCAGTGCGAGGTCCTCTGCTGGTGTGAGGTCCTCAGGTGGAGCCCCCCACCGCTAGCAGTGGCCTGACTCTTTTTCTTAGCGGCTACAATTACATTTATGAATTTTGTAAACTATTGCGATCAAACTGACATTTTTTCATAAGATACTTGCCACTGTGCTGCCAGGTTCTTCACTGAGATTGCTTCTGTTGAGATGTAATAGTGAAGAATGGATATTCAAGTCAATGAATAAGTAAGAGGGTTAGTGGAGATCAAACATGTCGAAGTCATTAGAGCTGTATTTAACAACCTAAAGTATTTGTAGTTATGGGGTTTACACATAGGCTGAAATTGAATTTTCTAGACCACAACTAAGTCACATAGATCATCAGTTTAAATTTATTAGTAACATGGAAAGACAAAATGCAATTGAAAGTACTTTATGAAGAATAAAAAGTTACACTATAAAGTAAAACAAACATATGAAGCTAATAGAGAGAAGGGCCTGATGGCCGGGAGGTTCAAACTGGGAACCTTCTTGCAGCGAGGTGACAGTGTTAATCACTGAACCACAAAATCACAGTATTAACAAATACTTGTAACTTATACATGACTTACGTATTTAGCCTGTCTGCTATATTCTGCCATGCCACCGCTCTGGCTTTATTAATGACTACAGGATTGCCTTTATTGTTATAATATTTTTGTGTTCTTCTGTTGAAAACGAAAGGAAAAAAGTGGCTGCTCTCGTTTTGCTTTCATTTTGCCCTCGTTCCTTGTCATGTCGTGACCATCCATTCATTTGGGTTTCTTAAATATCTCGGGTGCACGCACTAAGTGAGACTATGCAAGTCTGTCTTGAAATAGCCTTGATTGGAAAAGCCTGAACTGCTTTAGTGGAACGACTTGAGGCTTAATTGGGAGATGGCGCTAGTTTACGTCTCACTTTTTCGGGTGAGTCTGGCTTTCTTTAGCTACTTTCATGGAATATCCCCCGGATGTTGATGAGCTTTCACAGTATCTATACAGGCAAAACGCATCATTGTATTTACTTGACTCAAATTCCCACATACATCTTTTACTCAGTATTAAAATAGACACAGTTATTAGCAAAAGTAAGTAAACAACCACAAATTGTTCATTTAATGTATGTGTATATACAGGGAGTCCTCGGGTTACGACAGTCTTGACATACGACGTTTTGAGTTTACAGCGCTCATCCCACCCCCACTTGGCTTACACTGTTAGCCTCGTACTTACGGAATACGTGGGTGAACTAGTTGGGCTGTGCACAGCGGAAGAATACGCAGTAACGTGCCGTATGAGTGAGGGAGTTTTCCTTTTCCTTTTTCTGTGGCTGAGTTGTGTTTTTATGATTTTACAGCTGTGTTAGGATCAGTAAGTAACTTAGACTACGGTGTGTTTTGACTAATGCCAGAATTTGGGCTACGTCACGGTCGAAGGAATGGATTTGTATCGTAACCCTGTATGTACACACACACACACACACACACACACACACACACACACACACACGTGTGTGTGTGTGTGTGTAATATATGTGTACATAATTATGTAATGTTTTTATAATATAATTTATTAGATTATGTTTTTCATGATTGAGAGGGCTAAGTCAAGTCAAGTATGTGTTTATTGTCACATTGTTATTACAACTATGTACACAGTACATGGTGAAATGAAAGAAAAAAACCACAAGAGCAAACAATACAGTAGAACAGGTGTAACATTTTCCCTGTCTTTTTCCTGTTTCTTGGCTTTTTTCTAAGGCTCATGTCTTTTCCCCCTGTTATGTTGTTGTTTACGCCCCCCGGTATCATGTGCCTTTGTTTTGTTTTACCCTGGTCATGTGTTTGTCTTCCATGTGAGTTTTGTTGTTGTTGTGGTCTTAGCCCCACCTTAGTCCTGCCCCCTGGTTATCCTGTTCACCTGTGACTTGGCCCTTTGTCTTCCTCTGTCCAGGTGTTTTTGTTTCCCTAGTCAGCGTACAGACCCCCTGTGTTCCAGTCTGTGTTTGAGGATTCTTTGTAAACGTCTTGTGAAAGCTCTTGTTAAAACTTTAGTACTGTCATTGCTAGTGGTGCTGCTTTGCTCGCATCTTTGTTATATCTGTTATTATTCCCACATGTTCATGCATACTCTGGACCCCTTGTTGATGTTTGTATTTTTGTTTCCTGTTTTTTGTTTATTTATTACATTTTTTGTGGATTTCGCACTTGCATCCTCTTGTGCCTTGACCTAAACTCATTAGGAAAGGACAAAAAGCCGAAACAGTACTGGTGTGACTGGATACAGTATTGTGACAGATACTGTGTTCCAGCAGCAGTAATTAAATGCGCAAAAATGCAAAGAAATATGAGGTAGTAATAACAATAACAAATTATTGTGCAACATGGCCAAAAATGAGCAAAAACAGGGTAAACAAATGTAAAACAGTATATAAATAAAGGGAATGATACAGTGCGAGTTGCTTATGGTGGACAGAGCAGTTCAAGGATACAATTTAGGGGTGTATGTTTGTATGCACGTGTTTGGAAAAAGGAAGCAGTTCAGTTCAGTAGTGTGTATCTGTGTGGTAAATCCAATTCTGATTCAGGACCCTGATAGTCTCGAGAAAAAAACTATTTTCTTTCTTGGCAGTGGAGGTCGAGATGGAGCCTATGATGGAAGCTACGGAACCTATTGCCACATGGAAAGAAGGAGATTACAGTGTGGGAGGGCTGAGTGGGGTCATCCACAATGCTGGTAGCTTTGCATATGCAGTGTGTGGTGTTTGTGATGTTTGTGTTTGTGACAGAGGGGAGTGAGACCCCGATAATCTTTTTAGCCGTTTTTACTATCCGATGTAAGGTCTTGTGGTCTAAGGCGGTGCACATCTTAAACCAGGTCTCAGTGCAGGATGGTCTCTATAGTCGCTCTGTAGAATGTTGAACACCAGAACGGAGGTGAGATCCCCTCAGTTTGCAGGCAGTAGAGACACTTCTGGGCTTTTGTGGCAGTGGAGCTGGTGTTGAGGGTTCATATGAGGTTCTCTGCAACGTGAACACCAAGGAACTTGGTGCTCTGGACAGTCTCCACGGAGGAGCAGTCGATGTTCAGCAGAGAGTGATCACGGCATAGAATGACAAAGTGACTAGTCTAAGTTCAGTATAGGGAAAAACCTTTTTGAGCAGGTCGTGAAAGAACAATTGTAGCTGAAAATTCAGAAAGACGTCTGGGAACGTTTTCTTACATTCAAGGATTGAGTAGTCATATCATATATGAATCTGATTCAGCTTTTATTGTAAAAAAAAAAAAACTTTACCTACATCCAGCTGAAAAGAAAACATCCTTATCATAGTGATCAGTAAACAGTAGCTTTCCCTTCATGCTACTCATTGGGTGTGTAAAGTTCACAGTGTGATTCGTCAGAAGAAGCTAACTGCACCCTTACAAAAATCACTAAAGCTCATCTTGTTACGCCATTAACACTAGTTAATAATATTCCAAACCATATCAGTTCTGCTCATTGAAAGCATTTATTGACTGCTTTGAAATATTACTGAACAATGGGTTATCCACATAATGAACTGGTCATTTAATTTAAAATACAACTCATTCTGTAAACATTTCACATGAAAAAAATTGCTTGTCCTGAAAACCAACTGGTTCATTATAGTGCTGCAACTTTGACCTCAGTTGGTCAAATCATTGCAAGACATTTTAAATGTTATTAATTTTTTTCTCTAATTATAAAGCAAAAATCAATATAGAAACAAGATGCTAATAAAACTGTCATTCTACATGTATTTTATGTCAATTTAATAGAAAGGCAATTACAAGAATGCTTGTACAACTTATGTACAACGCATGATATATCAGTTATTTGGTGATTAATTCACATGAGTAATCAACTATCAAAATATTTATGATTCAGAAAATAAAATACAGTGCCAAATCAAAAGCAGGCACCCAACTATTTGGTGTAATGAATCATGCAGAATTACGTTATGATGATTGGGAATAAATGACGTAGCAGCACTTGAATACACAATGAGTGCATTCACCAGGCTCACAATATTTGTGTCATAGCACACTGGATGAAATAATCAGAATCAGAATCAGAAAACTTTATTGATCCTGGAGGAAATTGCTTATATAATGACTGCAAGACACAGAGACAAGAAAGATATTAAAAATACACTGTGCTACTAAAAGAAATGCTGGATATTAATACTATAGATAATTGACAGAGTTGAGTGAAACCTACCAACACAAATCGTAGTTTGGAGTAAATTTTTGCATTTGGTAGAGAATCCAAAAAATAATATTGACAATAGCGTTGATGTTGTACATGAAGAATATTACGTGTAAGATACTGCACATAATGAAATGATTTTGCACCCATTTAGAAAATGTGATATTGCACATGGTAAGACAACTGCACATAAGATATTTGACATAATAATAATGTTAACACCCGATAAGAACATTGCACAGTGTTGCAAATGCTAGACTGTTGCACATCATAGCAAAAATAATACACATAGTCATACACACAATGATAGTTATTTAACCCAGTAAGAGAATTACACAACAGGAAGCTACAGGCTATTGCAGAGATAATTGTGTGGATGTGTGACACAGAGAGGGGGAATGGCTGTGGGAAGGAAATATTGCATATTGGAGCAAAAATTGTGCAATTCCATCACTGGTCTTGACCAATTCCAATGGTAAAGCCCTGTTTTATGCATGTGACTGTGACTTCTTTCTTTCAGTAATATGGTATTATAATAAAACCATGCCCTCCTAACATGGTATTATAATAATACCATGTAGCGTAATTGACGATACTGGTATATTCGCTGTACGTATATTTAGAGAACGTTATAGCGAGTGTGACTCTGCATGCAGGGAAAGCACTTTGTCTGCGAGTGTGACTTTGACACATCCATCTTCAGGGAATCTCATTTCCAGGTTGCCGAGTGTGTGACGGCTCCAGCTCCATGCCCTCCTAATGCTGCCTCACCTTCCCCAGCACAGATGTGTTCCCTGGACCAAGGGCACTATCATAACCAACTCCATAAATCAAAGTACTCTGGCTAATGACACACCGGCTCGAAGCAATTAAAAGACTGTAGACCAAAGAAAAAAAAAAGAGCAGACACAGCTTACTGGATAAATAAAGCGATAAACAAAGGAAAGAGCTGTATTTGCCACCCTAACTGCTGGACTGTTTTATCTATGGCTGTAACAAGAGCTGGCAATGGACAGCCAGTTGGGTTTCATTGCTGCAGAGGTCTGATGGTCTGCCCACCTTCTGAAGAGGCTTGTGGGATCAGATTGAGAAGTGCACCTGGTGGTATGCATGAGCTCCAACACAATACCTGAGTCTCTTTAGATTCTCACATACAGGGAATATTACCCAGTAATTGCCATACCATTGCCAGTCATAGCTACACCGTGTTTGCTGAAGATCACAAGGATTGGATGCTGTCTCTTCTTTCTGGCCTTTAATATGACTATAGGGCTTTTGTTGTTGACCTATTTATACTCTATTCACAAATATATTAGTTAGATCATAGTAACGAATGAGAAATTGTAGCATATATATAATTTTTATTTGTTTATTTGTACATTAGGGCAGTGCTCAGAAGGCTAAGTGACACTTACCTAAGCCTTTCATAACAACTTAAGCACAAACCTATATAAAGGTTTATTCCTACAAGCAAAAGTTCATACGCAGTTTTTACAACAAGCATACATATACAGTTGAGGCTTGAATATACATTTTCCAACTCTACTCATCATATAGCTGGACTTTGTGGTTTAGAAATACAGACTGGCCCACATGTTCTTTTGAAACATTTGTAATCCTACTTTGCCCTGTTCATCAATCTGTAGGACCCCTATAGGACCACCAGTAAGCAGGTTATTTGGGTGGTGTATTAATTTCAGCACACCAGTGACACTGACATGATTGTGCTGCACAGAGTGGGTCATACACAGCAGTCCTGACATTTTTAGAAAACTGCATCCACTTACTAAAGACTGTATTAGACACAGCTAACCTGTTGGTCCACCTTGCAGATGTAAATTTATTGATGAAATCTGTGCTGATACTTTACAGTTTAGGTTAAATAACCTCTAATCTGTGAGGTCAGTTTCTGGCCACAAGACACTGCTGGTCCTCGTCATTCAGGAACATGCTGAAGGGGGCTGATGGAAAAATGATGTAGGCAAACAGATAACCTATAGTCTATATCTATAAACTACAAAGTACACATATAGTATGTTGAACTAAAATGTTGACACTGAATGTAGATACAACGTAAGTGTAACTGATGAAGTGTTTTGTCACTTTAAATGTTTATTTATTTCAAAGATTGTTTGTTCTGTGTGAAATATCACACCGACTGGATGTTGACTTTGTCATGAAAGTAGGCTGAGATTAACATGGTAGCTAATTTTTTTATCGTCATTTCCAGCAGAGCTAGTTTCAAGTAACTACAACACAATCAAACCAAGCGGCACAGGATTTTACACTGAAGATTCAATATACAAATACTTTATGTAGTGGTCTGTACTTAATTTAGGCATTTTAACAAAAGTTTGTTGAGCTGATTGTGAGCCATAACTTATCATTATTTTGAATAAGAGCCTCATCATTCTGTATGGCTTGGTGAAGGTTCCACCATTTATTACAAAAGAACGCATTTCTGGAGAAAGCAAGTGTCAGGCAGCTGGTGGCCTAGTGGTTAGGGCGTTAGCCCTGCAATCAGAAAGTCGTGGGTTGATATTCCAAGACCACTAGTGACAACTCTGAGGTACACTTGAGCAAAGTATCGTCTCCACCCCCCTAAAATACAGCAGCAGGAAAAACAGGTGTCTACCAAAGAAGATAATTCAGATAACGGCTTTGACAGAAGACATCCTGACTAAGTGTGACTAGTCACAGAGTGTTTAGCAGGACATGTGCTTAATAAAACAATTCTGTGCTGTGTGACAGTCAGCAATCACACAAAGGTCATTCAATTTGTACTTATTGCTTCCATCTAAAGTTTGTCTTTTAAAAGCAAGAAAAAAGATAGCGTGAACCTTTTCAGTTCAGAATCTATTTCTGGCTCTGAAAGGCTCAGTGTTTAAGAAAGACATGTTTTGTTTGTTTCCAAATGTTTCCAGTTGGACTCATAAAAGCACTGCATAGAAACATGGATAGCCATGAAAGGGAAGATTCTGAAGGGCATGGTGACTTTTGCATGCAGTTTAGACCAGGAGGTCTGTAACTTTATGAATGAGTGTCAGAGCCTAAGATACAAATTATCCTGTGGTGCATATCTCACACCATCTGCTGCTAGAGCTTAATAAATAGATACGTCTTACTCTTTTTGGTAACTATAACTAATGGAATATGCAACTTCATTTTTGAATGTTTAGTTGACTAGTAGAAATCAGTAGTCATGCAACTCCCAGCATGCACAAGTATTATACACAATTATGACAGCAGCTCCTCAACTTTGATGTCTAATATCTGTAATCCTACCACATCTCCATTTAGAACCCCAGGTATGTCACTGTCCGACCATACCTAGAGGCCAGCTTGACTGTGTTTGGTGCCAGTTTGTCATGGTTGGGTCTTATCCAACTCAGTGGTGGCGCCTGCAGAGTGTGTTTGGGAGACAGATGGCAGGGTCAGCTGGTGTTTTACCTCAGTCCCTCTCTCTGTTGGTCATCACGACATGACCCTGGATGTGCACTGCAGTGTTCAGAGGCGGACAAAGTAGCTAACTTCATTTCTTAAGTGAAAGTACAGAGACCACTAGTCAAATGTTACTCAATTACAAGTGAAAGTCATACAGTCAAATTTCA
Organism: Bryconaethiops microstoma; assembly: GCA_037577275.1. NCBI lineage: Eukaryota > Metazoa > Chordata > Actinopteri > Characiformes > Alestidae > Bryconaethiops > Bryconaethiops microstoma. Next base: position 21,648,419 of record JBBJLS010000002.1, on the reverse strand, counting down.
CTTAAGTTAAAGTACTGAAGTACTTGCTTTCAAAAATACTTAAGTATTAAAAGTACATATTTCACTGCATTGCTGATGTATTACCACCACACTTACAATACCTAATGATTCTAACTTGCTTGTAGAAGATGTAGCATAAGGAATAAGGTAGAATATTACAGAATGAAACACAAACCGATAAAGAAATTGTACACTACACACCTGCACAAAAGGTGTGTGTATGTACTACATATTTGAATGAAGTTGACAACTGAACCGCTGTACATGCACCTGGAATGGCACACACTTAAAACGATACGAAATTTTTATCTTTTCCATAAACTGTCCCGTAAACTAAATATGGCCATGGATGCGGACATGAAGAGTCTCCGTCTCCGTCTCCGTCTGTTCTCCCGCCACTTGCAGTGTTACAGCATACAGACGTGACGTAACACTACTGGTGATTTCTGATCATCTGCTAAAAACCAATCACGTTCTAGAAAAGTGAGACAATAACACCCATTTTCAGAACTGAAGGTAAAGATTAATGAGATCCTTGATAGAAATTTAGTGAAGCGAAAAGTACAGTTTTGTCTTTCAAATGTAGTGAAGTGAAAGTTATAAGTTAAAAAAAGACTACTCAAGTGAAGTACAGATACTCAACCTGTACTCAAGTAAATGTACTTCATTACTGTCCAACTCTGGCAGTGTTGAACCTCTCTCTGCAACCCTCTCTTCAGTCTCCTGGCTGCACTCCTTCTCTGGAGCTTTTAGAGGTTTCAAATCCATATGTCCCCTTTCCAGAACCAATAAAGTTTACTCATAACCAAGGACTGTTGCTAAAGGGCAAAATAAAACCTCTCCCACACAATAAAATGTTTCCTCATCTTAAAAAAAAAAAAAGACGCAGTGTGAATGTTCTGTTCAGCTCCTGCTGTGTTGAAGGCCAGCTCCTCAGCCTCATTCACCTTCACGCTCACCCTCCACTGAGTGCTGTGAAAGCAACGGCTGGCAAAACATGCCCTGAGGAAACACCACTTCCATCACACACGCAGAGGCTGGGCTCTGCAATGCTGAATGCGAGATGAATGTAAAAATGAACGCATGATTCAAGGTGTAGTGGGTAACTGTTTAGGAAGCGGAAAGTCACTGTATATGTAATTAGGCATGACCTCAGCGTAAACCTCACAGGCTAAAAGGATTTAATTACCACCGTTCATCATTTTGAGCAACCAATGACTTGTGGTTTGGAGCGCAGGTGGTAAACTTGTGTTGAGCTGAAGTGAAATGGCTCTCATACTCTTTTGTGGGAGGAAAGCGTGGGCAAAGGCAGGCTATTTCTGTAAGAACTGACATGGTGTTACATAACCCATATAAGGTGATGAGCAGCGCAAAAATACTGCAGAGTTAATATTTGCATGCCACATTTGGTGTTTCTAAAATAAGGCCCATGTTCGACTGCTTGTTATCCTGCGCCAGAGCTGCTCCTGAATTTAGATCTCCATTTTGATCATTCATAATCATTTGCAGACGCCAGAAATCAGTGGTTGGAAGACAAGAACATTTTAAAAAAAAAATGTTTTTTTTCTTAATTACCCCATTAAAGCTACACTGCGTAAAAACTGTTGCTATGTTTAATACACTTAAAGCGTCACAAATTACACACTTTTACACTTTCCTGAGACGCAGTCATTCAGCTAAAACCTGTTTAGAGTCTACACAACAGTTTAAAGTGCTCAAATTTTTAAAAGTAAATAAGTACATTTCACATTTTCCATTTCCTTTCTTTGGTGATGTGTAAAGTAGTGGTGTGAGGTACCTCTAATTGGTGTTATTAGTCCTTACACAAGGACAAATAAGCGTATTCATGGGCAGTATAGCATTTTATTGATTTGAATTTGGTTTCATGTTTAAATAAAAACAAAACTTTACATGCATGATTAATTGATGATAAAAGTCCTTGCCATAGACATTTGTAATCAGTATTTTGAAGGTTTAAATGAATATGTTAGAAATGAATCGTTTTCAGTGATACTCAGTATGAAGTGTCGAAGTAGTAGTATAGCAATGAAGAACAATTACTCAAGTGCTTTCCAAATGTAGATATTCTGTACATTTACAGTATATACTTAAGGACTTATGTACGTCGCTCTGCATAAAAGCATCTGCTAAATGCTGTAAACGTAAACGTGCTGTACCTTACTGTATGTATACATCTATTTTTTTTCATAATTAGATATTATTCGGTCCCAGTGTCTATGATTAGATATTTTATGGTCATTCCTGAATCTGTTTAACTGCATGAATTTTTTACCCTCACAATGTGTACATATTTTTTGTTTCCAAACAGAATTTTTTATGTTTTCCTTTCATTAGTGGCAACAGAGAGGACCATTGTCTGTCCACCAGAGCTAACTGATACCATGAATGAATGTATTTCCAAAACAGTATTTAACTACCGTATGGCTTCGCCCCATTACTGTGGTCCACCAATATACAGTGATTAAAAGCCTCTCCATTATGCACAGCCTCTGTGGCTTCCAGCTCTGTCTGAAGGCGGGTTTGGAATAGAAACGGCCTCATTCTGACTGAGGATAATGATATGCTTTTGAGCGAGAGCCCTAGTTCAGTCCAAAACCTCAAATAAACAGCAGATTTCCCCAAAATCTGTCCAAGATGCCTAAGAGAGTTATTATTGGTCTTTACATTTGATATTAGCTTTGGAAAATGACCAGTGGCTATTCTTGGCCATGCCATGTTCCGAAAAGTTTGCAGAAAAGACTAGCAATTACGAAAATGTCACCAAACTTATCTTTAATAGGCTATATTTCCAGGAATGTGGGCGAGTTGTTTTTTAGAAGATGCTTGTGGGTGGATTTTGTGGTGTCCCTGTCCGATTCCAGCAGGTGATTTTCCTCACCCACATTAACCATTCGGTGCTGTGCTGCTCTCGCAGATGTAAATAAGGATATCTTATCTACACCAAAATAACACCACAGCCCTGCTGCATGTCTGCTTTTCTGTCTAATGTTTGTGACAGTTATAACGATCTCAAAAGCAGGATCCCAGGTCTGTGTTATTTAAACACTATAATTTGACTTGCCCTGTGTAAGAGACATTCTTTCAGTGTCTCCTTGTTTGCTGTCTGTTCCCGTCGCCCCCTGACATTTTGAAAAATGACCCTTTCTCAACATCGTCAGGGTAGAGAAGCATATGGAAAATTGTTTAAAACCAAGATCCCAGATGCCAAATGGAAACATTCTGTGGTGTAGCCTACCATTTAGCCATCCATGTAGGTAGACTGCTTTTGATCCCTTTAGATTTATTGAAATTCATTTACCAAAATAGTTTATAATCACATCACTTGGTGGCTATTACAGCTTGATCGGCTCTCCAGTCATGTTACGGAATATTCCATTCAAAATTGATGCCCACTCTGCAGTTCAAAATGTCCTTAATGTAATTATTATTGAAGTAAACAAAAACCAGCGAATCATATAATGTTGCTGTCTCAACAAATTTCCAAAATGGTACCAAAAGGTGCTTCAGAAATGTGTTAGCTATTAGCTGGCTTTGAATAGTACTGTTTATCACATTTGTTGCTCTGGCTTAAAAACTACTTAAACATTATGTTAATGTGGAAAAATGGTTTTGTTCATGAAGATTAGGAGATAGAGAGAATTTTATTTTCACAGCAGCCATAGAATTGTAAATAAAATTAATTTTCACAATTTTAAAGGTACTGTAGATAAACTATGTATTTTCTTTGGTAATGTGGAATGGAATATACAGTAACCCGCCACTTATTCGTGGTTCAGCAGTTGCAGCTTCAGTCTCTGTTTGCGGAAACTCCCGCAAATTCACGGAAACCGCAGATATCCTCCACACTTTATTTTTGCTTTTGTGACATCCGGGCCTTGTCCGCCATGCACCTCGTCCTTGTACTGGTTGTTTATGTTTGGGCATGGTGGTTAGCAAGGCAATTTTTGTACCACATTACATGTTTTTGGAATGAAATCCCCGCAGTAGTCGGGGGTTTACTGTGTATGGTGAAAATCTGCATGATATTCAAAAAAGCATGAGTTACTCAGTTTAAATGCTGTTTGTTATAACAACAGTATATTTGTAACATCAAGAAAGCAGGAGTTGTGCTGTCTTTTTTATATTCTTTATTTCAGCATGTTTTATTTTTGTGGAGAGATGATTCTTACTTCTCTGTTTTCTCATTAGCAGCTCCACACAGAGTCACAGCATTTCACACACAAAGAGCCAGCAGAGATACATGGAAAAAATAAGAAATTTGGTTCTATCAGATCAATTTAGATTCCATTCTTTTGGCAGAATGCTCACTAGGGGGGCTGCAGAAAGGAGCTGCACCATGACGTGGTGATGGTCTTTTGCTTTTGGTGCTTTTATTGTATCAGTAATATGTTTATGTGCCCATCTCTCCCACTCTGCACTTGATTAGTGCCATCCTTGCTGGACTGTGCCATACTTTGTCCTTGGGCTGAAACTCCCACAAACTGCATGTGGACTAAACTGTTTTATAAGCAATTTTATCAAGTTCTCATGCTCATCAGAAACACCAAGCTGATGCATGTTTTCCAGCATTAGGTAGACTGACTCACTGAAATGTGAATATCTACAGGGCAGTGTTATGTTTGAGAACATCCCGCAGGGTGGTCCTTCAATAAAACACCTCATAAAATACTCTCGGTGTGAGACAGATTTGATCTAAGCCACTTTAATCATGAGTATCATGCAGAGAAAAGGCTATGAAACTTTAGGCTTAAAGGTGTATCTGCTGTAGTTGTGTTGATCCCCACTCAAGCGTGTGCAGCCGTCAGTAAGATGTAGCGCTTTATCTCTCAGTCATCTGAGACCAGAGAGGAATTTTGGCAAAGGCAGACTTGTCTGTCACATGTGCTCTTTCCCTTTCTTTCTCTCGCTCTCCCTCTCTCTCCCTTTGACAGGATAGCAGGGGTAAAGTTTAGGGCAGGCGATCCAGTGCCTGGCACAAGGACTCAATCTGTCGGTCTGAAGCAACCAAATGCACTCTGGGTGATTGTAATGCAGATACACTACCCGACTTCATCCAGCTTCACCCTAAGCTGTAATATTGACATTTTGAGGGCAAGGCACAAGCATATCTTCGAAAAATAGTTGATTTATTTTGCTCAGTCAAATAGGTCAAGTCATCTTTACTTGGCACTTTATGTAAGAAAGTGTAAGAAAGTTTGCAGCAAATTAGGCCTTTTTGCTTTTCCTATCAAAACACAAAATTAACATTTGGATCTTTAGGATTTACTCCACCAATCTTTCACCATATTTTACTTAAAGTTCTTTGTTGATATTTGTCTTGCTGGATGGTTGTCCAAATAGTCTGCCACTGGAATTCCAAGGTTTCGTCAAATTGCAGCTTATCTGCTGTCAGGTCATATTTAGGACATTTGTTCATGAACGATGCCTCGTGATGAGTTTAGATCTTTTAAACATATTTTTTTCTGAATTTGTTCTGACAGCATGAAAAAGTCGTTTATTTCTTCCCTCTAGACTACCAAAGTATTGTTTCTGCTTTGAATGTCAAGTCCAGTGAAATATTTTAACTTAGTCCATATTTTAACTTAACCCCTGAAGTGATTTTTTCAAAACTTATTTCAAAAAGGGTCTGCTGCATCCTTCTGTGAAGACCCTGTGTTTACCATCTATATTCAACACAGAACAAAAGGAGCATGTTATTTTCAGTCTGAACTCCATAAATATCAGATCAGAAGTCATTCATATAGAACCCTATAAAAGCTAAATGTTACTGCTATTTGTGGAGTGACCCTAAACTCTGTCATGCCAATTACTCAAACTTGAGTTATGAAATAACTGGGTTTGGTAGACAGACCACATCTGAAACTCCCTTCTAATTTCTATTCCTCTTTTCTATTTTCTGTGTTTATGTGGAGCCCCCGCCCTCACTACCTCCCTGTTTCATCCCTGCTTCTCCTGACATCTATGACTTGTTTCAGTCCTTTGAAACCCAAAAACCCAGAAAGGGCCTGAAGCAGTGCTGCAAACAGTACGGGACAGAATCACAGAGGTGAGCTGTCACTACATACCTTAACTCAAGCAATATTTTGATAGATTTCTCGAACAGGATGATAATAATTGAATTTTTAAATGATTAGATGGTAATACTTTTACTTCTATTCAAGGAGAAGAATGAACTATTTACTCATTTGCATTTGAGTTACTAATTCCTTTTTTGTTTTCATTATCATTCTGTTAAGTTGGTTCAGGACTCGGACTACACTGCCACTCGCACCTGACTATTAAAGTATGTCAGTTATTTTAGACTAAAACTGTATCAAAAAGAGTAGAGGTTAAAAAATCTGTTCCGCACTGATTTTCTTAGGTCTTTTTCCAGAAAGATACATTTACTGTTCATACTTTGTTTCACTGAAAAAAACAATTACTACTATACCCACCACCTCTACAGAACCGGAAGGATCCAAACAGCAGAGGGACTGTATTAATTGGTGTTCTGTATTAACTGGCCTCAGCTGGAGCAGAATCTTGAGTGTTGGTGGTGTAGTGGTGGACACGGCCGCCTTTCAAGAAGTTGACCTGGATTCGATTCCTGGCCAATGTGTGGTCGTTTGGTTTGGGGGCAGCTGGTCGGAAGGCTGTGGGTTTGAATCCCAGGACTGCCAATGGCACCATTGAGATACCCTCCAGAGAAAGACTTTCAAATTGTTCACACTATGTGCTGTGTATGTTAATTATATTTCTACTCTTCTAAACACATGCCTAAATTATACATTTGTATTTTTTTTTTTTGTGAAACCACCATTTAGTTCAAGACTAGCCTTAATTTATGGCTGAGACCCTGCCACTAAGTCTAGTAAATATTAGGCCAGTTTACTGCTGGTGAAATCAACCTGGCCTTGTATGTTGTGCAATAGCAAATACACAGAAACTCTGATTCCAACCTTCTTCATTCTCATAATCTTGCAAGTTTGTGCTTGCAGGTTAACTTGCAGGAAGTGTCTTTCCAGGAAGACAGTATGAAAAGCACCCGACGACAGCAGACAGGACCGGAAGGTTCACGACATGTTTTAAAGGCTGTTTGATAATGTTTTCACTCATCAACCAGACCTTCATTATAAACAAGAGAAAACAGGAACACAGTAATCCATTCAAATTATACTAAATATCATATTTAAATATGAAAAGACTCATAATTGAAGGTCACATATGAACCACATTTTGAGTGTACTGTAAAACATCTTTTTATTATTGGATAATGTACTGTCCAGTGCTGTTGTCTCACAGCGGAAAGTTTGAATGTTCTCCCTGTTTCTGTGTGGGAGCACTGTTTTCCTTCCCAAGTCCAACGACACACGTCAGGTGAAGTCAAGATACTAATTTGGCCCTAGGTGTGACTGCATGAAAGTGATTGTCGGTGTGAGTATGTGTCTGCCATGTAATGGACTGACGACCTGTCCAGGGTGCTTTTCTATAACCTTTCACTCTATGATCAGAATAAGCAGCTCAGAAAATGAATAAATGAATGAATGAATGATATGCTGTCACATATCTGAACATAAGAGCGGCCAAAAATAGATATGGCTGAAAGACAGGGCATTAGACAACTGTGTTTAATTTATATCCCCAGTATGTAGGTGCACTCAGCTGGGTCTTCTACTGCTGTGTGTTATTGGAAAGACACTGCAAGGGTCTAACAATAGTTTTTGATTCTGACGAGTGATTTGTGCTGTTGGGATTTATATTTAGAATTTTGGAAAATTGCATCTTGTTCAAAGAAATGTGTTCAAGCAGTTGGAAAAAGCTGCAATTTAACACTAGCAATTTTACTGCATTCGTCTCTGGCAGCTTGTTTGTACCTCTGGAGCTAAGACATGAAACATGCTCACTGAGCTTTTCATTGCTGTTAATCAATTAGCGATTCAATGCTGAAGGACGGCACACACTCTAAGAAAAACACGCGCAAGCTGTTGAAATGAGTCATACATGAATTGATGTGAAACTAATGATTTTGTTGAATGAACAAATTTCTTTGCTGCCATTCACATCCACGACATATGAGGCCTCATCCTGGAACAATCTTGCTGAATGGGGAAAAATAGCATGTCCTGACCTTGGAAAGATTGTTCACAAATGTACTGCTTTTAATCACTTCAGCACACAATGGGGGAGGGGCATCCCTTCAGAGGCCATCAATCAGTGTAATGGAGAAGAGGAGCAGGAGGTGTGGTGAGGAATCCCTGTCCCTCTCATTCAATCATATACAAACACACACTGCTAGCCAATACCCACAGTTCATTGCGGTAAGGAGAATACTAATCCGACCTTCTGAAAGACAGGGCAGTCTGATTATCCAAACAAGAGATGCCTGCTGTTGGCTGTTGAACGCCAAGCGTCGTTTTAGGAGAAACAAAAGCGGTGTCTTGCGGCACAGAGGTAATAATATCGTCCTTCAACCAGTGGGGTTCTGCACACACTGAACGCCCAGAAGGGCCACTCAAGGACTAATTACAAAAGCAATCCCATCACAGCTCTAAGAATAGACTGCCCGAGTCCTGACACTTCATTTTACAAAGTCATAGAAACTCAGAAGTATCGATCCCATCTGTTCCTCTGCTCAGATGGAGGAAGCAGCAGACATGAGCCCCAGCAGTTCTTCCCAATGATCCTGATTCCCATTTTGTTATTATTTCTGTCCTGTGTTTTTTTCTAATGAGCTACGGTTTTCTCATGACTTGCATATACTACAACCCCGTTCCCAGATTGTTGTAGATTACCAAGGCAATAGCTCAGCCTGGCCACCACAATAAGAATGGCAGATTGATGCAGGTTTCCTTTTTCAATTTTATACTCTTTTTCATGTAACCACCACCTGTCTCCTTAAAATCCTTTTAAAACATGTGAATATTCGCTCTGCAGGAGGAATATAAATTACGCTCTCATGTCAGACTGGACTGCCGTGAGATTTTATGTGTGTCTGTGCTAGCATTTGTGCCCTTTCTGAAGAGATTTGACTGCCAGTAACACAAATGCCTCAAAGGAAAATGGCGCTAAATCAGACTCTACGTTTTCAGCTTAATTTTTATACGGATGTTTGTGTGAAATCGATCAGAGATCTGTTTTTGTGGAAATGTTTGTGCATGTTTTAATGCTTGATGCTAATATGGTGTTCCACAATGTTTTCTCAATAGAATTCATTTGTAAAGCTGTCATGGATCAGCCTGGCTTGATGATTGTGGTAAAAGGACATTTCGCAGGAGCTTCTAGGTTTTGCTAATGGGTTTCCTCAGCCTGTAGAAAACTGTGGCAAGTCAGTGGAAGAGTGCAGGGCAATGTACTGACCATTTGTTTAAAAAGAGCTTGTAAATTCCTCCCTGGCTGTCAAGAAGAGAAATTTGAATGTGAAGACTCTAATTGAACCATCCTAATAACGTAAGATTTATTGTGAGTTGCATATTTTTGTAGCCAGTGTTTTCATGCAGTCACTTCTTAGCTGGGTCAGTCTGCTTTCCCCTTGTTTCTTTCCACTCTAGATGAAAATCACCAAAGCTACGTGTGGAATTAAAAAATAGCAAGGTCAACTAATCCAGCTCTTAAAAATAATAGTTGTTTGAAGCGATGCCAAATGCTCCTGACTTGTTGGAATGAAAACCTGCAGTAATATCAGCCCTTTGCAGGTAAGATTGAACACCCCTGTCAGAGAAGAACTACCTTTGGTTCCATGAATGTCAGTTTGGTTTGAAAAGTGTTGGGGACAACTCATTGTGTTTGTCCATGGGGAGGGATGTGTTTGTGATCGTTTTCGTAGATGGGGATTTAATCCGATTTATTACAAACCTTATCACTCACAAACGTGAAGTGTCTGTAGTTTCATACCCCCATTGACGAAAAGCTGCACATGCTGCTCAAGTTCCTTGAATGACAAATTTAATTTCTATAAAACATCCTCTAAATAAAGTTTGCCTTTTTAATAACCAAAATTTTAAAAGTGTCTGGTTATGTTAACACTCATTACTGAAAATGATGCCAAGTGGTCTAGTGGGTACGATACTTGCCTCTGGACCAAGAGGTCATGGGTTCAAACCCTACCTTCAGCAAAGCACCACTGGGTTCCTGAGCAAGACTCTTAACCCCAAGTTGCTCCAGGGAGAGTGTCCCCTGTAGTTAGGGAACAGAAGTTGCTTTGGATAAAAGCATCTGCTAAATGCCATAAATGTAAATTTAGTTCTGTGAAGAGACTTTCAGCTTTTTAATAATCAGTCTGTTTCTCTGCATCTATCGTGTGTGGTCCACCTATGATAATTTGTACTTTTTGTCTTTATATTTTGTAAAAGAACAGAAAAACCATTCATTGAAAAGTGGGAATTTGTTTTGTGTCAACACATTTTCTGTGCCATCAACTGAAGCGTTCTGTGGGGAACCTGGGGGAAATTCTTTTATGGCATTCCATGAAAGGACCCCTTTGGCATCTTTATTTTAGCCATTTAGAAAGAGTGTCTGTGCACTTTTGTGGTGGCTGGGTGAGTTTTGGGTGGTGGAGTTAGGCCCAACATGGTCCTCATGCTGCGTCTGAGTGATGCTGCCCGCTGCTCCTCACAGACTCGTTTATACACTTGGTCTGTCAGCAAGATGCTAAAACATCCCAGAAAGCCCCTTTTCCTTTCAAGAGCTGTTTTTTCTTTCTTTCAGAGAGTCATTTGCTGTTTAATTCTTCCTGGCTCCTGATTCAGAGTGACTTTTGTATGATGTGTTTGCTTCCCTTGATACCAAAGCTTCCCATCACTTTAAGTTATGCATACCTAAATGTTATGATTAATGACTTGAAGGCTGAGTGTTTACATATTTGTTTATGTGTTCTGCCAGCTCAGTCAGAGAGGAGACTTTCCTGGTGAAAAGTGATTAGTCAGAGCCTTAGTTTCTAGATTTGAGTTTTCCTTATACTACAACACTTGTCGCATTTATATATATATATGCATGTATGTATGTGTGTGTGTGTGTGTGTGTGTGTGTGTGTGTGTTTATATGCTGACTGAATTCTTTTATGGAAATAAACCAAGGCGAAGTAATAAACTACCGTAGCCTTCACTTCAGGAAAAAGAAACTGCTTGTATAGTCTGACTGTAAGTTCTGGAGAGCAGCACTGCACTGACTGTGAGAGAATTATATGTATTTATGCTTCCAATGTTTTTCGTCTTGGGGCCTCAGTGGTTTAAGATCAAAGTCTGCAAACCTTACAACATGTTTAACAAACCTGTGAATTATTATCAGCCTGTATGATCACACTCTTCCACTGATGCCCTCATGCTCTCATATGTTAAAGATATGTCAACATAGTTTTGTGGACAGCTTCTCTTAAGGGGCTTTGCCACAGGGGTCCATTGTAGTAGCAGCTAGAAGACAAGAAGTTTTTTTTAGTTCAGCAGTTGTCCTCAGCTGAGTGCAGAATTCGGCAGTCGTCTGAAGCGTCCTCCTTGTGTTTTATATACAAGCCTTGATGGGTTTATCTAATGGCTATTGCTTTCCTACCATTGTCCTTTGTACATCTTGTTTCATAATCTACAACTTTCTCCAAATGTTTTTTACTAAATATTTTGCTTTACCATTATTTACTGTAAAGTAGTATGATGCTCTTTGCCCCGCTGTCTCTCCAATGTAAGATTTTGCTAATTTCAACTATCTGAATCTCCCTTATTTGTACAACACCAACTAGTCTGGAAGTGTGAAGGCAAGTATGTGCTTCCTCTGCGACATACATAAACAATGACTACATGTTGCTCATGTAACATTTTAGGGAAGCTGAAAGCACTTGGAGTGTTAACAGCCTGATTCTTTATCCGGGCCAATAGACAACTTCAATTTTCCGTTGTAGATGGATAGAGGAAAGGAACTAAGCTAAGCCATCCTTCAGGGCCAAGTCTTCTCTGAATTCCTGGCAGCAGATAGGTGTGTTTTCAGAGCTGGGATGCAATGGAACGCAAATATTAGGGCTATGTACTCAGAAACACAAATAGGAAGTATTTGTATTCAGTCCAAGTTTCATTTTAAAAGGGTGGCATTCAGTACACAGTTTGATTTTAAATATTTTGGAGAATACTTTTAGAATACATGCCCATTAAATGAGACAAATAAACATACAGTCTTTAAAGGAAACACCATCACAGCTTATTTGTTAACTAATATATGAACTAACACTAGATCAGTGCATGGCGTATATTTTGATGGACTAGACTGGGAGGAACCCTAAAGCAGTAGTTTTCAGGTAAAATGGGGCACTATGGTGGTTTATAATGATCATTTATCAAATGTTTCATTTTAAAAACATTAAGACAGTGCTAGTGGTGATTGTTTTTCAATATGTTTCCTGTACTACTGATTAAAGTATGGTTCCACTTTATTTGACATAAATGTTGATGTGAAAATGGTGCAGAATTTGTTAGACGGGCAATAAAAATGTATATTCATCACATTCCTGACACATTTAAAAGGCTTATGACAACATATACAAACAAAAGATATGCGTATAAGATGTAGCTACTATGTCATGAATATCGGTGTGAATTAAGTAAACATCGCAAGAGCACAGTTTCCCTGTGCGCTTAATCAAGATGTATTTTAAATATGTTGTATTCTGAATGGTTTACGTTTTTGTGCATTGTTCTGGAATAGTCTTCAGCCAGCACTATGAAGTATTTTCCCCAACTCTGCAGATGAGCTTGAAACAGTTGTGCCATCTTCTGAGTTCTCTGATCATTTTTTAATAAGTACTGATTGTACTTTAATAAGATGCACATGGTTTATTTACAAAGCACCCGTCCTGCTCTGTGTGAAATACCAGGTGTGTGAATCAATGCCGTTCCTCAAACATGGTCCATTATTTGGCCAGAGGCCGTCTGACTTTGACTCTCCTTCACCTTCCTCAGATAGAACATTTTTTTTAAAACCTTCTTACTTCTCACCCATTCTTTAAGAAGCCTTGCCATTGATGGCAGCTGGGATCTAAATCCAAATCCCAGCTCTGAGGCTCACCTTTAGACTGCTAAGTAGAACATTGCCGTTCTCCTCGGGGGCCTGCAGGGGGGCTGCAGAGTAAAAGGTTGCAGGTTGTGTTTGTTTGTGTGAATGGCTCTGTAGTGTGGCAGACTGTGATCCCTCCTGACTGTCCCCACGCTCCGTTTGTGCCGTGACGCCCTGCCTCACGGCTTATCTGAAACAAAACTAATGCATAAATAAAGACATGGATGTGATTATTTGTGGCAGTAGAAGACACATGAGTGTAGTGTATGGATAGGTTTGGCCCTGTGCAGTAGAATGCCAATTTTGATCTTGTATTTTAACATAAATTTGAACTCAAAAGATGGCTGTAAGATTTGTTTTAAAGAAGTTATTTTCTCTTGAAGTCCCCCTATAATATTTGTGGTTTTATATACCAAAATTTACATGAGCATTTTCCAAACAGATGTTTTTATTGTTTTTGGTATATACTGATAAATCACCTCTTTTCTGATTGACAGTCCTGCATTGTGTTTTGTTAAAAAAAAAGCAGTCAGATCTGAAATCTTCAGGGACCTCCGGAATAAATGAACTTCAGCTGTTCCTTTGGGGTGAGCCCTGACTCTTCTGAAAGTCTGCAATGAAACAGTCGGTTCCCGGCAGCCAGGAACAGCCAAATGTGCTTCTCTTGCAGTAACTCTGTTACAGGCTCTCTGTTGTAATGACACTCTTAAACATTGAATGGGCAGTTAAACTGTTCTAACTGTGTCTCATAAACGTGTTCATGCTTGGAATGTGACAACAATCATTAAGTCCAAACACTGTCAAAAGTAACTGCTAGGTTTTGAATGCAACTTTAAAGCTTTTAAATAAATAATTACATGAATAAATAAACAAATACATAAATATTTGAAAGAGCTCTGACATGTGTGTGTATTTTGATTAAAACATATATTTTTAACCGCATCATGTAATGTCTCTGTTTCTGTAGGTGCAGTGCATATGGGAAATATATTACTCTGCCCACAGTTGATATTGGACTGAAATTTGTTCTTTGGCTCTAAAGGGTTATGTGGCCTTTTTTGCACCTGTTCTGCTACTCCTTGCCACGGCCATCTGGTTCCAGTGTTTCTCCTCGCCTTTGATCATACCATTTAATCAACTCCATAAACGCATCGTTCTTGGAAAGTCACCTACTCTTGGCCGCTGACGGTCACATGGCTAGCTACAGGGCTCGTCATGGTGCAGGAACAGTGTGTAATCACGAGCATGGCCTTAACTCAGTGAAACAAAATCATTTTTCCACCTTTATGACTGTCATGGGCCTTGGATTCATCATTCAATAGCACTCTACATTTTTCCACCCTTGCTATTGTTCAGAAATATTTACTCTTCATAATATTTTGACATTTTAGTGGAAATCCCATCTTGGTGTTCCTTTCACCCTGAGCTCTGTGTTGTGCTTCAGAGGCTGTTAAGAGCAAGAGCTGAGTGGAATCTGTCTAAACTTACAGAGTGGAATTGATACTCTTACTGAAATATGAACTGTTGTAAAGCTGGCATCCTCAGAACCCAGCAGGTTGTAGGATGTCTGTCTGGCTCCTGACATTTCTGTGCAGTACTAACTGGAAAAACAGCAGGTGCAAATGAGCCTTAAAGCTATATTTTGCCCACAAATGCTAATGAGGACTATTAATGAAAGCTTGAGGGGACCTGTTAGCATGATCTTATTTGCATAATGTCAACTGATGCTTGCTAGTTTCGTTCTTTATTAGCACCGTTAGAATTTTTGGGTTGACATATATCTGTAACTCGCAATGCCGTTACTTAATTTTAGTGTAACAGCAGAGTGTAAGTGGACTCAAGTTTTTGATGCTAATTTCTCTGGGACATGACTTCTTCATGTTTCTCTATGCAGGATTAGTTGCTCCAGCAGAAGCAATTTCCTCAGTTTGAACCATGTGCTGTCCCTCTGCCTACACACTGCCATGCTCATTAAGAGGTTATTTTTTGCTAGTCTATTTGATGTTTGGACATCTGCAATTTATTTGCACACTTCTTCTCCTCCTGTATTTTGCTCTCTTTGTGACAGTTGTGCTGTCAGAGAGTTGAGCAGTGCCACTCGGGGAGAAAACAACTGGACCAACCAAAAAAGTGGGGGTCGCTGAGAGTTCTGGGCCTTCAATTAGGAGCCATATTTATGTTTGGTTTGTGCACACTGTTAGCATTCCCCCAGGATCCTGAGAGCCTGTAAGAATTTTGCTGTAAACCTTTCACTCTGGCTTAAGGAGCCGGGTACATGTTTCAAATCAGCAGGCTTCTTCTCGGTGTGCGTCTCTCCTCTGCGTTGCGAGAAAACAGAACACACAGCGGAATGAAATCCTCTTGCTGGAGTACATTCCCCCTCAGCAGAGGTGCAATGACATGAGCAGCAGCAGGAGTTTCACTTCTATTAGGGTTCACTTGAGAAAATGGTTCTCCAAAGAAGTTAAACCTTGCATAAGCAAGGGGGTTTTCTGAGATCCCTCAACACACCTGTCTTTTAATGGCATTCCAGCATGTGTCAGCTGCTGCAAGGGACATCAACTTCTACGCCGATGGACTACTATGTGCTAATTACCATGCAGGCAGCGACCAAACTCGTTAAAACGCAACGAGTGACAGAGCCACAGATCGTAAGAGCTGGTGCGTACTCTACAAAACAAAATACCGTATTCCAGATGAGCAGATAACCCTGTGTAATAAACAAAAATCCAGCTGCCTCATGCATGGAAGATTTATCTGTGATGAACTGGGCAGTCATTGTTCTTTCTCATTTGCTGTAAATTGATGGGTCTCTGTAGAAATGTGAGAGAGCCAGCTCCACTTTCAGATGGCACTGAGAAAACTACAGCTACAATGGAGGCTTGCCTAGAGCCTGTTTAAATGATTTACTAACTGTATACCTCAGCTTTGCTTAGACCATGAGACTATAAGATTACACAGGGTGAGGAATATAACAGCATCTGTTGTTGTGAATAAGTACAGCATAAGGAACTTTTCTGAGCATACCCTGGCTACTGTGAGCACTTAAAATTGGTGAACAGCTTCAAGTTTGATAGCAAATGAAATGTTGATGAAACTTGAAATGTTGAATGAAACTAAACATATTTATAATTTTTGGTAGTATTTTTATTGTAGCACTGCAGGTCTGACCACAGAAGCACTACAGATGCAAGTCAGTTATTGTGATGTGTATATATTTATATGTGTATTTACATATATGTGTGTAAAAACACACAACTATTAACACTTGGATAAGTAATTATATTAAAATTATATATGCAAATGTCCAAAATGTTGACTTTGAAGCATTAACTAAGTTACTAACTATGCAACTATGCATTCAATTGTATTGCCTATACCTTCTAAGGGTTAAATCCTGTCAGAGGCAAGAATGTTTCTGATATAATGAAGATTACAGTTAGAGAATCCTAATAGCTGCAATGTGAGCTGTTATCATAATAGTGAGAGATGGTGGTGTTTTGGGATACTCTGTAACAAGCCAGCTTGTTGATTCATTACTCTCAGTACACCAAGAAACAGAGTAAATGTCAGACATCTGCAAGTTCTAATATCACTGCCCTCCCACGCTATCCTGTCACTGCACCCTGAACACAGCATGTATGCTCTTCGGAATGAAAATGTGACATGATGTAAAGATTTGCCTGAGAAAGAATCTCTTAGTGCTAGGAAGCTTTGTTCCTCCATGTTTCAGAACCTTTGCCAAAAGGCCTCACAGTGGCATGAAAGGCATGCCCATACAGAAACTGGAACTGAACAATTCCAAAATCTCTTTTGCATATGCATGAAGCTATTAGGTTCTTCCCCGCAATTAAGCTAGAATAGTAGAAATTAGCTTGAACCTTTTCTGTAGCTTGCTGCATTAAGCTTTTGGGGCGCTCGTGTAGCAGGAGTAACTCATCGCTGTGGTCGATAGTTTACATATGGGGTTGTTTCCACAGCCTGAGAGCAGGGTGCATTTCTTTTGGGGTCTGTTTAATATCTTAGTGTCGTGTATATGTCTATATGTGTGTATATTAAATGACTAGAGCATGCATATCTATTATTCATTAGGCAGGGGTCTAGGGTAATTGTGCATTCATATTTCAGCCGGGCTGGATGAAAGAGACGAGTGAAAAGTGAGTCATTGAGTGCAGAACAAGACTCAGTGAAGGGATCTCTACTTTGAAGCCCTGCCACACAAGTGTAAAAGCACAGCTATAACACATGTCGCGTCTTTTGCACTGGGCTTTAACGCGGCTGTAAAAGAATGGCCGAGGTGCATAAAGTGCAGAAATCATGAGATAAGGGCCGTGACAGGGGAGATAATGAGAAGGCAAAGAGGGAACAGCCATGATGAGAGGTGATGACAAAGGGAGGGAGGGTTAGAGAGTGGGAGTGAGGGAGAGAGAGCGAGAGAAAGAGGGAGGAAGGTGGGGGTGGCAGCAAGATAGAGGCCATAAAACATGGAGACTACATGCCGACTGTGGAGAAGCAGTATGCAGCACTGTAAATCACTGTAGGCCTCGGGCTGCAGTGCTGCTCTACTGCCGCGACTCCACCTCCCTACATTCAGCTAGAGTGATGCACCGGTCAGCTTTTTCTCATCACGCATGCACCTGGCCATAACAAACATGAAATCCAGTAAACAGACCTGCTCCTGATTATTTAAAAAACAACCAAATTCTGATCTTGACCTAGCCTGCAGAATGAACCCCTAGAAGTCCCCATTATTGCCTTCGGTAACATTTACATTTACATTTACGGCATTTAGCTGACGCTCTTGACCAGAGCCACGTACATCAGTGCTCAAGTAATCTGTTCCTTAAACCTGTAAAGTTAAACTTAAATCTGCGTCCGCTATTCAACCAAGTTACTGCAGGCTAGGTACACCTAAACAAAACCAGTCAAAGAAAAGTCTGAAGTTAAGGCAAAAGTAAAGAAGGCATGGAGATAAGAGTAAGATTTTCTCTTTTTTTGGGGGAGGGGGGGGGGGGATAAATGAGCAGAAAAAAGAGGCATAGTTAATCACCAAGGTGGTCCTTGAAGAGGTGGGTCAAACGACACTTGAAGACAGTCAGGGACTCCACAGATCTGATCGGAAGAGGGAGTTCGTTCAACCACTGGGGGGCCAAGACTGAGAAGAGTCTTGACGAATGGTATTATTTGTAATTTTATCCTTTATATATCACAACACACAAAGAATATGTGTTGAACATACACATTACTTTTGATTAATAGTACATTTTTGTATGTACTAGTAGAAAAAAAGATTGAATAATACATTTTGGAAGTGAAGACTCAAATCTGTTGATACAGAATGTAAATGTAAAATACTACATAACTGTACTGATATAAATAAAAGAGTTTTTTTGAGTGATGCACTTTTGGTACTTGTAAATCAGATGTACAAGTGTAAAGTACCATTCTAAAGTATAAAGAATCTTCTAGAAAATCAAATTGCTCTCCAAAACCTTGCAACTCTATATCAAATTGAGGAAGCATCTGGGAATTAGCAAGCGAGTAAAACAACTCTTAACTTCTGATTAATTAATCTGAGAATATTTCTTAAAAGATGATGTGAATCAGTAATGATAACACATTTTCCGCTGTCACGGAAGGTCTCTGAACCTTTTTGCTCAAAGAAAGGGGGTGGAAGAGGGGGACAAAAAATATGATGTTATTGTATAATATTATTATTTCCCTGCTCATTGGTGCATAGTCACATAATCAAAACTTATTTAACTTGGCAAAAGTAATTACATTTTGTTTGAAGATTACCGGGACATGTTAATGTTGGCTCTTATGATTAATGTGCTTAATAAACTCACTGGACAAAGTAATAGTCACTTGCATAATTTATTTTCTAATACTTAGTTACGCATCCCCTTGCTTTAATAACAACATCAGTCCTTTCTCATGAGAAAGTTTCAGTCCATGTTAACCTACTCTTCCTTTAACTGGGAAGCCAGAGTTTGTGTGAATATTTCAGCATCTGAAAAGTGAAGTGAAGTGAAAGTGACCATCCTGTCATGCGTGAACACATTGCAGCACACATTGTGAACAGCACAAAATTCCTTCTCTGCATTTAACCCATTCATCAAGTGAAACAGCGGGCGCCCAGGGAGCAGTGTATGGGGACGGTACCCTGCTCAGGGTACCTCAGAGGTGCTTAGCAGTCTTGGGAAGCAAACCCACAACTTCCTGATTGCAGAGTGAACGCCTTAACACCTTAACCACTGGGCCACCAGCTGCTCACCTATGAATCTGGGAATTGGGATTGAGGACTGATGATTTCCCTGGTCAGTTATCCCAGGGTCTAAATGATCCATCTTGTCTGAAGAACCAGTTTCACACAGGCATCATACTGGGTTAACATACCTGTGTTGTGTTCTGCACAAAGTTAGCAGAATACAGGGCTAAAATGAAAAATCTCAGGAAAATGGTGTAATTCCTCCTTGACAGGACTAATGCTTTTATAAAGAGTCAGAATCAGAAAACTTAGTAGCAGTGATACTACTGCAAAACCGCAGACATACAAAGTCAAGAACAATATAAAATATAGTATAAGTAAAATAAAAGTCAGAATAAACTCCACAGAAATACTCAGAAAATGCTTAGTACTAAATGTTATGTAACGTTATGATTGATGTCCATTTATATTTCTGATTGGCCTTTAGCACCATTTATTAAACACTAATGACACTGTGTTGGATATTCTGAGAGTATTCTGAGCCTATACCAGTTGTTTCCCATCCTGGCATGAGCCTGCGTTAACACATGCACTTCAGGAGGACGAGCTTGTTCATGGGCTGAGTAGTTGGACAAGTTAAGTAAGAGTTGTGCAGCGCAGGGGTTCTGCTAGACCAGGACTGGACATCACTGGCAAATCATTTTTTTTTCTTCTTCAACCAAACATCCTGACTGCCTGAAGGTGTATGGCAAAACATCTCCACTGAGTCTCTCCTCTTCAGGCCTTCACCATGCTCTCAAGCCAGTAGCAATCACAGCAGTGAGCTGTGAGCACACTCTATCAGGAAAATCTTTCAGTTAGATTTGTTTGGGTGTTTCAGTCTGCTGGTTCCACTGTGGTGTTTATGTTCTCTTAACATGCCCATCACAACCTGAGTGAGAGAAAGAGAGAGAGAGTGTGTGTGTGTGTGTGTGTGTGTGTGTGTGTGTGTGTGTGTGTGTTTGGGAGTCTTACGTGTAGGTCTCACAGGGCATTTCTGGCTTGGGTGCTCTGATGGGAGTGAAAATGTTATTTGCCTGCTGAATATCAACTTCAGCCGGGCGTAAAACTGTCCACCAAGGTGCTACATAAACAAGCTTTACACTTCGTCTTCACAGGTAATTACCCTCGGCCCAAACAGCAGAAAACCTCTCTAATTGAAACTCCAAATGGCCATGCGAACCTTACTTATCAGAGGTGATTCATGCTACAGAGCAAGGCATTTAACCATTTCACAGTCAACCACGACCTCTCTTTTTGTTCCTGGTATGGCGTGCACTGAGGGCTGGTATAAAATGACGTGAATGGTCCACTCTTCCCACCTATCCATGGCTCATGATTGGATCACTGAGTGCTTCCATGGAAGCTGCAATCCATCAAGTGAGCATACGCCATGACAGTTTCAGGGCATTCATCTTCCCAGTGCCGTTTACCACCCCTTACATCATCAAGCCAGTGTTGCATACACACACACACACATTCACCCACACACACTCACTCATACACACAGATGCATAATCGCGACTGAGGTTCGCACATTCTTTCATCTTGATGTTTGATCAAATTATCAAGGAGAAAAAAATCACAAGTGAGGTGTTAGAAAGAGATGTGTGCGTGAGAGAGAAGGGAGAGTCTGTGATTGGTGAAATGGCATCAACTGACATGTTCCTTTAATCAAAGGCAGATTATCACTGTTGCACCGCCTCTCGTCTCTCATATTTTTGAGCACTGCGTGAGTCTAATTAAATCCAACAGACGAACATGGAGCAGCCTTGGAAAGGAGAGGTATTGTCAGGCACTTGCCATTTATGGCAAATGAAAGAACAGATGGCTTGTAGAAATAGCTGTAGCCGTGTGCCTGGGAGGCCTGAGAGAGGAGGTGGGGAAGCAGGAGACAGCGATCGCAGCATATGCTTTATATATTGCACTCAGACATAGCAAGGCTGTCAAAACAGCATGATATGTGTGAGAAAGAGACAGATCTGTCACAACTGTGACGCATAGTCGAATTCCTTGCCGAAAGATGTGAGGCTCCATAACTGGCCTGCCCCTATAGCATAGCGGCAGTGCTAGCTGTAAGTGTCTTAGTGGTTTAATGTTGTCAACAGTGGCCACTTGCTTTGATCCCAGAAGTGAGCCTATTGGGTAAACACAGACCCATTTGAAGTGCAACATGTTTTTCCTACCAATGTACCACAGCAAAGTCTCTAAAAGAAGATGTTTCCACTATTTGAAAGATGTCCAGGAAGAAAAGCACTTTGGTAGCTTTGTTCTTTCATTCTTCTGAAAGGTTTCTTTGCTGCCTGGAATGCTGGGATTCCGCTCCACCCTAGATGCAGCATGAAGTGTTGATGTATCTGATGGAAAAGGCTAGAGGGCACAGCTATTTGTCTTGTAAGGCAGATGGGTGTAAAAGCTGACAGAGCCCAGGTCTATCGCTCTCCCGTCCCAAACACATCCTGTTCTCCGCAGGCAGGACCAACCTTGTCCATCCACAAGCTGCAGGATCACCTCAGGAACACGGGATCCCAACTATGCAATAGCTCTCATCCTTCTATATGCCTCCTTTCTTCTCAGAGGGTAATTGGATTTTGATCCTTGTGCCCATCTTTATTTGCCTTTGCTACACGAAATCAGTCACTTTCAAAGCACTGTCTAGTCTGGCCAATGTCGAGGCTCATCAAAGTGATGGGTTTACATGAGGTGGAGGAAGAATGACTAAACAGGGCAAGATATCTGAGAGGAGATGTACAGAGATTCGCTGACAAGCCTGTAAAATGACACACAGCCTTGGCCCTCATAGTCACTTCTTGTAATATTTTGCTTTACTTTGCAACTTTTTGCTTGTCTGTGTTCAGCCATGTGTAAAGAAATGTCCAAAAAGGACCAAACAATTTGCATATTTCCAGGGAAAAAAATCCTCAGAAATCTTTAGCGCATTACCATTAAACTCTGACCAAAAAAAAGCACACAAAGAAAGTGACAGATGATTCAGCGAACCATAAATTTGCTATCCATGCAAACTGTCATAACAAAAACCATGAAAATGTTCATTAATCGTGGAATTTGAAGAAATATAAGCATGAGAAATATGGGGGGAAATGCTATTTTTTTCACAATGGCCAAATGTGTCATTTTTCCGATGATTCATGAAGTCAGAACAGAAAGTATCATGAAACAGTGTCCAGCAATATGCTGACCCAACAATATGAAAATCTAGCTTTACCTTTTGGAAGTCTTAAATGCAAATGACTTATTTGGGTGCCCAACCTTGGTCTTTCCTCTCCATCTTAGTGTATTCCCTAGGCTTGTTAATTAGGTAATTGCATGGATCAGAACAGAGAAAACTTTAAAATGTGCAGCGCAGGAGTACCTCCAGGACCAGGGTTAGAAAATGCTGGTCTAAATAATTCTAAAGCTTCAAACACAGTAAGGATGTGTCAGCGTATTGTTTTGCATCTGTATGCAATTACGTCTGAAATTCATGTTGCACAAATTCCCTGGCTGAGTTTTGTTCAGTCGCAGTAGCCAGCCAGGAAAGCTTAAATCAATTTAGAAATATAATAATGTTCCTAAATGTTATCATATCATGACAGCACACCCTGTGGCACATTCCGTTTTTTACAAGAAGGCATAATAAGAGTTGAAATCCCTTCAGTCTTCTGGATTATACTGCAGCCGTACATAATAAATGCAACTTAATTCTGACAGTCTCCAGTGAAAATGTCTCATGTAATAAAACGTAGGCTATAGTCTGCATTGTAAAGTCAAATGCAATTGCAATTATGAGAAAAGTTTAAGGCTTGAGGCTTTAGTATAAGCTCAAGCTCACCGCATTGTATGGTATGTTTCAACTTCTCTGTGGATATAGAGGCAGAGGCTTCTTATGGAGAAAAGAGACTTTTTATCATTCTGTTTTTCATGAATATGAATGCGTTCAGATATCTTATTGTAACTCAGGTTGTCCACAGAGCACTTTGTCACATGCCGGCAAAGTTCTGCTTATGGGATTTGTTTTGTTTATCAACGGTGTGGCAAATCTTCTCCTGTGTCCCTAAAACCGTCCTCATTCAAGGTGTCTGATAGATAAGGTGCATCTCTGACACTCGTTTGGATAGAAGTGCTGCGACCGTACGTGAGATATCCAGTTTGGGAGGCTGTGAGGCATGAGACTGTATTAGCTGAGCTCCAGGAACTGATTATGGGAGATTATCTGTTCAGACAGCCTCCATCCTTCTCTCATTATGCAGTTAGAAAACGACTCGGCAGGCTTCATCTCTCAAAAGCTAAATGCCAAGGACACTTCCAATAACCCGGGCTAACACATGAATGTAACTGAATAAAACTGATCCCTGCTATTCGTAGCAGACACTCGGGGGGTGCTTATCACTTTGACGTGTCTCATGTGTTTTATTCCTCTTCCTGCTGGGCAGTCGCAGTCTGGATGGAACGCACCACGCTTTGGTGTCAGAGTTAAATGGTCATGGCGAAACATTATGCGATTATGTCTCTATGAGTTTAGCAGCTCGAAGTCCCTGACAGTTTTGCATGAAATGCTCTACTGTGAGCATCAGAATACCTTATATACTGTCCCTCAACTCAGACACTGTGGATTCCTTTGCTCTCCATGTGAATACTCACGGCTGTGTGAAACTGATCTGCATAACCAGGCTAAGCAACCATTTTTAGCCTTCTAGATTTGAAAATTAAGATGGAGAAATATTCAAGACTGCGCGCGATTTCTAAACCACTATTCAAATTTAAGCAAATTTGTGACCTTGACCATTTTATGGTCTTTGAACAAATAATTTATTTTCACACCAAATTATCCCTTCTAGCGTAAGGGTAACGCTCTTTTTCCTGTTTATGGGCTTTTTGTAATATTCTATTGTATTTTTTTTTCTTCTTGTCATTGTTTACGTCCTCCCTGTATCATGTGCCTTCGTTTACCCCAGCCATGTGTCTGCCTTCCATGTGAGTTTTGTTGTTGTGGTCTTAGCCACATTAGCTCTGCCCCCTTGTTATCCTGTTCACCTGTTTCTGCCTCCTCCCCTGCCCAGGCATTCTTGTTTTCCCAGTCAGTATATATATACCCTATGTTTATGTCTGTATTTCTTGGTTCTTTGTATTAGTGTCCTTGTATTTCTTGGTTTGTTTTTGTTGTTAATGCCCCAGTTTGACTTGTTTTGTTTCTTGGTTGGTGTTTGTCTTTGGATTCTGTGTTTTCGCTCCAGTGTTTTGCCTGTTTTTGCCCTGTGTATCTCTGTTCAGCCCTGTGTCCTGTTTCCTGTTTTACTGTTAGCAAACTCTGTTAATGATCACATCCACCTTCTTGTCTACGTCTCTATGCATCTCACACATGTTCTGATGCATAAACTTATTCAGACACATACCTAGTTTCACAAATTCTGAAATTCATGTTAAAAATAAAGGATTTTTGATTCTGTAAAGAACCTTTCACAGGTTGGTTCTTAAAAGAATCACTTTTTGAAATGAGATGTGTGAGAGTGAAGAAACTGTTTAAAGAACCTTCACATACAGAATAAAAGTTATTAGAAAATCCTTCAATTGTTCAATTGTTTACAGACAGAGCCTATTAGGGAACAAAAACAGTTCTTCTATGGCATTGATCAAAGATTCATTAGTGGGACTAAGCGTAGACACATTTTCAGTGTCTCAAACGTCTGCACCTCGCTGTGTATACAGTGCCTTGCAAAAGTATTTAACCATCAGATTTGTCTGGATAACAAATTACATGCTGATATTTCAACGAAGTATTGGTTTTTCGTTCGAAATAAATAAATACAAACATTCAGTGACAAAAATTACTGACTGAACTCTGTGCTGTGGAAGCTCAATATTGCCCTGAAGAGGAAGCAAATAGCTCTATTTGGCAGCTACCTGTGATTTGTTTAAATCTTCACCTTTTTTTAAATAAAAGACCCTTTCAAGTGGCTGAGAATCTAAAGATCAGCTGCAACCTTAAAGACAAAAGAGCATTTTAAAATTAGGAACAGAGATACAAAGAATGTTGGATCATATCACCCATGCCCTGTCAAGACAATAAAACTCAGAACAAAAAGGGAACTGGTGAGGAAGCCACAGAGCGGCCAGTAATAATTTGGAAGGAGCTCAGTGGCTGAGGCTGGAGAGAAGGTAGAAAAGTCAATGATACCAAGAGCTCTGCAAACAACTGGCCTGTATGGGAAGTTGGCTAGAAAATAGAAACTACTGACATTAAACACATCAAAGCATGTCTGGGGTTTGTCAAAAAGGATCAGAGTGATGAGTGTCACTCAACCAACCTGAACAACCTGAATCAAATCTTCTAGGAAGAATGGATGAAAATCACAGTCCTCATTTAGTGGAGTACATTGTTCCCCAGCCACAGCTAATCAGATGACAGTGGGGTCAAAGCCTATTAAAGAGAGACCTCAAAAAGCCAAAGAATAGTACACACTGGCACATATATTCTTTTACTTTGGTATGTATATTCTCCAAACTGTATTACGAGTCATTTACTTTCCACACAGTCCTAAGCATCATGGTCAATTCTGTAGAGGATTTATGAGGTCAGACACTGATGTTGGACGAGAAGGCCCGTCTCGCAAAGGTGTTGGATGGGGTTGAGGTCAGGGCTCTGTGCGAGCCAGTCAAGTTCTTCCATATTGAGCCAGTCAAGTTCTTCCATACTGAGCCAGTCACGTTCTTCCTTACTGAACTGATGTCTTTACGTAGCTTGCTTTGTCCACTGGGACACAGTCATGCTGGAATAGAAAAGGACCTTCCCCAAACTGTCCCCAAAGTTGGAAGCATGGTGTTGTCCAAAATGTCTTGGTATGCTGAAGCATTAAAATTGGCCTTCACTGGGCCTAACCCAAACCCTGTAAAACAGGTGTTTCCCAATGCTTTTGTCCATATAGTGTATCATCCTTACTTGTCTGGTCATTATCCCTCAGTGACACACACTATCCTTTCATTGGCGTGCTGTCTGACCTGCTGTCCTGTGCTTTAGTGTATGAGTGTGCCTCCACAGCCTCCTGCAGCACCTCTCAGAGTGCTGAGATTTAGCTCAGTCTCAGGGGGGATATGGGTCAGCACTCACACTCTCTCTCTCTTGCTGCTTTCCTTCCCCATCCCTGCGAAGATTCAGATGCTGAGGTTCTATTATGGCTGCCTGAAAGGACTGCTTGGCAGAGGCGGTTGTGCTTGTTTGGCTGGCTGTTGTTTATTTATAGGTTCGATCAGTGTCTGACCCAGCAGAAAGAAGATGTTGTAGAGATGTAGGGTGCTGCATTCACTTCTCTCTCTCTCTTTCTCTCTCTCTCTCTCTGTCCATCTCTCTCTCTCTGTCTCACTTTTTCTCTTTCTCTCTCTCTCTCGCTTTCTCTTTTGCTTTCTCTCTCTCTCTCTCTCTCTCTGTCTCTCTCTTTCTCTTTTACTCTCTCTCTGTCCATCTCTCTCTCTGTCTCACTTTTTCTCTTTCTCTCTCTCTCTTGCTTTCTCTCTCGCTTTCTCTCTCTCTCTCTCTCTCTTTTACTCTCTCTTTGTCCATCTGTCTCTCTCTCTCTGTCTGACTTTTTCTCTTTCTCTCTCTCTCTCTCTCTTTCTTTGTCTGTCTCTATTTCTCTCACCCTCTCTCTCTCTCTCCCTATCTCTCTGTCTCACTTTCTCTCTCCCTCTCTTCCCCTCTCTCTCTCTCTGTCTCACATTCTCTCCCCCCCCCTCTCTCTATCTATCTCTCAGTGCCCCTACCCCAGGGCTAAGCCAATGCAAATGCGTCCCTCTTTTTTCTGACAGAGTGCCCAAATGCGTTCTCCCACATGCTCGCTCTCCCTTTGTCGAAGAGCCTCATGAATAATCTCAGTGTGTGTACTTGCTGTTGTTTACAGGTCCAGATCCTTCTCCTCTTAGAGGAAGGTAAAGGAGTGCGGTGGCCTGCTGGAGCAAATTACACTCTGAGGTCAGACCATCTTCACTGCATCTGAATTTGAATTTTTCCAGCATCTGTAATGCGATTGCTGAATTTAAACACATGTGAGGGCAAATCCATCTCTTCCTTTCCCTCAGCCCTTACCTCTAGTTATAATGAAAACAGACCTAAATGATTGAGCTATTGTTAGTACACAGTGTGTCAGCTGATCCTACAAGAAAACTTTAAATTAATTAGTTTTATTCATCTCAGCCAGAAAAATAGTGTAGGAGAGAGGATGTCCTGGGAATTTTGGGTCTTTAAGCCATATACAATGTAAAAAGTGGAACTGGTAAGAAGCTGTTTTGAAGTGTTTCAGAGAAGTACTGCTTTTTGTTCTTTTTTGCTTTTTATTGTCTCATTCAAAGTGTTTATTTAGTTTAGTTCATTAAATGCACCTAAATTACTTGTGACCTCATGATTGTTTTTTACATTGTGGGCTCATTATTCAGCTATTAATCTAAAATTATTCAGCAACTCTACAAATTATCTTGTAACTATGTGACTACAGTGTAACGTTTGAGAGAGAGGACCACATATGTGTATACACACAAGCCTTTAGAGAGATTTAACCTACAGAGAGACAGAGTCCAAGCCAAGCAGACCAAACCTCCACACTACCCCACACTTTCCTGCTGTTTATACTGTTCTGCCTCGCTGCCCTGTAGTGAACTGTCACATTCATATCAAACATCTCAGGGCAAGAACGCTGATCTAAGACCTTTTTCACTCTACATAATTATATTCTTTACGCCGTCTTGACTTGACAGCCTCCGTGGTCTGTGGAGTGGACTTCCATTGAGATCAGAGGGCTCCATTAGCAGGCCCTTCAGGTGTGCGTGTGTGTGTGTGCGTGTGTGTGTGTGTGTGTGTGTGTGTGTGTGTGTGTGTGTGTGTGTGTGTGTGTATGGGTGTTTATCGTGTACAGACTCTTTATCCCC
>JBBJLS010000002.1:21607378-21620127 GCA_037577275.1 Bryconaethiops microstoma | reverse complement strand
TGTGTGTGTGTGTGTGTGTGTGTGTGTGTGTGTGTGTGTGTGTGTGTGTGTGTGTGTGTGTGTGTGTGTGTATGGACGTTTATACTGTGCAGAGGCTTTGGCTCACCTTGCCTGTGGAGGAGACAGTCCAGCAGAGTCTAGAGGAAAAAAAAACACTCAACAAAACAAAAAGTGACAGAGAGGTCAGAAGGTGATTCATTTGCTTTCAGTACGCTAACACCAAAGTGCCCTCCCATAATTACGCTTCATAAAAATGTATCATCCTTTTTCACTCTTTCACCTGCATGTTAAAGGCCTGGTGAATGCATTTCATTAGACCATATTTGCCTCACTGACTAATTTAATAAAACAGAGGCACAAATCACAAAACAGCTTTGTGTGAATGGCGTTCAATAAAAGAAGATTCCTAAATATTATAATAGTGATTGTAAATAAATAAATAACTATTATTAAAAATGCACTGTCTAGAGACCCGTGTTGAGCAAGAAAAGCTCAAAATAAACTGCACCATGCTTATAACACTCATGAGCAGAGCTTTCTATTTAAATGGAAAGCTTCATCCCTATTACTAGCAGATTCACTCCAGATCAGAAATATAGTCTCTTAGAGCTTTGCTCTTACCTTCTCTGGCAATTAAGCTGGTCCCTTATTGATCTCCTCCCTATTACAATACAGTGATGGTGGGCTCTAATTTAATCTATTTTAAGTTAATGTCCCAAAGAGCACTCTGTGCATAATCATCAACATGAATAATTGCTCTGCAGCAAATAGGCCCCTATTCTCTGGGAGAGGCTAAAATGGTTAGAGATACATTGTATGACATTAATATGGGACCAATTGTCTGTATTTTTATAGCAGTTAAATATTTTTCCCTCTTCCTTACTCAAACAAATTCCACAAGCATTCCAAATTGTATCATGAATTTATCATTAAGAAAACCAATCTGGTTGCGGATGAGGGTTTAGCATGAACCACATGTCGTAGTACTGTACAGCTTCACGTGTTTCGGATAATAAGGAGGACACCAAGAGACCATCAATTAAAATGATTAGATGTGACCAGAGTGAAAAAACATGGAGTAGGAGATTCCAAAGCCATATAGCATTAAGAAAGAAGTTATAAGTTATATTAAAATGTATCCTGTTGCAAAAGTGGTGACCAAACCTCAGAGCGGATCATTTCACAAATACAACTAGATGATTATTGCATATTATTTATCATTTAATAACTTCTTGCAGACCGACTACTTGAAATATTGAATAAAACATTAAAGAATACCTTTTAGTGTGTGTTTTGGGCATTTTCTACTTTGCTACACATTGCCTCTGCCACCGAATAAAAAGATATGGCTCTAATTAAGGGCTTATCCGAGGAGAGGAGGTCAGAATGAAGAAGGGATTAAGGCTGCTTCCAGCTCACTGGCTCATCACAGCAGTCACTCATCAGTCAAACAGTTTCTCTCTCTCTGTTTCTCCTCGGATGGTGAAATAGACTGAGGAGGCACCAAACATTATGCACCATGTTAGCATTCCTCTCTTGTTTCACTGGTGACAGTCACCTTTTACGAGAAATAGCAAGTGATGTTACCTCTGTTAATATTCTCACCTCCAAGAGAAAGTAATTTTGCAGCATTTCTTGGTCCATTAGTCACAAAATGTTCACACAATATAGAGAGTAAAAAGTATATAAAAAAAGAAAAGGAAAGGAAAAGAGGATATGAACAACTATGGACTTTGTTGGCCAGAGACAATATGCAAATGAAAGAGGAATATGACGAAGAAATATGCAATACTACCCGGAAACTGTAATTAAAAATAACACTGAAAATAAATAGAAAATGATACACTGACTGAATTTCCATCC
Organism: Bryconaethiops microstoma; assembly: GCA_037577275.1. NCBI lineage: Eukaryota > Metazoa > Chordata > Actinopteri > Characiformes > Alestidae > Bryconaethiops > Bryconaethiops microstoma. Next base: position 21,618,264 of record JBBJLS010000002.1, on the reverse strand, counting down.
TCTACCTATTATCAAGCTCAGATTTTTTGCTTCTTCACTAATACCGTATAATTATTGCAGCTTCCCTGAAACAAACAAGTTTGCATTGAATGATGGCTTTCATAATTGAGTGAGAAAACAAGTATCATCATCCTCTGACACATTTTCTAATTGCAGTTCATTTCAAAGGATTTGGAGAGAGCTCATTTCAGCCACTCCATCAAGAATATTGCTCACCCTTGACAGAGCATAGTTAAGTAGCCATTGACAAATGTACGCATGTGTGGTGAGCGCACAACAATTACTGTCCAATCTGACTCCTAAGTAATTCACTGACATGCTGCCTGGCAACAGCAGGTTTACATTAAATGCCTGGGTAAAGTATCCGCATTGCTGCGAGCCATTAAAACTGAGGAAATGACCTTGATGTTTATCAACATTCTCAATCTGACGCTTCCTACATGCAACTTGAGTAAGACTCCATCTGCTTGCTCTGTATTTTGCCTGATTTGTTGCTTACGGCTTCGTACGGATTCACATGTCTAGAAAATCAAGAATCGTATAGGAATATTCAGCAGTTCAGTTATTAAAGGGAACTGCACCTTTTTGCTTTCTACTGTTGATTTTGACAGTTTGCTGCATGTTTATTTATTCTCAGGTTTTCTGTGAGCACCATCTTGCATATTCTGCACAATTACTGATATTGTGGGAAAAGATGGTGTGCTTTGCTTGTAAATACTTTAGGCCCAGTGTACTTCACTGTCATAAATAAAGTCACCATTACAGAAACTGGAAACAAGAGAGCCATCGGTGTGACTTATCATTTAAAGGCTAACCTTTAAACAACAGGTCTACAGCTGCACAGTGATGTAGCAATGATTTGTGTGCAGCCGGGCTAGATACTGTATATTCAGTGTCTGGATTTTAAATCTATATGTTTTGCTGGAGCTATGTGGCTAATGTGGTTAACTAGTAATGAAAGCAAACCTTACATTTTAGAATAGTTTAAACTGGCTAAATCATCGCAAATTTGCTTTAGATTTGCATTATTAAGTGAACTGTTATCTCTATAACATTTTGTCATCTATTAAGCTGGACGAAAGGTTCAGACTAAATACAGGCTTCGAGATAGCTGCTACTGTTGAGACGTGTGTGATGATTTAGGCATGTAGTTTACACAAGGGTAAGCTTCAGTTACTTTTTAGAACCGTTAGCCTAGTAGCTCTATTGCAAAACTTAAGAAGCATTAACTACATTTGAGAAAAAAATGTGTAAATAGGATTTTTTGTAGGGCTATTGTTTTGAATTTGAATCATGATTATTATTTTATATATTTACAGATTCTAATTGCACACAAGGCCCACTCCAGCCTAAGGGTTAGCGCAGCCCCTCAAGCTAGCTGATGGCAGTGCACTCTGATGTTCATTCGCTTTGTGAAGCTGGGAGAGACCAAAGAGGACTGGAGACAGCTGACTTTATATCAAACACACAAACACAATTCTGGAGCCTTCAACATATATTTTGTGTGGCAAATCAAGTACGGAGTGTGTTCACCTCTCTCCACGGCTGTTCGCGTCTTTCAGTTTCCATGGAGATGGACCGGGAAAACAGGTGTGTGTTGGCAGGAGAGTGAAAGGCAGAGAGAGTGTTTAATCCATACACTTAATTAGTGCAGGCCCCACTTTAATGGCACTGTCAGCCACAGCGAATGACCTGAGGGAGGTGACTTCCAGAGAGAACTATAGAAAGAACGAGCATGTGCGTGAGTCTGTATACATGAGTGAGGCTGTGTGTGCCCATGTGCCGACCTTTGCCCACTACAGCTTGCTGCAAACCCATGCACAGTCCATGCTAATTATTTTTAAAGGAAACAGACTCAAACTGACAGAGAGGAAAGGGAAGCAAATCTGTTTCGGCCCATTACATCTCATGAATAATATACGCACTGCATAATGTGCGTAATTGAGTTTGGGCTGCGAGTTCACGAGGTAGTGGTAGCACTGTGGATGCCGAGGCCTGAATGTACAGTGACAGTCAAATGCATTGATTTACTATGTTGACTTATTTACAGTTTGGAGGAGTCATCCTCTTATGGCGTTCTGCGTTGCCGCTAAATGAGCTTACGGATGTGGAAGCTTGAGCGTATTAAGCTCCATTAGGATCTCATAAAGGGCTTATGCTTTAATCAGAAATGTATGTCTATGCTCGTGTGTCCGTGCACCTGTGGATCTTTCTGCTTTGTTGAGGCCGCATGAGCATCATTTAAAAGGGTTCACGTCGTTTAAGAGGTATAGGCATCTTTTAAGAGTGATGACAAATGCTAGAGCATGCCCTAAAAACTGAATCCCATTTTGAGAGGTGCTTTATGTTGTTAGACATTCAAAGCCACTGTAGCAGAGGTCGCATTTGCATAAGTGATGGAGTGGAGATGAAAGAACATTGCTTAAACCACACTGTAGACTTGTTGTCAGTGTATGTGAGCCAAAAGAATACTGTCAAAAAAAACCACCACTTTCACCTGCCAGAGGAAGCTGCCTGACTGGTATGAGTACATTCATGGCTGTGGCTCTTGCAAATCGGTGCAGCCACGGCAGCAGCCTTCCCCTTTGTGCTTTGGCTGAATTTATGACTCCTGTTTGAGCGAGCTGCCCTGTGCGCATGGAGTATTGTTGCCGCTATCTGGGCCAGAGACAAGTGCATGCCTGGATGCTTCTCCTCAACGCACCATGCCTGCCCTGCTGTCTGACTTGCACAAGGCATGAATGTGTGTGTGTGTGTGTGTGTGTGTGTGTGTGTAAGTGGGAGAGAAAGAGAGAGAGAGAGAGAGAGAGAGGCAAAACACTAGAGACAAAAAAAATAAATCTTGCAGAACGTCTGTTTGTCAGAGTGAATAGAACAGAGCTGCCAAGGATGTGTGGTACAGCGCGTGCGAGTGAATTTTCAGCTTGCATGTGTTTGTACATAACAAAGCGAGAGCAACAAAGATACAGAGACAATGTTCATATGTTTGATGTTCAAGATATGTGAACAAAATGCTATGTGAACACAAAAAAAATCAGTGGCCCTGGGCTATATACATCTACAGCCATAACGAGAATTGCCAGGTTGGAATTTATGTATGTGTGTGTGTGTGCTGTTTTACATTACACTTCATTGTGCAAGTACATATCACTCTTGTCATCACGTTAGCACCAGCTAATTTTGCACTTCAGTACCCTTTTCAGCATGTCTTCACCAATTCATGATTTGGAGGAGTGTAGCAGGACAGCAAGGAGTGGATATTTTTGTTTAGTAGGAACACACATCCTCGACTAAACTCGTCCTGTCCTGGCCTTGGGGGATTAAAGCTAGCTAAGCAAACTTTGTCATTTGTAAACATTTTTTGAGGATTCCAAATGCAACATGTTTTGTCTTCAAAACACCTTTGCTTTCAATTATACATCAGCTGTTTTTCTTTTCAAAACTTTATTTCTACAGATTTGTCACAGATACGCTACAGTTTGGTATAAAACTCACTTTTGGCTCAGATCAGATCAGAAGTTCCAGGTGAGGTCTGCTGCCTGAACCCTCATTTAGGCTGACTCGATTATATATCAACAATTACATTTCACTTGTACTAACATAATAATGAAACATCTCTAAACTCTTTATTACATCCTATGGCATGTTATTCATTAACTATATTGACTGCAGTACAAGTTAACATACATTTGAACCCACTGGCCAAGGGATTGAGATTCAGGACTTCCCCGGTGAGCTCAGGTTCATGAGGGCATGTTAAAAAGCACAGTTGAAATTGAAAATATTTCAGGACAAAGAAAAAGACAGATGGAAGTTACTCACAAATTAATCATGAAAATAGAGAAAACATATTTGAATTCGACGGTCAAAATTGAGCAATAGGGCTTAATAATAATATGAGTGCGGTTAATTAGAGACTTATTTGTAGTGTTCCGGGATGATGTGATCTCTTCGAGATGGTGCTGCGGCACATATCTTTGATGACCACCTTGCTGTGGGATCAGAACATCTGAAGGTCACAGAGGTCACCCTGGTGGTCCGTTTGATTTGTCCGACTGAATATGTATCGCTTTTGTGCTTTGATGTGAGACAGGCTGTGCTTTTGATGTGTGCGCTTTATGATGTACCACAGGAGAGCTGTAATCAGCGACATTTCCGGCCCTGTACAATTACACCGAGCGCTCTGCCTGTTCTGACTTACCCACACATGTTCGGCGCGGTGATTTGTAGGACGCTGCCTCCCAGTACCGGGAAGAAATTTCAGAGGAGGAGGACTCATTGTCCCCATTCATTTTATACCACATGTAAGAGATCAGTAATAACAGTGGTAGGTACGTGAGATGTTTACTTCTTACCTCCATCATCCACTTCTGTTCTGTCTTTCCTGCTCTTTCTATCTTTTGTGTGTACGCTGACAATCACGGAACGTGGCCTCTGAAACTTCCAGAGGTAATGTGTGTTTGTTTGAGAGTGACAGATAGACGGTAGGTATGGAAAGAGGGAGTGAAAGTGTGTGTTTGCCTGATGTGTTCCAGAGCTAGAGGGGTTTGGTGTGCTGTATGGAGATTAGTACTGCTCACTCTGGCCCCAATTTCAAAGGCCTGTCTCCCCCAGGCAGCCACAGCCCCTCTGACACTCCAGCACTGATAGGGAGGTTTAGCCACTAGCCTCGGGGCTTCTGAGCAGTAAGTTTAATCAATAATGGTCTTATGTGTTTCTAAATCCTCCTGCTCTCGCAAGGCCGGCCTCTGGTCCTCCCATGAAACAGGAGAACCCCTCTGAGCTTTCATATCACTTTGCATTAACACAATTTTGCTCTGCAGTTGTGTGTGTTACACCATGTCCATTACCTCTCTCTGCTGGCTGAAGTCAGGCGTTGGCAAAAGGACTATTTCATTGAATGAAACACAAAGCTTAGTGTTAGCTTGGCTTGTAGCTGAAAGTAAGAATAAGTAACAGTTTAGGTTTTTTTTGGCAGCCACACATTACTTGTTCCCCATGCACCGAGAAACAGAAAGGAATTCTTGTTCTTTTCTTTTTTTTAAAACTATGTTTTATTCATTGCCCCCCATTTTTAGAATGCTTAGTATTCAACTCCACCGCACGGTTATGCAGACAAACTGTTACGTCACATGGCACTCGAGAAAGTGAGAGCATGAGAGACAGAGAGAGACCCTATCCTGCCATTCCATTGTAAAGGTGGCAAGTTTTATTCAGCAGCACAGGTGGGAGCTGGAGTGTTGGATCTCTGTGATTCTGAACCACACTGTCACTGTGACAGTGCAACAGTAAGTCATGGTTCTGGGCGTATTAAGCGGCCGCATGCGTCAAAGACTCTGTCCAATTTTGGGACGTCTTCTTTAAACATTATTCACAAGACACACCGATATATCCTCCTCAACCTTGATCTCCCATAAGCCTTTGCATCACATGCTACTACAAAAATGGAGCAGGCTACTCTGAGGACTACAGGGAGTGAATGTTGCTCCTGTTTGTTGTGAAAATTATTTTCAGTTTACTGCATAAATTGCCACTGAAGGATGTTTTGAAAGAGAGTAATTTCATAAAATGCCACATTATAAATGACCTGCTCTGTGTTGTTAGCATAGCAGTCTCCTGTTTGCTTGAATATTAAAAAAACAATACAATTCTCAATGAGATTTCCACATGTTTCTCTATTTACTTATTTGTTTTTCTGTCTTCATCAACTCTGACTTGTTCAGTTTAAACACCACAAACTTCATCTTTTCAGCTAATCAGAGGGAAAGAATATTGACGCGGTTGTGGCCACACAGACTAAGACAGACCATATCATTTCATTCTATCTGCAGAGGCTCCTCTACTCCTTTGTAGTTGCTGCTAAGTGCACTGCTAATGATGTGGCCTACACAGGGCCAGAGCATCCGTATGAGTAATCATCTAGAGCAGCACTTGAGCAATGGTGGCAAAATGTACCAAATTATTCTGGAACATCATTGCAGTGTACATCATTTTTCTAACCTTTCTGCAAGTGGCTAAGGTGTGTATCAGTTGTTCCTCAGGTCAGCCCAAACCCAAGTTAACATGAAGTATGCTAAATGTTAAAAAACAGTAGGCAATATCCACTGATGTGTATTGTGTAAAAATCAGTTTCTTCTGAATAAACATAGTGTCTGCCATTACTGTCTGTCAAGAAAAGTTCAATTAAACCCACTACGTAAGTACAAAATACTGCTGAGTGTCACGTCTCCCCATTACTCCCAAGTGAAGGCAGGCGCGATTGCAGACTTCTATTTTCGATGCTTTTTATTTAAACACGTAAATCAAACGGCACGAGGGCCCATAAACCAAAACTCAATGATATCCAAAACACAAGGAGTCAAGGAAACAACCAGCCAGTTTGACGGTTGACCCACAACTGAACACAGAACAAAAAACCCCTTAAATCTACAAACCCAATCCCCAATAACAGAACACAAGTCCTTGACATAAACTAAACACAGCTGTACCTGATAACTAAAACCTTGTACCCGTCATAATAAAAGCCCCAACATAAACAGAAAAGGGCGGCTTCTAGTGGCCGACACCTGTCACAGTGCCCAGCCCTGACACTGAGCTTCTAGATAAAATGTAGAATTGTTTCTGCTTAAGACTAACTTAGCTAACCTTGGAAATATTTAGCAAGGTCTAATAAAGAATGGACATTAGCTGTTGAATCCTTGTTACTTTAATAATTGAAATACACTAAAGCACATGTTTACCTAATGACCTGTATAAGAACATTTTTATTTAATCTACCCTGATTTGATGAAGCTGGTTGTTTCTGGTCTAGATCCAGGCTTTAGCTTCAGTGTTTGTCTTTTTAGCGAGTTTAGAATCGTTTTAGCTCAAATAGGCTGCAGAAAGGAAACATCATATTGCTCCATATACATAATGAAAAGTCAATTCAGCACAATTATGTTTGAACTAAATCAGCGTGGGCCTGGTCTAGATAATCGAAACATAGCTCGTTTCATCAAGAGCCATAAGACAATTATCTCTACCAGCTGTAGGCTTCCATTAGCTTGATCTTGATTTTGCCTCTAATAAGTAGTTTAGATGCCAGTGTGTCCAAATGAACATGGTAATTATGGTATCTTTACCATTCTTTGGAATGACCAACTATTTACTATACTACTACTACTGGTAGTGGCTTTGAACCGGCTTTGCAGTTTGAAACTCTTCCTTCTGGAAGAGGTTAACAGCACATGTTATAAGTCGATATTGAAGAGCTGCATATGAAGCAAAAATGCTATCCTGGACTTCTGTCTTTGCAGATACGCCTGCATATGCCTGCATGCACAAGCGTGACAGCAAAACAAACCCATCTCAGGGTGGCCCTGCTGAGAGCATGCGGGTGAAAGTGGAGCATATGCACACAGCGTGCCAGAGCACAGTGTGTATCTGTGGGTGTCTCATGGACACACATGAGCTCTCACCACAGAGCAAGAGAGGCATAGCAGTAGCGAGAGAGACAACCCTGCTGAGTCGTGGCTCTCAGCCTGGCTCCAAGCTTCAGCTTCCTTTGGTCCTTCAGCCAATATCGGGTCAGAAAAACACAGACACTGGTCAAAAGCTGCTAAAATCTAAATGAGTTTTGTGACTGATGAGCATTTGAAAACCATTTTCTTGCAGTGCTCCAGACTTTTCTGCAACTCCTTGCTCACTGGGGACTTGGACATGTATTCCTGTAACACTGCTTCGTGACAATGCTCATTATGCAAGTGCTCTAAAAATAAATTTGCCTTGAATTCACTTCTGAACTCGAATTACTACTTCCAGTCAGCATATTTTCAGTCGATTAAACTCAACTTAAATCACAATTCTTGGCAAAACTGCTAAGCACAAATGTTGCGCATCATGGTTTTGCCAAGTGGATAGATGTAGTAGATGTGTGGAAAAACATTTTTTTTCATTCATCGTTTGCCTTGCGTTTGAACTCCCTACAATCACCTGACATCACTCCAAGTCCAACCAACAGCTTTGCAGCATTCAGCACAAAGAACAAAAAGTCAAAAGATGAAGCTTAAATGGCCAGTAGAAAACCATTAATATTCTTGGGCTTCAAGAGTTTTTTTACATTTTCAATCTAGGAGTAACTTCAGTCCTTCATTATAGATTTTCTTTATTCCTATTAATCCTTGTCCTCAGACTATAGAAGAATTTCTATTAAAACTGTGAAGTTAGTCTAGGAACCACCAGGTAAGTCCCAGAAGGGCTTTAATATAAGGTGAGAACAGCAGTAGAATTGTCCAAACCCGACTCTTGTCAAGTTTGGTTGGGTTGTGTTGGGTTGTCATTTCCCAAAGGTTTCGATCGTCGGGTTCGCTTTTTGGAGTCAGGTTCTCACGTGATTCTCATTCTTTTTAAATCTGGAGTTACATGCTTGTGTCATTGACAGAATTTAAACCAAGGCTTGTGAGAAAATGAATGTTCAGGAAAGTGTTACGCAGCTAAAATAGTGTTAATATTTCATTTGAGCAAACATATTTTAATATGTAAAATGCATGTGAGTTTTAGGCTTAAACTGTGCACAGTGCGAGGTCAGTGCAGTTTGGAAAGTTTGCACAGATCATTTGCAATGTTGTTTGAAATTTAGCCGTGATCCAGTAATGTCTGTTATTGTCTCTATGTCTTGATTTTACATGCTGTGTTTTCCAGCATGGTGGCTGCCTATGGGCCGGCTTGGGTCCGTTTCAGATGTAATCTTTTCAGCTCTGGTCAAGTTCGGGTTGTGTTTGGATTGAGGATGTAGTTCGATTTAGGCTGGGCTTAGACAGAAAGTTGTTAGGCTTCATTTCTGAGCAAAATTTCAGGCCCAGTCTGTAGTGTTTGGCCAAGTATGAGGTTCTGCATTCTGCTGTAGTTTGTTCATAGGCTATAGCTAAAACCTGCCATTGGGAGATTTGTGGAACCTACGACTTTTGTTATGGTTGTTATAGATCTTCATTTTGCTTTGGTCCTTCTTTGGAGCGGTGCTGGCTGACACTGATGAAGTGGACAGTGCTCTCCACTCCAGGAAAGCGGATGGCATGAAAACAAATGCTGTCTGGATAATGTAAATCTCCATTGTGTGCAAGTTCACAGTTTCCTAAAAAAGCCATAAAGTCAGCAGTGTGTGGGTTCTTGCAGAAAGCACTCGGCTCCTGCGATATGTCTTAGTCACTCATTGCTTGTGTAGCTGGATTCTTATGTTTAACTGGTCTGTAGTGTGTGGTCTAGGATGTGACTATGGCAACAGATGATTGCCATAGTCACATCCTAGTTTAGACTCATGCACACACACATACACACTCAGTCACTGTCTGTCGTTGCTGTCATAAGTCAGTTGACTCTTACATATCACTCGAGCACACATGCACAATCCCGATCTGACACGCAGAGCCACTACAGGCAGGAGATGAGGCAGGAGCAGCTCGAGCCCAGCACAGCAGTGGTCATCTCATGATGATTATATAGTGAGCAGAAGTACTCCTGTTGAGCATGTTTGTGTCTGTTTCCCTGGAAACACCAGAACAACACCATAGCGGAGCCTTTCAGCTTCTTCGCGTTTACTCTACATGCTAAAAGTTCTTGAGTTTTATTTTTTCCCCTGAGGTCCACTTATGACATTTATGTGATTTTTCTGTAGCAAAAACAGACACAGTTCATTTTTACATGACTATTTTCCATCTCTTTTTATTTCATAGAATTAAACAGATTGTTCCTGTTGCAGTGCTTTTAAGGCTGATATATGTAAATGATATATGACTGGCTGCTCTGTGTTGTATATCTATATTTTTGTAGACTGAGGGAGCAGGTATATGTAATGTTTTTTGTGACATTTTAAAAATGGTAAATTGACTGTTTTTGAGCTTGTTTACATGCATAGACTGTACTGACTGGGGCGTGAACAGTATATTTTGAAACTCTTAACAGTGTAGATCTGTTAAATGTAACTCTTTTATTTTATACAAGCAAGAAAAATAGAGTGGGGGAGTGGGGTCCCATGAAATGAGCCCTGTAATTGATGGCACTTAGGCTTAGGCTACTTTTCTGCTGGAAACTTTTCAAAAGCAGTTTCAATGGAATATTTCCTTTGTAATTAGCCTCTCCATAAGAGTGGGCTGGATGTTCGACAAAAGAACGTCATGTATTCATTTGAGGATTCTTCTCATTCCTGAGGTTAACCTTTCATGCGGGCTTATTTCCCGGTCTTGAGTAGATGCGTGCCAAGCCTGTATATGGGTTCTGCACCTGAAAGCCTGTTGGTGTGTGTTTGTGGGTGTGTTATCAGGACAAAAATGTCCCTGCTTTGAACAAAAATCAAAGAAAATTGGGGGTAATGTGCAATATCAGGATCAACAAAATGACTCTGATTTAGAAAGCTCCATTGTCTAAAATAAGAGACAAATGAATTTCTTTATAGAAATTAGAACTAGGCTTAGAAAATTATAACTCATAAGTAGTTGCAAATATATGGAATACATATGACACAAATGTTTGAACCTGTGTATGGTTATGTATGTATGGGCATGTGTGTGTGTGTGTGTGTTTGTGTGTGTGTGGTTGTGTGTGTGTGTGCATATGTATGTGTGTTTGTGTGTGTGTGTGTGTGTGTGTGTGTGTGTGTTTGTGTATGTGTGTGTGTGTGGTTGTTTATGTGTATGTGCGTGTGTGTGAATGGGTGTGTGTTTGTGTGTGTGTGTATGTGTGCGTGGTTGTGTGTGTGTGTCTGTGCGTGCGTGTGTGTGTGCGTGTGTGTGTGCGACAGCGCGTGTGCGTGCGCGTGCGCGTGAGTGCGTGCCAGCCAGTGTGTCTGTGTGTGTGTGTTTGCGTGTGTGCGTGTGTGCGCGCGTGCGCGCGAGTGTGTCTATGCGTGCTTGTGT
>JBBJLS010000002.1:21564307-21598363 GCA_037577275.1 Bryconaethiops microstoma | reverse complement strand
GTGTGTGTGTGGGTGTGTGTGTGTGTGTGTGTGTGTGTGTGTGTGTGTGTGTGTGTGTGTGTGTGTGTGTGTGTGCATGTGTGTGAATGGGTTTGTGTGTGCGTGTGTTTGTGTGTGTTTGTGTGTGTGTGTGTGTGTGTGTGTGTGTGAATGAGTGTGCAGGGAGTTGTAAAATTTGCAGGCATGAGCGTTCATGTTGCGCTATATCTTTTAATGATGGAAGATGATGAGTACTGGCACATGATGGCTATTTCCCTCTAAAGGCATCGGCTGTGGTTTCACTGCAACTTTTCCAGCAGGGATCTGGAGCCTCTGATCCCACATGAGACAGATGACTGACAGGTGACCTGCTCTCTCTCTCTCTCTCTCTCTTTCTTTCTCTCTCTCTCTGTCTATCTTGCTCTCTCTATTGCTCCTGCTTTTCCTCTTGATGAGCTGAGTGTAATGAGAATGCTAGTAATATTCTGTAATGTCTGAAGTGTTTTGGTAAAACAATGTGAAAGCCTCTCATTTCTCATATATTTCTTGTTTGTTGTTTAATATATCCTTTAGCTCCAGCAGCCATTACACAGTTAGCAGTTGCAGGACCTAGGGAGCGGTTGTATTGTTTCACTAATCAGAGTGAAATGCTGATATGCTTAAAATAGTACAAAAACCCACTGGGTCATTCATTACCAAAACAGACAGGAATGTCTGTAGTATTCATGATAATAATAAAAACCATGTTTTATTTATATAGCACCTTTCACAATAACAAGGTTGCTTTACCGTTTTAGCATGGGGAGAAAAGGAGAAACATTTTGAGAAAAAAATAAATACAATGGAAATCTGATAAAAAATATAGAAATACAGTCCAATGACTAAGTCTCATTGCTGTGAGACTCACATTTTTGCCTTCTTTTCACCATTCATAGTCATGGATGTGAATGTCACATGTTATCATACTCTCCAAAAGAGCTTTGCGTGAAATATTGGGGCTGTGCAGTGTTATCACCATAACAACCAACACTAGGTTCTGTAGCTTATTCAGATGGCACCTCCTGGTTTTAGTGGGCATTACAACATTACAGAAAAATGGAGCGTCTTATTTCCCAAAAAAGGATCGCCTAATTTCAATTCACCTAGTACTACAAACTGCGGGAACCAGTATTAATGTGAAGTGATTAGGTGTGTTTAAATTGTGCAGTATCACAGGTTTTTGTTAATAAAATGCTGATCTGAGTTTAAAGCAGACTTAGACAATGCAGCCCAGAACTCTGGGCAACACAAAATTACACACCATGCAGATTTCTGATCGCTTGAGTCATTGAAGTCTGATAAATGTCTGAGCTCTTGGTTTTTACCTTTTTTTTTTTTTACATCTTTTTCATCTCCCTGTTTTTTTTTTGTATTACAGGTAAACAACCCTGAAGAAAATTACATACAGAATTTTACAGTTTAGGGGCTAAAGTACTGAAAGATCCACCCACTGAGTAGAGACTAGTGCAGACTGTGAGAAACTACTGCCAGGAGACCTGAGGGTGTGAGGGAGGCTATAGGGATAAAGAAATTCTGCAGGATTGTGAAGTACTCTCCAAAAAGCATTGCTGTGGTTAAATATAGTTGTAGTATAATACAAGAACTCCACTCTTTGATTCTCATTACATTCTTTTAGAAGTTGCACAGACATAACCTTCAGTTGACATATGGAAATCTCTCTCTCTCTCTCTCTCTCTCTCTCTCTCTCTCTCTTTGAGAACCTGTAGGAGTAATTGATAGAACCTCATACCGACTGCAGAGGTCAGACCGCAGCGAAAAACAGCACAGAACTGACTGCATGTCCCGTGAGGTTATTTTCTCAGATTCAACCGTAACATAGCCAAGACAGATGCGCTGGATTGAACAAACAAATTGGAGAATGTATGAGCACACCTGAAATGAGCCATGAAACTGGAGAATTCTCATGGAGAATACAGATATTATCTGTACTCTTATTCTCTGCTGATATGTTTAGATGATCGTTAATAAAAATCTGATTAGGTCTCAGTCCTTTGGTGTGGAGGAAGTAAATCCTGAACCTACAGCATGAACAAGAGCTGAAGAATTGCCGACAGAAGGGCAGAGAGTGTTTCTCATTGCGCTTCTGCTGGTGGGCTTTGAGGAGTGTGACGCGTTGCGTAAGCCATTAAGCACTGGAGACCTTATAAGGGCACACAGCTGAGCACACAGTGTAACAGGAGCGCATATTAGCATTTCTGCACAGGATATAAGTCCTGTAGCAAAGGTAAATTATCCTTGTGCTAGAGCTCAAGACCAAGACACACTCAGAGATGACAGGCAATGCCGCAGTACATTAACATTCATTTCTTTAAAACACGATTTATCTTCATTGCTTCTACATCTTTTCAGAATGGAATAAGCATAGTGGTTTTTATTGCATGTGTAAGGACAATGTATGCTTTGAATATATACATCAAGTAAGAAAATCTGAACTGCAAAGATTTGGACAGGGACCATATTCACAAAAAGAAACCCCCTTTAATCCCCAATTGTGCAGGTCCAAAAGTGTTCAAGTGTGAAAAAGCTTGTATGTATTGGTTGTGTGTATTGCATGTGTGTGTGTGTGTGTGTGTGTGTGTGTGTGTGTGTGTGTGTGTGTTATTAGGTGGTTGATCATGCTTTGCTATGTTTGTTTTAGGCTTTGTTTCATGTTTTGTTTGCCTTTGCCATGGATAGCCAAAGTCAAATTTCCAGATTGTAGATGATAAAATAAATCAAATATATTTTAAAAAGTATCTGTTTTATCTGTATGTCTTCTATCCATCCATCCAGCCACCCATCCATACACTCATTTTCCCATCCATCCATCCATCCATCCATCCATCCATCCATCCATCCATCCATCCATCCATCCAATCTAAAGCACCCACCCACCCAAAATGAAATAGTTCTTTGCACTATGCCACCGAAGAATGACTTTGGGTTCCCTAAAAAGCCTTCTGGTGGATGTTTAAAGAACCATATATTTTTGTAAATAAGATGTTACCTCTGCATAATTTAGGTACCTCTGCATAATATTAAGGTTCTAGAAATAACCTTAAAACTGGGATAGACATTGACATCATGTGAAGGTTCTTGAAACCTTTAGAATGTTTGTCATACTCATAAATATCTTTTTTCAAACGTGTTTTTAGGGAACTAAGAGTTCTTCTGCGTCATTACTGAAAGTACCCTTTTTAGCACCTTTTTAGGAGTAGATGTTTGCGCTTCAATTTAAAACCTCTCAGCTGTCAGTTTTACAATGAATGAATGGATGAATACATGTTTTCTGGCTTGACTGGCACTTTGCCTGGCATGCCTACACATGCCCACTGTTCCGCCTTTCCTCAATAAAAGACAAACAGTTCTTTTATTGAGTGAGGTGGAGAGGAGAGCTTATGGCTCCGCTCTGAAGTTCTAGCTGCTTAAACATAAGTAGAGTGGGTGCGGCTGACACTTACAACCTACTGTCAACACCTACGACAAAGTTAGAAAGGAGCAGAACTTAAAAAACTGTGATTGAAGTACAAGCTAGTAGTAGAAATTAGGGCTATATGATATGGACAGAATACTAGCATTGAAAATATTGTAGCGACCCTGCAGTAATGTTGTTTAATGTTAGGGGTTCTTTTAGCGAAAACATGTTAGGGATTGGAGGAGCATGTTGGGGGCGGGGTATGTGTGTGACGTGATGGGGAGTTGGGTCCTGTGTTCTTGTGTGTGTTGTTTTTGCTATGTTGCGGCGGCGTGGTTACGGCCAACAGTAACCTGTTCTGGATGATAATAAACAGTAGTTTATGCCATAACGGTGTCATCCTTTGCAACCGTTGTGGGGACGCTACAATATATTGCTATATGTGGTGTTTGGGATATGCCTTGAAATGTAATAAAATTACTTTAGTGAAGCAGTGATAAGACATAGTTTAGGACTTAATGGAATTATTTTGAACAAAATTCACTTTGGACATTGATTCATCATTGATACCCTCACCAAGAACTGTGATTGGTCAAGATGCCCACAGCGCATGTTAAAAAAGCCTTGCGATTGGTTAGAGGGCTCATTTGTATTTTAACGTCTTCTGTAACCAATATTGTAAAGGTCAATACTGAAATAATGATTTAAAATAATAATTATTGTGCAGCCTTAGGTTTTTTGGGGTTTTTTTGGGTGGGGGGGAGGGTTATAATTTTTACAATTATTTATAGTATAATAATAAAGACAAAGTGTAGCCTGAAGTAGGATTTAAGACTCAGGACATTTATTTGCACAGTTTTACCTGTCACTCCTGAGACAGAGTAATAGAAAATAGAAAATAGATAAAGTACAAAATAGAAAATAAAAGAAAGAAAAAATTAGAATATTCTGGTGAATTTACATAAATGGAAACAATACAGATAATATAGCAATATAAATATAACGCTATATACAAACTACAGACTAACTTTATCTGAATCTGAATATATGAAATGGAAGGACGAACATCTGGTCTGTCTACATAACATCGTGTGCTACGAACATGCAGTGTTTTGCACTGGGGCTTCCAAACTTAGCTGTAAGACACTCACACAGACCCACAGTCCTCTTTGCTGGTTTATTCAAAACCATCTGTAAGCTCTCAGAGGCTGTGGGGAGGGTTTGGTGATGGACCAAGCCAAGAGACTAGTGGAATGCTTTTGATTAAATCACCCGGCTCTCCTTCATGCCATGTCTCTTCGCTGCTGCTGGGGTATGGTCCTCATTAGCGTTCTGCACTCAACACTGCCCAGGCTCACCATATGACAGTAATGTGTTTAACACTGGAATAGGTTGATTCCTCTCACAGCATTGAGGAGTGATTGTCCTTGTCATTACTCTGGGGTCAGGGATTGCATGAAGTTAAAGGTCTGTTCACTTACCCGTGCCTTTAAATTCCTACTTCCCTTGGAGACCCTCCACAAGGAATCTAATTAAGAGAACACCCAGGGGATGGTTTCAGCTGTAGGAAATAATTACACACTTGCAGTTGATTTGACTGAAGATGAATTGCGTCATCATGGTCAAACGAATTTGATCGAAAGCAGATAATGATATAGTTGCACTGGCCGAGAGAAGTGCTGGACGAGCCGCGCAGAACTGGTTTCAATTTATAGCTCTATAAAACACCCAGAATGATTCTCACGTGAAGTGTGACTTTACACATTTCCTGCAGTGTGACTGAACGCTTCAACGTATCCTAACATATAACTAATATGTGACGACATCTGAAGGGTTCTTCTAATGACACGCTAATTCAAATGAGCGTCCCCATTCGTTTTTTGATTAGCCCGCTTAACCTCTTGAACCACTTGAGGCACGTTATTCAGTTATTCAACTTGGCAACATATTATTCAGTAATCATTAAGAATCAAAACATGCATTACACAAAAGCTGCATTCCAGAACTTAGGCTGCAGTCTAATAGGGCTGTGTTTCTAGATGGCTACAGCTTTCAAGGCCGTTCCAGTCAAAAGGATCTTTTCAATTCAGTCATGAAATGCAACCTTTTTTTTCTCATATTTTCCTGGATGCTACCACAGTTGTAGCTTATCTAGCTCTTTCACCAAGTGACTTTGGCCCAATAGACTCATTGTGTCGGTGCCAAATAAGGTACGACTGGATGCATGAAAACTAAAGACAAAACAGTAATTAAGAAGGAAGATTAATTCTCAGTGTCCACCTGGAATCATGAGACGTTTAAAAATATTGTGAAAAATCTTGGCATGGTCCTGGATGGAGATCTTTGTTTCAGCGACCACATTAAAGATATAACAAAGTCAGCAACTCTAAAATCATTGTTAGAGACTTTACTCCAATTCTCAGGTCGTTGCACTGTCCCAGTTCAGTACAGAATTGATTTCAAAGCATTACTCTTTGTCACTCAATGGTTTGGGATCTAAATACATCTCTGATATGTTATATAATCCTGGTAGGTCTCTTAGATCTGCAGAAGCTAGTGATAAAAAGAGCTGAAATTAATCATGCTGAAATAGCATTTAGTCACCATGCTGCCCAACCAACTGCCCATTAAGATCAGATCTGCCCCAAATGTAGATTTAAAAAGCTGCTAAAAATCTTGCTTTTCTCCCCCCACCTTTTTAAAATATCAGCACTTCTATTGCACTTTCAATCTTCTTTTATTGATGTTCAATGTATTCTTTCATTTTTTTTCTTTAATTTTGTTCTATTTTGTGCATTATTCTATTCCAGTAAAGCACATTGAATTACCTTTGTGTGTGAAAATGTGAAAATAAACTTGACTAAAACTTGAATTAATCTGATCAGTTGCTACACAGAGGCTACAGAATGCAATTATAGCTGTAGCAACATTACATGTAGTTTAAGTAAAAACTGAGGATTGCATTTTTTATGTATAATACATTACTTGCCTTCATACTCTCACATATATATCAATTTCTTGCATCAGCTCTCACATGTATATATCATAGCCATGTCACTTGTTAGTCTGTAGTATGAGTGTCACGTACCTGCACATCATAACTCAGTCACTCAGTGTAGCATAGTGAGAAACACTCTTTATATTCAGCCGGTAGCCAGTACTAATTATAAATGCGCCTTGCCATTTTTACAACATGTTGTTCGAGAGCAGCAATAGGTAAAGCAATATAAAGCAAGTACCTTGTCTCTTTAGATGTGTATCTGTTTTAAAAATGTAACTTGAATGCAGGGTGTTGAAGTCATTCTGTCTTTAGCTTGCAAGGTATCATTTAATTTCTAATAAATGTATGTTTATCTTGTTATTGACATAAACCACATTTCTGTTTAGCATCATATAATACAAGGGCTGGGGCTTCAAAGAACAGTGCTACCAATGAGTAATCTAACTTTTGGGACACATCTTATATGGGTAAAAGTATGCGGACACTATTTCAGCTACACCTGTTTATAACAGGAGATTAAAATCAACCATACAATCATGCAATCTACAGACACAAAAATGATCAACAGAATGTTTGTGAAAACATTTTGGGGAGGTATTTCTCCTGTTTCCATTTGCACAACATGAGGTCCAAAAAGAAATTGGTTGAGTATGATGTGGAAGACCTTGACTGACTGAAATGTGATTATGGAGTCCTCGGGGCAGCTGGTGGCCTGGTGGTCAGGGAGTTGACCCTGCGATCAAAAGGTTTGAATCCCACAACTGCTAGTGGCACCACTGAGGTACCCTTGAGCGAGGTACCATCCCCACACACTGCTCCCTAAGTGTCGCATTGCAGGCGGCCTACTGCTTGACCTGGTGAATGTGTTAAATGCAAAGAAAGAATTTCACATTGTTCACACTGTGTACTGTGGTGTGACTATAAGGGGCCACTTTACTTCATGGGCTGTATCAGGTGTGCTGGGGCAGCTGGTGGCCTAGTGGTTAGGGAGTTGGCCTTGTGATCAGAAGGGCTTGGGTCCGAATCCCAGGACTGCTAGTGGCACCACAGAGGTACCCTTGAGCAAGGTACCGTCCCTACACACTGCTCCCTGGGCACTGTGTTCCTGGCTGCCCGCTGCTTCACTTGGTGAATGGGTTAAATGCAGAGGAAGAATTTTACGCTGTTCGCACTGTGTGCTGTGTTGTGTTCATGGATGACAGAACGCTCACTTCACTTCAAATAGTTGAAGCTGTCCGGTGCTGTGGGTGCCTGCTTAAAAAATGCTGTATAGCATTTTTGCAGAATGAGCAAGATTTTTTTTGCTGCAGCAGACTGGACCTCTCTAGTTGTTGGTGTGGTGGACAGGGCTCCAAAGGGCCCCGCTCCAAACGCCCCATCATCCATCTGTCTCCTCTGGGTGACTCTCGCAGCAGCACTCCATCGCTTCCTTCCGCTCTTGTTGTTCATTGGCATCATGGCTGATAGAGCATAAATGCCCTTGCCAAAATATGATGTATTCAAACTGTAACATAAATAAAAACGATCCAGTTTGCTCTTTTTAGGTGGTAATGTTTATGACGTGGCCAATTGCTATTCTCTGCCAACTCCATGACAGCTTGTACCCGGGGAGGCCACTGAAATTGAAGGGCAGACAGGCCCTTTTTTGTTCAGAGCATGTCCTCCCCTCTTCTGCCACCCCTCTAGTGATTCTGCTTGCTAACTATGAGGAACTGTTAGCTGCCAGGTCTTCTTTATCACCTCATGCCTAGGGACTGCATGAGTCATCCAATACATGCATACGCACACACACAAACACACACACAGAGGAACGAACTCAGACAAACAAACGCACAACAGGCACACGCATCCACGCCAGCCTGTTTGAGACATGCTTAGTGTAGGATTCCAATATGTGTGCTTTCTGAACACCGAAATGGCTGTTTATCAATATTGATACAGGATGTTGCAAGCTAATTGTCAAACCTGCCTGTGTGCCACTGAAGACAACTGCTGCAAGGCATGAAATCTTTGTCTCAACATGATAGTGTGCACACATGCGCGCGCACAAACACACACACACACACACACACACACACACACACACACACACACACACATATACAAACGCACACACGCGCACACACACACACACACCCCCACACACACACACCCTAAAAGTAGAACTAGTCCATCTTTGTGCAGAGACCTTGAAAAGAGCCCCAGAAAATTGCATGTGTGTTGATTTTAGTGGACACTAAGGACAGTATGAGAAATAGGAGACAGTGCTCCTGTGTTTACGGGTCTCCCAAGATAGCAAAGTCAACACATAAAAGAACTTCTAATTGTACAATTAAAGCCATATTAATGCATTTCAGTAGCATTTAGGAGTTAAGAGTATTTTAAAAGACAATACATTGAATGCAGGGAGTTAAATACACCTGCTTTCAGTGAGACAAACTCTCTTTAGCTTGCAGAGTGGCATTTAATTGCTAATATGTATATAAATAATAATGCTATTAACATCTACAGTATTTTCTCCATTACATTTCTCAAGGGGATCCTTTCTGATAACAGATAAGGACCACCAATAAGGAAACACACGTGTGTGGAACACACACAAAAGAGCTTCTGACTGTACAATCAAAGTTGTATTTTGGAGTTAGAAGGATTTTAAATGGGAATTCCACTGATTTTACAAAAATTCACCATGACTCAATCCTTCAGAGTGGTTTGATGTGAAATGTGCCAGTCTAGAGAAACTCTTAATTTGTGATAGATGGTGATAGGAATCTGTGGCCCTGAGTCCCTCTACTGTGTAAGGATGGCTCAACCGTTTCCTATGGCTGCACACAAATAAACATCATAACCAGTTCTTCTTCACCTTGACTAATTTTGGTGAGAATTTTTGTTGCTACAACCCATTATTACACAATCAGTTGACATCCTTCAATCATGTAAGGACAGAGCATTATTTTCTCACTGTAAAAAAGAAAGAAATGACATAATAGGGTTACAAATGCAATGTCTAAAGCCAGAGTCTTTTGTCTTTTGCAATAGTTAAGCAATGTGTTTTGGCCTAAAATGTATTTGAAAGATATAGAGGTATATGCTTCACATGGTATGAATAATAGTGCTCAAAGAAAACACTTTTTTATCATTGTTTTACCATTATAAATATTACAAAAAATGTAGGTTCATTGGTTATCTGAACATGTAAAATTGCTGTATTTGCACTGTAGACATTATAGGCCTTAGTGTAGTAGACGTCTAAAGAAGAATCTTAGAGTACGTTTCTCAGTAAGTTTCTCCGTCATGAATCATTTCACATCAAACCACCCTGAATTACTTTGTTTATCTCAAGAACTGAATTATGCAGACAGTAGGCACACGCGCAATGGCTTTACATTTATCATTGAGTTAAAGATATGGTTGTTCTGTACCATAAGTGACATCACAATTTTATTTCAATAGATAGATTGTGAAAAGGTTTTTATGCCAACTAGGTTTTAAAGTGTGGTAGCGGAAGACAGCAGAGGATAAAATAAAAAAGTGCCTCACAGTTGCTTGATTGTGAAGAGATTTGGACCGATTGTCAAATCAACTGTAAAGCCATTTCAGGCTCTGCGCTTTCTTTTCTTTGCAAGTTGTATAAGAGGGCCACAGTCTTTTTAGGTCCATTGTTTAGTGTTCCTAAAAGCCCTCGTTCCTTCTTCCTGCCTGACTTTATGTGTAAGAGATATATCCACTCAGATACCATTAGCATCAGCTACCTCTCTGTTTAAAGTATTCAAGTAGGTTGCACAAGATGACACAATGCAGTTTGGTGTTTGTTTTAGGTTCTGAAGTGTATCTCTGGATTGCAAGCTATTAAAATGGAACATTCCAAGAAAGGCTATTCAAGGCCACATTAATCTCTTCAGCCTGATTAAGAAGCGACACTTACTTCTGATCGCTCCTTGCTTTGCGTAACTTCAGACAAGTTTCTGGGAAGCATCAGGCTTTCTGATGACATCCATTAAACATGTGACTCCAGGCTGCTGAAGTGAACGTCCCACTGGTCTCAACTTGTTTACCTGAAGAAGAAGTATCCTCATCTTCATCCTCAAGCCACTTCATCTCTCCGTCTCCTACTCTCCCTCACCTACTTTCTCTACTGAGCCCCTCTGCTGCGGTGCTAATCCATTATGAATCAATTACTTATGCTGCTGGGCCCGACGTTCTTTAATCTTTCTCTTTCATCCAGTTATGGCGCCTGACAGCCCTGCATAGTGAAGAGAGTCTGCTCAAGTTTTATTTGCACCTTTTCTAGCAAATGCTGTGCACCATAAAGAAGATGGGACCCCAAGACTCCCATAAAAGGGACCTACCCACTCTCTCTTATATGAAGAGACTCCACAGTGAACCATCTACATAGTCATCTTTTGCGAAGCAAATATCCTCACTTGTTAGATGTGCTGCAGTATCATCCTTCCAGCGCCTCTATCCCAAGGCATCTTTGACTCAGCACTCGAAATGAGGTCAAACATATTCAATTCCCCACTAAAAAAAAAGGCTGCAAGGATTCATTGAAGAGCTGATGAAAGAGCCTTTCTTCAGCACGGAGAGCCGCAGTGTGCACTGCCTCTCATTTGAGTGCATCCGCATTACCCAATCTAACCCAAAGTCTGTTTTATTGCCATATCCAGTGTGCACATGTGTACAGCAGATATAAAGCAAAGTCCTCCCAGATTCCCCACGAGACCTGGGTATGCAATACAGATGAGCGACAAGCAATAAGGCGATAGTAAGCAAAGTAAGACAAACATTAAATGGTGAATTTACTGGGCCAGATGCCTACGGGTTAGAAATTTAACAGCATAAATAGACAACAGGTACTGGATGTTGCTGCAAAAGTCCTGAGTTAAAGATATCTTAACATCTAAAAGACATTAGCATTCAGGAACAAGCAAAGTAGTTAGAATATCTTGGACCTGAAAGGTATTAAATACCTAATAAGTCAAATAAGACAAGTCAAGTAGGTGTTTATTGTCATTTCAACCAAATACACTGTACAAAGTGCAAAAAAGCAACATTTCTCCCAGACCATTGTACAACACAAACAACAAAAGCAGAAAGAACACGGTGCAGACAGGGCAGGACAACAGACGTGGAACAACCAATAGCTAAAAGAAAGAAAGTGCAAGATTTAAAAACAAATATTACAGGCCAGAACTATATGCATTGCAGCTTGCATATTGCAGCACTATACATTGTTTTGTAACTACTATGAAGCTAATATGTAGGTTTTGTAGTTGTGAGATGAGTAATTGAATATGTTGGCGTCAACATATGGGCCCTGTAAGTTTAAAGTGTCAGGTAGTCAATTACAGTATTTCAGGAGGAAGATAAGTTAGGAAGCCCCATGGCTTTGCGGGCAGAAACTGTCTTGGTTGGTACTGGACCAGATGTTTTGGTACCATCTGCCAGGTGGCAGCAGTGTGAAAAGGCGGGTGTAGAAGTAGTGACCCAGTGGTGACTGGGCTCATTTCACTACCCTCTGGAGGGTTTTGCAATCTGATATAGTGTAGTTTCCACAACAGGCCAAGAAGTTTTAATGAGAAAGGACTCTGGAGGACAGGTTCATTTTTTGAGCCTTCTTTTGAAAAGGATGATGTCATACAAATGCCAACTGCTGCTAGCAGCCACTGAATGCCTTTTATGCAGATGACATGCGGATTAGTTCTTAGTTGCAGGCCTTCCCCCTCTCCAACTGCATCCTTACTAACTTTTTTACTTACTAAGCTTAATGTTAAAAGTTTTACTATTTCCTTCCAAATCAATAACCTCAATAGCAGCTTTAATCTGTTCAGTAATGGCATGAAGCCTTCAACCACTGTGCACAGCCGTGGTGTTATCTTTAAATCTGCCCTCAGCTTTGAAAATCATACTGTGTATTATAAATTCCTTATCTAAGATGACTTTCCTCAACCACCGTAACATTGCACGTCTCCGTCCCGCACTCAGCACCGACAATGCTGAAAAGCTCATTCATGCTTTTATTATGTCTCCTAACTAAGTCTATTGCCTGGATCCAGTATATTCAAAGCTCCTGACCCACAGTAAAAGCTCAGCACACAGCACCCCTATCCTCCGTGACCTTCAGTGGCTCCCTGTCCTTTATCGCCTTGAGTATAAAATGCTTCTGTTTACATTTAAAGCACTCCATGGTGCTAGTCTTTATCTCACAGAATAACTTCAGCCCCACTCTCTCACTCTCAGTCTCAGATCTTCATTTTCTGGTTGGTTGCCTGTCCTGAAATTTAAATGGACCACCATGGGCATTTAGCGTCATGTACCCCAATCTGTGGAGCTCTCTTCCTCAAACCCTTTGTGAAATTGCTTTTCTCCTCACATTTAAAACTCAACACAAGTCTTTTCTCTCTGCAAACCTACCTTTCCTGATCACTGCCTGTCATTACTACTCTACCATTTGTCACCTGTGAACACACCACAGCACAGCACACAGAGTGAACAGCGTGAAATCCTGCATTTGCCCAAGTGATGCAAAGGGCAGCTGACGATGCAGCACTCAGGGAGCAGTGTGTGGGGATAGTACCTTGCTCAGGTGGTGCCATTGGAGTCCTGTGATTCGAATCCATGGCCTTATGATTGCAGGGGCAACTCCCTAATCACCAAACCACCAGCTGTTTTTCATCTGTGAAGTGTCTTTGGGTTGGTGAAAGAAACTATGTAATTTAAACTTGCAATAGCTCAGCAATATGTTTTTGGCCTAAAATGTAAAGATATAGACATACATGCAGGCCATGGTGTGAATAAAAGTCTCTAAAAAAAAGCCTTGAATGGTAATATGCCTAGTTGAGATTGGCCTGAAAACTGAGCACAAGGTGAGAGACATGTAGCTTGATTTTGATCACAAATTGCTACAATAATGGGTTCACTGTTTCTTTAAGTAGCATCAGCTAAGTCCTTTAGCAGTTTCCAGAATGTTCTGGTTAAACATTTGACCAGAGTAGTCTTCTTCACAGTTAGTTACTTACTACTTGCTACATGTTAAGATTTTGTCAGCTGTGCACAGGAAAAACAAAGTGTTTTGTAGTTGTTGTATAACATTACTTTATTAAGGAACCAGATGGTGTGACTCATTAAACACACGTTTTGTGGCTTTTTATCATTCACAACATTGAACTGCAACCTCAGTAAATGGCCGATTGTCAACCCATCCACCCCGGCTCTCACAACATCTAGCCAAGTCTAAGAGAGTGCAATGGGCCTGTTTTGTGTTTTGTGAAAACTGTTCCCAAATAAGTCTGTACTATTGAACAAAACTGTATGAGAATGATATTTGGAATTCAAAAACATCAGAATGAGATTGGAGGCAGATATTGGAGCATGGAGATGCAGTACCCTATGAGGAGAGACCCGTGAGAGAGGTGCAGATAGCTGAGCTGATGCAAGCTTGTACAAATTACTCCTAAAACATGTTTGTAGCACAGTCTTCAGTTTCCATAGGAGCATCATTATTGAAAAAATACAACTGTTCTTACATGAGTTAAATTCCATTAATTAAATTAATTCTCCAAATGTATAGGCTACTCAAAACAAAAGTATCATCATTTCAGCACATAATGGATTTTAATATTTACTATTAACAATTGAATGTTCATTTAACCCATAGAACACAAGTGGCAAGAATCTGTGCTGGCAGTGCAACAAATGGTAAATTGTTATCAAATGACAAAACAGCTCCTCAGGTGGAAATTCCCGCAGTTTGTGTCGACGCTCAAGGTGTCAGGCATCATGCTGAGCTTTGTTTGGTGTTCCTATGTCACATAGAACCAAAGTTATTGTAAATTTAAAACATTTAATAATTTTTAAATAAGTTTTACACCATTTATATTTACTGAAATCAGATTTTACTGATACACTCTGAGTTCTCTGGGTTAATGTCTTAATTAATAACTAATTGTTATGGATAAAGATCAGTTGTCTGCTGATGCATTACCAAACCTCAAGTTACTCAATTATGATACAAGTCTGAGTCATTAACAAACTGTCAGAAACTGCTGGTTACTTTAAAACTAGCCTTCATTTTTGATGGTCACAGGGATATGTTGGGATCTGTTGCACATGTTGGATTTATTGCAGGTCTTGTTAAACAGTGAAAAGCTGCTCTCAAACATTGACTACTTAAACAACTCAGTCAGTGTAGTGCTGTAGGCATAGATTAAATTGGCCTCTCGATTGAAGGTTTGTGAAGTGATTTCATGCTCATTTGAAAAAGTAATTAAAAGTATTAAAGTATGATCATACAGTAGTTCATTTTGATACATGGCATAGCACACGTTTCATAGTTTGTACTGAGACACCTTTGCCCATATCTATGTATGGCATTGTTGGAGTAGTGGTGATGCTCCTGCCCATGTGTGGCATGGTGGCATTAGCCAATATTTTATTCTAGAAAATGGTAATGTTTGGAATGGTGTGTGTTCATTGAAGTTTGGTTTTATATTACACGGATGAGTATGACTGGACGCACTCATGTAATTGAAACACTCAGGGCCTTGAATTTGGGAAACCCCTTGATGGATCTTTCCACTGACCACTGTGCTACGCAGTGCTGCTGGCACTGGAAAAAAAAATAAAAATCCATAACAGCTCTTTTGAGAAGAATATCCAGTTTGCTATTGTTCATCTAATATCACAATGTAAACACAGTGTAAAACCTGTATAATGTAAAATATATGCTTAGAATTACTAGCAATGATCAAATCAAAGATGGAGTCAATAACTTTAATTTTTTTAAAAATATTGTAAACAGACAATTCTAGTGTATTATTTAAAATTGATCTTTGTTTAATTTATCATGCACTTACTGCATATCTTTTGTTATTTCCTACATGGCTAGAAGTATTTGGACACTTCTTCGAATTGGTGGCTTCACCTGTTTCAGTCACAGGTATTGCTAGCAGGTCAACAAAGCACACAGCCATGGGCTGTACTGAAGAATGACTGTCAGTGTGCCACTGTCACAGGATGTAAACAATATTTGCTAAATTTTCAAGCAAATATTGTATAGCTATCCCAATGTTACTGTAAAATTGAAATATCCACAGTTCAGTAGCTTTATGGACTGGATTTCCGTTGTAATTGTGTTGGCCAAGCAGTCACATGCAAGCCTGAGATCTTCATGTGCAATGCCAAATGTCGGCCGGACTGCTGTTGGACTCAGGAGCAGTGGAATGGCATTTTCTGGAGTGATGAGACACACTTCACCAGCTGGCAGTCTGACTAATGAATCTGGTGTTGGGAGAAGCCAGGAAAACTCTACCTGCCTCAATGCATCATGTTTGATGGAGGAACAAAAAGGCTGTTTCTCATGGTTTGAGCTGGGCCCCTTAGTTCCAGTGAAGAATTTATATGCCTCAGTGTACTGTGTTCATTCTCTGTCCTTTCTCTACAACCTGTTTTTTGTTTTCTTTCTACATTCAGAGGCAGGTTGTCCTGTTTCTGATGCCGACAGGCACCGCTCAACGGTAATCCTCAGAGCTGCCATTTGAATGGTTCAGTATCCCTAAACATTAACGGTTGTCTGGAGGATTCCGTGTCAGCTAAACTGCTCTTTGTGTGGTGGATTACAATGTAATCCAATGCATATTGATCCAGTTTCCAACAGTGCATTATATCCATATTTCAGCATGATACATTTACATTTAATTTTCCTGTTCAAGAATCTGTGAGGACCAAACATATTCTCTACGTACTCCTTTATAAAAGGCACCAGGCAGCAGACAAAGCAGGTGACATCGCCTTTGTACCGGAAACAAAAATACGGAAAGGAACTACAAGGGGCAGGGAAATAGCCCACTGATGCTGTTGAATATGCAGGATGATTTTAGATTCTCTCAAGGGCATGTCTGCAATCTTTAATTCGTGTGGAAGGGAAAAGCTTTCAGGATCAGACTGCAAAAGAGCCCTGTTATTTTCCTCTCCCTGGGGTGTGTGGGATGATTCCGTCCCTCTCACTGTCCTCCATCAATGATGCAGTAGGGGGGCACTCTCTCTAAAAACCTCTGCAGGTTTTAATGCACACGGTCACCTTGTTCACTCTCATCCCCCACCTGACAGAGGAATGTTTATATTTAGCAGCCCAGTGGAAAGCACGAGCATTTATGTATTGAGAGGAAGTCAATTTTATGAGGTTTATGACGTGATGAGAGAAAATACTCAGGAGGCACATGCATGGTGAACGAAGTGTGTTTTCTCCCTAAACTTACTGCTTTTAGTAAGTGCCTGCTAATGTCAGGAATGTGCGTAAACCATGAATGAATTCTTTTGATTTTGTTCTTAATGGCTCACTTGTGTGTAAAGTGTAATATTTACATTTAGGTTTTGCTACTTATTTGCCGTATTATATTGTATTGTGAAGTTAACTGTTTTAGCCACTGGTAATACATGCTAACAACACACCCCATTGTTGCTTTGACATCAGCCAATATGTTTCTGAGTAACAGATTCTTCTAAAACAATAAATGCTTAAATGTTCCATGCTGGATAAGTTGAACAGATGTGCCCAGGTCAGAGAATGTGGATGTGTGTCAGTATATGTTTGGATCTCCTTTTGAGTGACATGCTTTTTTGGAAACAATGGAAACAAATATGCATGAACCAGTAGCTACTGATTCTTGTAACATCAGTCCCAAAATTTTCAACACAGTGATGCAAGCTGGTGTCATTTTTGCTTACATTCTCTCTGCCAAGCTGATGTGTGGAAATTCAACCATCCAGTTAATATTCATCCAGTTTATGCTGGGTGATATGGGAAAAATATAATATCAATACCTCAAGACATTTTTATGATTCATGATGTGACAATATGTAATTTTTCTGACATTTGACAAGTTGAAAAAAGACGGAAAAAAGACACAGTAAAGCTACATTTTAAACCTATTGTCAAAAACTATGAATATAATAGATTTGTATGTACTGTTTCACATGCTGCACTACATGCAATTAAACAGGATTAATTATGTGGAGCTCACTTGGCTGTATCTATCTAGATACTACAGGAGGAAAATCTGAGACATTACAGTGTGACTGTAAGTGGTTTAACTTTCTTTTAAACAAAACTGAACACACAGATTCAATCATAAAAGTACAATAACAGATGATTTGATGATTATGTCAGAAATAACTGGGGGAAGTGGTCTAGTGGGTAGGATAATTGCCTCTGGACCAAGAGGTCAAGGGTTTGAATCCTACCTTCAACAGACCACCACTGGGCTCCCGAGCAAGACCCTTAACCCCAAGTTGCTCCAGGGAGACTGTCCCCTGTAGTTAGGGTATGGAAGTCACTTTAGAGAAAAGTGTCTGCTAAATGCCGTAAATGTAAATAACTAATACACAGTAACAAATCATGACCATTAGAGACCTTCAGTTCTGGCCAAAGACCAAAGTAATGCTAATATAATGCTAATTTTCGTTAGCACCTTTTTGGATTTGTCACAAACAAAGCTAATACAATACCCATGTTACAGTTTAATACTTTTTTCAGTAAAGAGCCCTCCTATTTCTAACAACTACCTAAACACTGGTTTGGTTTCCGCTTATGTCTAGGATTTCCAGGAAGCCTAGAGTGATGGCTTCTACCACCAGTTTGGCACCATCCATTGTGACTCAAAATGTGCTAAGTTAATCTAACTTGTAAGGCCTTCAGTCCATCTCTTGAAGTCTAATCATTGGTAGAGCTTACTTTGCTTACTATCTATCTAGATACTACAGAAGGAAAATACTGACTGGAAAGTTTTAATCACTAACCAAAACTCAGCAATGTGAAATGAACTTTCTATAATACTTGCAAGACAACCAGCATGATGATTCTATGAAATAAAAATGAACTAAAAGCAACAAAGATGAAATTCTCTGAAGGTCTAGAAGGCCCAGAGGGCTCCCTATTGCTAATATGAAGGGACTCCATGCTTTTGTAACATGGCGGGAATGGCAAGTGATATGAAAAGAGAGGGAAAGAGATAGAGAAAGAGACAAAGAGCACTGGTTCTTAACCTTGAAGCCCTCAAGAAGAAGGGAAGTGAGACAACTTTTCAAACTTTGCCCATTCTCTGACATGCTTACAAGCCCCTAATCCTCGCCCTTGATATATCAGCACAGCCCAATCAATAAACAGTGCTCTCCTAAAAAACATATGCACTATTGATTTCTCCCCCCTCACTTTCTAATTTGGTCAGGACTCCCAGTGCAATGGACTATCCTACTTACAGACAGAATACATAATGCTGTCTGCGCTGCATGTAAGCAGAGGACAATGAGGCATTCATTAATTAACATGGTATAGAACAAATGAAGACACAGAAAAAGCCATCCTGAAGTAAAATGTGGAAACCCAATGCCTCAGAGGGTTTTATTTTCTGCCTCAGAGACTGGGCAGACCGGTGGTACATCATTTGTTGTTGTCTTGAAGCTATAATACACCAGCAGATGCTGTGTTTAATGGGGACAGACCAATTTTTCACGTGTCTTAAATAGAATGGAATGCATTTAGGTTGGAAACATTGCATGTTACAAGCCGTTATTTACCTGTGGAGGCTTTCTCTTCTTCTAGATGACTGAAGGAATTGCAATATGTGTTTTGGATTGTTTGAGTAAAGTAATGAATATATCTTCCATTCATTACACACAAGCCATTCCCGCATGTGGTTTATTGAGGTTTCATGTGTGCCTTTTTATGAATAATGCCATCATACAGTGAATGTCAGTAGGTGACATCACTCTGTGTGCTGCTATATGCCATCTGCTAAACCCATCAGGGTTTATGAAAGCTGTAAAAAAAAAGAAGAATTAAATGAAAAGCTGCTAAAAATTAAAGCAGCCCTCAGGCACTTTTTGTGGAAGAACGATGAAAATCGCATTAAGGGTATAAAAGATGTAAAGGGGACAAAACACAAAAGCAAACTATAGCACGCGAGCCTGCTGCTGAATGTGTGCATGAATCCTCCAGACAGTGAATGCTTTACTATAGTACAGCTGCTTGAGACACCCCGCGCTTAATGACTGTATACTGTGTGGATTTCTGGCAGGAATCATAATCACCAGAGAACCAGTTTAAACAAGTCATTTCGTGCTCTAAATCATGCCCATGCTTATTTATCTGTTGACTGGTATAGAATTTCAGATGTACTGATTTGTCAAATGAAATTAATTTAATTAAATCCACCCAAGGCAATAAAGTATCATTATGCTTGCTGAGATTTGTTTTTAATCCAAAGCCAATATTGTTTTTTTTTCCTTCTGTAGATGTACTTTCTTGGACTTTCAGTTCCAACAGTGACAATTTACACGGTGTTTTTGCAAAATATTCAAACCCACTAAAAATTCAAACCCACTAAAATACCTGCTGAATTACAAATGAAAATTTGATATTTTGTGTGGTGTCATATATAATTATTGAAAGACTGAAAAGACTATTATTAAAAGACTGTTGCAAGGCACATGCTGTGATTGTTATATTTTTTTGCTATTACTTTTATTACAATTTATGTAAATGGGAGTTTATAGCAGCCCATAGAACCACTTGGTAAATTTTGATATTTAATTTTGAATTTGGCACATTGATTAAAGATCCAGGTCCCAAATTAATTTATTTCTGTCGCACCACCAACAAGCCAAATTTAAGGTACTAAGTGACCTAGTGTTACGTTCTTTATTCCGCTAGTCCTTGGTTCATCTTAATTAATATACGACCCTTAAAGTTATATTGGATGGTCCACCATTTTTAATTTTTTGAAGAACTTTTTCAAACTAGTGATAAATGATTGATCGCATGACCACCAAATTTCTGTATCATTTCTCAGAGTCTTCTAACCAAACGCTGTTTCAAGAATTTTGCAAATGCAAACAACATGGTGACTGTTGTCCACTAAAATTCACTTCTGAAAACACCAAAGCTGGAAGTGAGCCATAAGACAGCAATGCATGTGAAACGTGTTATACTCTACTACCAGCAGGTATTTTGGGTCCTCATTAAGTTTCATAAAATGTGGCCACATGGAGGCACTATACCAGAAAAACAGAAAATGGAAAGGCGTATTACTTTGGAATCAAAGTAGATGTTTTCACCAAATTTCTTGACAGTGCATCATGATGGTAAAGCACCGTAAATGGGAAAAATCTGTGTGATGGCTCTTGGCATAATGTTTATTCAGCTGTTTTCTATGGTAGGTTTTGTAGATTTTAGTCAAGGTTTCCAAGCAACAAATCCATCTTTCCTTCTAGCACCACCAACAAAGCACATTTCAGAATACAATTTTGCTTAGAAGTTAGATTTTAATGTAGTGATTTTGAAGAACTTTGGAGTTTTTAACTCCTAATTTTCCCAAAATCACTGGGTTATGATGAATCGAACTGACTCATGTACTGTACTGAATAAAAAAAGACAGCATATTTTACATTTTTCAGAAAAACTACTTTTGTAAACTAGTCGTAGACCATTTCACCTTTAATTTTTAAGGTGTCAATGTGTCTTTTCATGCTGTGATGGACTGATGTATTGCTCAGGGGTTGTTCAGATTTGGTGTTTACCTGGTGATAGTCAACTATCGTGTTTTGCCCATTCAATGGTGCTTGCAAAATTTTTAAGTGATACTGACGTTATTTTAAAAATATACAGTGACAAAAACTCATCAACCTTCATGCTGTGGAAGCTCTGAATTTACACAGATGAAAAATCCAAACAAAGACACAGTTGCCAACAACTGTAAATAATTAAAAGTCACCTTTTCTGCATAAAAGAACCCCTTAATTTAAGTACAGTTTAAATTAGGAGAAATATGTACATGGTAGGAAAAAGGTACAAATGGTATGCAAGTGTTTGGATAAACCTTTGAGCACTGCTGAATTAATTATAAGGAAATGGAAGGTGGATCATACCACCCAGGCACTGTCTAGATGGTCCCTCAAAACTAATCAGAGCAAGAAGGGGACTGCAGAAGGGTGTCATAGAGAGGCCAGCAATCACTTTAGAGCTTCAGAGTTCAGTATCTGACACTGGAGTGAAAGCACAACAATCTCAAGAGCTCTACATGCTGGCCTGTATGAGACGGTGGATGGAAAGAAGTCATTATTGAAGGAAAAAAACCCATCAAAACATGTCTGGAGTTTTGGAGAAAGCATCAGCAACCCAGCTGAAATGTGGAAAAGGCTTTCATGGTCACATTGGCCAAAAATCAAAACAATATGTGAGGTGCACATATAACACTGCCTATTCCTCAACAAACACCATCCCAGCAGTGAAGTATGGGGGTGGCAACATCACACTGTGTGGATGTGTTTCTTCTGCAAGAACAGGCATCTTGTTAAAACTGATGGGGCAAAATACAGGGAAATACTGCAGGACAACCATTTTCAGTCTCCTAAAGATGGTAAACTTTACTTTTCAGCAAGACGGTGACCCCAAGCTAAAACAACCCAATAGTGTTTGAAGGACAAAAGGGTGAGTGTTCTACAAATTGCCAAGTCAAAGTCCAGATCTTAATCAAGAATCTGTGCCATCTGAAAATTGCAGTACACACCTAACCTCAACAATCTGGAGCAAATTTGCCCAGAAGACTGGGTGACAACTGCTTCAAAACCTATAGACTTAAAGATGTTACTGCAGAAAAGGTGGTTTCCAAGTACTAGTTAGAAGGGGTTGAATGCTTATGCAAGCAGGATTTTTTTGTTAGGAGTTTTTTTTAAAGCTCCCCTGAGAGATCATGAATTTTACTATTTTTTTTTAGAGCGCACAGGTTTGAAATAAAAATACTGGCTAAAATAATTGTTTGTAATCCAGTAAAAATCTGATGACTTCTAAGGAGGGGTTGAATACTTTTGCACACACACACACACACACACACACACACACACACACACACACACACACACACACACACACATATTTGCTTTGGTATGTAACTGTCAATATTCTCATACAGTACGGTAAATGTAGTATAGGGTATATTTTGCAGACATGTGTATACATATATTTTATATGTTAAT
The DNA here is from genome assembly GCA_037577275.1 of Bryconaethiops microstoma. Lineage (NCBI taxonomy): Eukaryota > Metazoa > Chordata > Actinopteri > Characiformes > Alestidae > Bryconaethiops > Bryconaethiops microstoma. Next base: position 21,575,900 of record JBBJLS010000002.1, on the reverse strand, counting down.
GTTTTAGACCTTCCCAAATCTAGTTGAAAACAATGAATTACATTTTAAATGTAATGATGAATGGGGATGTAGAAGATAAGCAGTTTCCTCCTGGATAAAAAAGGTTTTCTAGTTATAAAGTTTGTAAGGTTAAGATTGTTAAAGATTAAGAGTGTTAAGAATGACATTCTAATAAAATGAATATCCAAAATGAATATATTCAGAAATAGTTTTCAAGTCTGACTGCAGATAAAGGTTATGTAAATACATAATAATGTATTGATAATTATAATGTACTGCAATTATAGTATATTTTAAACATAAATGTTCATTGAAGTTGAATAATACAGGCCAATGCTAGACTTTATAGGCTGTGTCACATTAAAGTAAATAATGTCACTAATTAGAAGAGCTGTTTGGACAAACAGTAGTACTAATTTACAATCTAAACGTTCGTAATTCTAATTATCCACGATGAACGTCTAATTGCTCACCTCTGACCAATCAGATTCGCTCCTGCTCTCCTCTCCTCCAATCACAGCTCTCTGCTCGTGGGCGTGCTCTTCACTTGCGTAAACCAATGAGAATGTGTCTCTGCAACCACGTGGGTCTGTTCCGTCGAGCGACCCCGGCGTGTGTGTGTATGTATGTATGTAGGTGTGTGTCTGTGTGTATGTGAGAAAGGGGGAGAGAGTGTGTGTTTCCTCTGGTGCTGCTGTATTGAACTTAGTCCTGATGGAGGCTGGTGGGTTTCCAGCTCAGCCCTGAGCCCCCCGCAGTGAGTACCGCCGTGTTTGTCCGGGTTTTCTGCATACACACGCACACGCACACGCACAGACCGGGATTATTCTGGGCTCGTGATCGGGTGAGGCGTGTTTATGTAAGGCTGTGTTTGCCCCTGATTCTTTGTGTCAGGTCTGCGCAGCCCCTCCGCAGGCTGCTGTTGTGCCTGCGTGCGCGTTCACGAGCCGAGCCGCACGCTTCTGCGTGAACGCGCCTGCCCGCGCGCTCGCTGCAGACCCCGGAGTGCTTCGACCCCCTTCGTTCGGGATGACAGATATGCATCCGCGCGCGCGCGCGCGCGTGTGTGTGTGTGTGTGTGAGAGAGAGAGAGTGAGAGAGAGAGAGAGAGAAAGAGTGAATGAGATAGAGAGAGAGAGAGAGTGAGGGTGAGGGTGAGGGTGAGTGTGTGTGGTGTTGTGACCACCCGATCCGCACGCTGTCATAATGCAGCTCCCCCTGCGAGGCCTGGTGTGTGTGTGTGTATGTATGTAAGTGTGTGTATATGTGTATGAGTTAGTATGTGTGTGTTTGTGTATGAGGCAGCGTGTGAGTGTACATGAGTGTGTGTGTGTGTATGAGTGAATGTGTGTCGCCGTGGGAGTCTGGCACATGCGGCCTCGCGCTCACGACTCTTAATGCAGTACTGACGCGTCTGCTGTAATTGCAGTGGTTAAATCCACTTAACGTGCAGTTAAACAACAACACTGAAACGTGGTATAAAAGCAGCATTCACATGGAGCTGAAATGCAATATTTACATTCGCCGTAAAGGCACTGTTCACTGGCGCTGTCCTTACAGAAGGGGCTGCTGAGGCAGGTAGGAGCTCCGAGTCTGGGTCATAACCCAGTTAGTGCTCTCTGAGAGGTCCGAATCTCATTTCGTCTTATAGTGTTCAGGGTCAACGTGAACGTCCAGAGGAAATAAACGGTCATTATTACAGTGAACTAATATTATTTTCAGTAACCCAGGGCCTAGTGGAGTTCTGCACCTGATCCATGCTCATGTTGTTCATTCTGATTGTGTTGTTGTTGTTGTTGTTGTTGTTGTTGTTGTTGTTGTTGTTGTTGTTGTTGTTGTTCTTCTTCTTCTTCTTCTTCTTCTTCTTCTTATTCTTCTTCTTCTTATTATTATTATTATTATTAGTAGTAGTAGTAGTAGTAGTAGTAGTAGTGGTAGTAGAAGTATTTTTCAAATTATTGTTATTATTAGTAGTTGTAGTGGTATTTTCTTATTATTAGCAGAAGTAGTAGGAGGAATATTATTATTATTAGTAGCAGTAGTAGAAGAAGCAATAGTATTATTATTATTATTATTAGAATTATTATTGCTAGTATTATTATTATTATTATTGTTGTTGTTGTTGATGTTATTATTATGCTCATGTTGCCTCACGTGGGTGCAATTACTCAGTAGTAAACATGTCTTTTAGAAATGCTGCTGTATTTTCTTCTGAGGAACATTTAGAACATTATGCCAACCTCAAAATAAGTAATTCAATTAAAATAAATAAATGATCTCATAGAGTAAATAAAATATCCCAAATTAATTACTTATTAAAGAAGAAGAACCAAAAAACTTGTCTTGGGACTCATTGTTGGTTTACTTTGTGTCAGTGGTCTCGTTCTGTTTTTGAATCCGTTTCCTCTGTTAGTTAGGTTGTTTCTCACTGAGCCTCCTTCAGCACTGCAGACCCGTCTGCTGGAGCAACACCTGCCGAAAGCTGAGTGTGTTAACCCTGCGTGGCTGCGATGTGGGTACTGAGTGCAGGTAAAAGACCTGTGCGGAGCTCCGAGAGGGTGCAGACCCCCGTGTTAAGCCTCCAGTGGCTGAAGGCTGGCAGGCTGCTACAGTACGTTACTGCACATGCCACTCAGCACAAACACCACTGCCCGGCCTCATGCTGTCCGTACAGACTTACTCACATGTGCCCTAATCATCGCAATCTCATATTAGGCTCTAATAAAGAATCTGCTGCGCACATCATTACTGGGCTGTCATTACGAATAACTAGATTTGGTCGTAGCGGAGCAAACCAAATTTTGGAACGTGGCCATTTGCTGCCTGGACTCTGTAGTATTTCCCCTGTTAGTTCAAACCCCAGCTTCCACTCTTCTAAATTTTTATTTTTATTTTTTTTTATTCTTGGCATCCTTACTGACCAGGCGCTTTCACTTGTGGTTTTGTGTATTTGACCGCCGAGGCCCCGATGTTGTCACTCAGCTCTTATTATTACACACTGCTGTCTCGGTTTCAGTGGACAGCTTGTGCATGAGCTGCTCAGTTCACTCCTGAGACAAAGACGGCTACTATTAGCTGCCTTAGGGGACGGTCTAGCTGGACAAGGTTCGTTTATGGTTTGGTTCACTTCCTGCTGTTGCATCTGTTGTGCTGTTTGTTTATATCCTGCAGAGAACGGCCGCGAGCGCAGGACAACCTGCTCTAAACGTTGGGATGTACTGAAGCAGCCTGCGTGTGCGGTTATGGCTCATCTCTAATCCTGGCCGTTGTAAAGAGCCTGGCTTGGCCCCGTAGCCTTGGGTCTGTCAAACAGTATCACAGAGAGCTCGTTAACAGCTTGTTTGGGCTGCAGCTCTGTGGATATGTACCACACATCAGTTAATCAGTTCTGACCGGCCGATGAGGGGGTATAATGGTGCTCGGTCAGCGTTGAGTAACCGAGGAGAGATGGAGCCCAAGGGCACACGAAAGCCACTTTCAGCACTGGCTTCTTCATTAAAGGTGGAGTTCAGAGTTGAAGGTTGAATGTGGCTGTGGTTCTTGTCCTCCCTGCCAAATTGGATTCGATCCCTAATGGTACGATTTCATTTTGTTTCTAGGTGTTAACCCTGCGTGGCTGCGATGTGGGTACTGAGTGCAGGTAAAAGACCTGTGCGGAGCTCCGAGAGGGTCCAGACCCCCGTGTTAAGCGAGTCTATATGTTTTCGAACCCACCAGTATTATTGATCTTTCTATATGACTCAGTGAAGGTTTTAAATCCTGTCCAAAAGGGCATGTGCTCACTTCCATATGTACTGTCGACCCTTTCATTCTCGTTATGATGCTAGTTTATTTATTTAAGTTCTTATCAGGCCTTGGGACGTCTTTGTCTTGTTTCGTCTTATAATATTCAGGGTTAACACGAGCCTTTAAACTCGGTGCAGAGTAAATATATGACAATTACCGCCATAAAAGCCAACAGCATTATTAATGTTATGTAAAGTCCCCCAGGACCTTTGAATTAGGAGCAGCAGTAAATACAGTGACTTAATGTATAGTGTGATGCATGGAAATAATGAGCGCAGCGCTGGCCCGCAAGCTTTGATACTTTGTTTAAGCAGCGTTACAGGCAACATCTATTATTCCCCTCAAGCTTTTATGTATTTTAAAATAATATTTAAACCCTTGTTTTCATCTATCCAAATATTATCCTCTGTGATATTTGGCAGGTGGGAGGAAAAACAGAAAGCTTGGCGGACCGTGTTTCTGAAGGCGAGTGAGAGGACGGATGATATGAGGCTCTTCACACTTTCTCTAAAGAATTCCTGAATATGTATAACTAATTTTTCAGTTCTGTTTAAAGCGCTGCAGCACACGACGAGCCTCCTAAAGCGAACTGCAGCGTTGCTGTATTGTTCTTAAATGCGGCCGTGAGACAAGTTTGAAGTGTAAATACCGCCATGCATCCAGTCCACCCTGCCTCCTGCACAGGCCTGTCACGTAACCAGGAATATTAGATTTTTTCTCTTCTTTAATAATGAAACTGTTTTACAGTAGCTTTAAAAGCCCTAGATCTGTTTATTTTGATGAAATTATGATCACAAGTTGCTGCTGACATCAAAAGACTAGCCTTCATACACCGTGTGAAATAGAGGGGACCTGCTCTGCAACTGCCACACCAAGATCACCACCTTTAAGCAAGACTCATTCATATAATTTGGATAACAATAATAACGGGAATACTTCAGTATTCATTCACATGTTGTTATTTAATACTCAGAATCGTCATCTTTTTGTTAACCCTTTAGGCTCCACCAGAACTCTAGAACACACTGTCAATTCCAAACAACATTTCGAGTTTAAAGTATTATTTGTCGCTGTTTTAAACCGAGCATTTGATCAGAAAATCAAAAGAAAATGGCACTTAATTAACAGTGGATGTGTGACCCTAAAAATATCGTGCTATACCCAGGCAATGTTAGGTAAAGGCTGAACAAGACCACACTTCCTTTGCAATTTCATCCCTTTAATTTTTTAAAGACTGAAGATAATTTAGTGAAACGTGTTAAAATAACTAGTGTTTAAACAAAGAGAAATTGCTGAATGCATTAGTTAACCTTGCTCTCGTTCTGACTGTTGAACTGCATCCATGTGAGCAAGCTTAGCATCCTTAGTAGGGATGGATATCAAGAACTCGTACTAAATTTGTATGGGTTTCTGACCGGTCAGTACCGAACTACCAATAAGATCCTGGTCAAACAGTGCCGCTATCGGTACTTATGTCAATGCATTCCAGGATAGCTGGAATTTTCAAATTCCTGATGCAAGATTGGATCAGTGGGAGGGACTTCCTGCAGACCACCATCAGACATTTGTAGTGATTTATCTATTATTATATATTATCACTCATTATATATACAGGAAACTCTGGAAACAGTTTAGCCTATTTCTGAAAAACGTCTGTAACTGTTGACTGTTGAATCTTTTAACTGTTTCACATCTTTTCATGTGACAGCTTTACTAATTGGACCACATTATGAAGAGTAGAATCAATAAGAGTATAGTTAAAGTATCAGGTCCTCAGTCACTTATTTGACCGCCACAGATCTGACAGATGGAAACAAACGGATATAGCAGAGTAGTTAGTCCTTGTAGCTGATTCCTGTGTGATGCAGTAAATCTATCAATTTGGTAACAAACAGTGAAAAACGTCACTGAGTCATGAATCCTAAATGAGATTTATGTTCACCTTTTGAAATGATTTTGCTCATGATAGAGTTGGACTGACCTCTGAGTTATCAATTCAATATGTCTGCTTGTCTGACCTAACATTACAATTAATTAACATCTTTTGGAAGTCCATCATAAATAGGATTGTATAAATGTGTAAAACTATTTGTTGCACATCAGAAAATGGGATATTACTACTTAATTGCGAGTAAAGTCTATATGTTGTATTAAGGTCAGTTTTGAGAGCGGGTATTTAAGTACTTCTTTTATAAACAGCATTGAGTATTTGAAGCCTGTAAAACGTTGTTTTAGTGTAAAGAGGAAGCATGTCCATAAATAAATGCTTCTATTTTTTAGTGGTGGTTTTGAGAATATGTGTTCACAGCCTGTAAAACCCTGTTTGAAATGAGTACTAATTGTACTATATTGTGTTAGAAGTATTGCACAGCTGCTGTTTCGTTTAATCTTTTGCAGGCACTGAGAAAATTTGCAGAATAAAGACTGAAGCAACAAAACGGACATTTCTGTTCTGCTGACCTGGCCTTTTGTAATTAATATGTTATTGACGACTTGCACTAAATGAATTGCAGTTTAATTATTGAATAGGGAGGTTGGCTCTTGCAGCGGTCGTGTATGGGTCTGCATTGAGCCTTTCATTAAAACTCCGCTATGGTGACTCTGTTTAGTCCCTCTCTCTCCCTGTCAAGGTCTCTCCTTTTTTCTGTGCTCCACATAATGTTTGGAAAGTGTGACTCAAACTTGAATTAAGTGTGGCGAATAACTTTTAAGAGAAGATTTATTGGACTGGAAGTATTGGCCTTTCGGTGGGTTTCTGGTGGAGACTGGAGATTGGGCATTTGCTCTAGCGACTAATTGAACAGCCGTGTGACCCAGGGAGACGGAATGGGAAGGGAAGGGATTTGCTGTCTGCCTCGTGATTAAATGACTGCAAGCCTCCCAGAGGCTCTGTTCCATTCCCACTGCCCCATGTCTTCCTTGCATAATTCATCCACCCCCCACAGGTATGACCATTATTCCTGCCCCCCTTGTTTGTAATGTTGATGTCCATTGCATCATTCCATTTGGAGCGGAATAAAGGACTTAAGAATCTGCTGCAGACACAATCAGCTGAGCGCCCGCAGTGGAGGAGAAGCGACACTGCAGACTTTTGTAACCTGTTTCATAACCTCAACCTCGAGAGGCATGGACCCTCGATGGAATGAAGAAAAAAAAAAAAAAAAAAGAAAAGGGCTAACGCACATGACAAAGTCTGTATCCATCAAGCGGTGGTGATTGCGTCACTGCTTATTTGCGGCGATGGTAGGGTCACAATATGGACACCATCCCGTCTTGATGTAGTTCGAACCCTCTGGCAGAGTCAGTCCTCCCTTCATCTTAAATATTCACAAGTTCTTTAGAGTACGGTTGGGGAAATAAACAACTGCAGTAACTTTAGCAAGTTATTATTATTAACAAATTTTTCTTTTTTAATCCTGCCAGTGCCCTGTTAGGATTTTCATCACCTTATCATGTTTTATTTATTTGTTTTTTATTGGATGATGTACAAATGATGTTTGTTGCAGCTAATGAGTGTGGGGAATTTGCTCACTCTGCTGGGCTGTAGTCCATTAAGAGATGCTTTTCAAACAAAACAACAGTTTTGGGACTGGCACTGGTGGCTCCGTGTTCGTTCTTGCAGTATTGCCTTGGGCACGTATCCCTCGAGATCCGTAAACTTCCACTGCTTTCACCCGCCTTTTAAATTTTAGTATTGAAGTCATTGTCGTGAGGCTCCTGCTGGGATGAGTCCAGGCACGTATCTGGTCTCGCACCTTGCAGGGACCAGATGCTTTATTTAAAGTCTCAGACTGCTTTGAAGCAGAAGAAAGCACCTAACACAAGGACAGCCATTTCTCTTGTCTTTGTTTACTGCACTCAAGGCCTGTGTACTCTATGCTGCAATGTTTAGACGCAGGGATGATGCCAGTGTGTAGTTTGCTCTTCATCATTCCGTAACAGTCTCATGCACGTATGAGTGAGTTGTCGCTAAACAATGTTTTTACGAGTATGCGTGCTTGGTTTGTGATCTTTATGTGACAGCACTGTTACTTCATAGCAGCTCTTCAAGTAGGCCTATTTCCCTTTGGCCTGTTCTACATCCAGAGTGTCTTGGTATGCACATAATTACTCTGCAGCAAGACATGTTGGCTTAAGGCCAAGAGGGTGACGTCTCTGTCCTTTAAGTGACGCAAGTCAGCAGCAAGTCCCGATGACGAATGCGCTGAGTCTTTGTGTCCTGAGAGGGGTTTTATGGGCCGGGGGTAGGACATGAATAAAGTGGCACATGGAACCATCAAAGAGAGGTGAAAGGAGCCCACTGTTCTCCGGATAAAGCTTTACTCTGTACAGGGTGATTTATGATTCTGCAGCCAGGATGTTCTTTTCTTGCACTTTTTACCTTTGCCTTCTCTTTAGCAGTGCCCAGTGATGAGTCACTGTGTGAAGCTAAAATTCACCTGTCACCAGATCTCGGATTGCCTTCTACTCATAGATCCTCATGCCCATATACTACAGCACTGGGTTTTCCAAACACTCATGAAGTGCAATTTTTTTTTTTCCTCGCGAGCAATGCAGTTATTTCATTGAGGGTAATGTACCCGTCAGAAGTTCAGCCACACTCAGAGAGACTCGGTGAGCATGTTGTGTGCATCTAAGCTCCGCTGGGATGAGCTTTTGCTCAGAGTCAGCTTGGCACTTCACCTCGGCGGTGCTCACAGCAGCGCGCTTCCATGTATGCCTGAGATAGCATAATGGGACAAGCAGCCAGCTCTTCGTCGTGTGTGTGTGTGTGTGTGTGTGTGTGTGTGTGTGTGTGTGTGAGAGAGAGAGAGGATGCATCAAAGCTGCTCCTTGAATTGAACCTGTAAGTGTATAGAAAAGGCCCATGAATAATACAAGTACATCCGAGGAGGAATGGAAACATAATGCTGATTTATTTTTTTATTATTATTTTTTTATTTTTTTGAAGTTCAGCTGTCGCTGTGTTGGTGAAAATGGCACGGCTGATATCAATAAATACAAACATAACATTCCATATGGGTGGTAGAGGTTGCCTGTTACCAAGCTGTTAACGCATGGCACTGCAGATAGAGATGCTCAGTTTTGCATAAATTGCAGCTGATGTGTGTTCTCTTAAACTGTAATCATTAAAATGTCAACATTCAATGAAAACATGTTTACGTTTGCATGTTTAGTAGCATTTTCCAGAACTTACTTTAATGAAGCCTGAGCTCCACTCGCACTTGCCACAACCACAACCACATTTTGTCAACTCATGGACTGGGAGGATTTAACCAAATAAATACATATCTGTCTGTTTGTCTTTAAGTAATGACAGTATTCACGCAATTATCTGAGCACTCACTGGGTAATGTGGACCCATTCTTAAAGTCGTTTTTCTCAAAATCAGTGTTTAAAATTTTAAATACATGTTGAGGGCTCTAGATTGTGACCAAAATGAATTCATACGCGAGGATGTTTTGAGAATGTGCGAGTTAAAATTGAACATGGTCGCTGTTGTGCAAATGCAAAGGCTATTTTGGTGCCTCTCTGGCACAGGTACGGTGTTGGCCCTTGTGGATGAAAGTACCTTTTCTTTTTTTACTTCATTCTCATGCAAAACAATCCATTTCGCTTTTACTGTGTTCCAAAGAAGAAGCGATTTGTAATTTAAAAAAATAATAAAATGAGGAGAGAGTGCGAGTGTGCGCGCGCCAAAGAGTAAGGGGGAGTGAGAGAGAGTGAGAGAGAACTGGTGCAGGGAGAGACTGACTGAGGCAGTGAAGATGGAAAAGTGCTACTTTCTGCCACAGTGGCCGAGACAGTGCCCATGGTTGCGGTGTGAGGGGAATGCTGTGCTGTGTGTGTATTGGAGGCATTCTGGCTCATTCATTGTAGGCAACATTAAATGTGTTACCAAGTCAACAGGGTTTAAGCTTGAAACTTTGCTCAGTTGCATGACAGTTAGAAACATAAAACCTGCAGGGACAGATATATCACCCAGAACACTGAGGGCCTCCTCACTTCTCAGTGGTTAGATGGGAGTAATTGCAGTTCAACACTGCGCATAACATTGCAAAAGAGAAACTGCCATTCGCAAAATTCAAATCCCTGTTGGCACCGAAGAACAAGTTGAATGTGAAACCAGCCCATACCAATGACATGGCCTGTGGCCCGTTTTTTAAGAGTGATATCTGGGAAAAGACTGGTGAGAATATTGTGTATTCTGTGAATCTGTCTGTTCGCAATACCATTTCCAGACCTCTCCTCATGGAGGGCCACTATTACATGTAGGCACCATTAATTACCTGGTTTATCTCAATTAGTATTACATTAGATTCCATGCTTTAACTGGAAGCACTGAAGGGAAACAAACCTGTGTTCTTCCAACAAGTGCACAAAAATCAACTACGCTTTGCATTTTAATTACTTTTTATTTGCATGGGTTGCATTTGCATTAAAAAGGTACTTTTGCACAGTACTGTGTAATATGTCAGTTGTTCATTCCTAACTTTATTCTTAAAAACTATACCAAATAATGTCTTATAATACTTTGACCATTGCATTTATTGTTTTAGTACCAAAATTACTCCATAAATACTCAGAAAATGAACATTTTCCTTTTAATTCCGAGTGAATTTTGTTTTTTAAAATATGTCTCAGTTACATATCTAAGTGTAATGTAAAATCACATGACAGGTTAATTCAAGCTGAATTTACATCTTAAATAAAATGATTGGCTGTGCATAAATTCTTTAAGAAGTAGAAAGGACTTTGCTGGTAAATTGTTGGAAGTCTTGGTTAATGGAATGCTTGAGATGCAGGCGAGTGAATTACATAAGCAAGACTGAGCCAAACTTTTTTGCTGAATTTTTGCACCCAAGCAGAAGTGAAGCAGATTGTGAGTGAAAATGGGATAAAGAAGTTCCACTCAGTTTCATAATAAGCCCAGATCCTAAATGCTATTCATAGGCTGCAGCTTTCTCTCGATCTGGCCACATTCTCTGTGATGACAGCTTAATTGTTTCTTAAATGATGGACTTTGACCTCCGTGTTTGTTTACTCTCTGCAGTTTGATTGAAAATAAATGCAGACTCGTGCACATGCTGATTAGAGCATGCACTCCAGCACATACATGAATACTCTGATGTTACCTACCTTGCTGTCTTGCTCTCTCTGAGGCACCGGAGGCCGAAAAAAGAGCATCTGGTTGGTTTTTTTTTTTTTTTTTGTTGCTTTTTTTCCCCGGCTCAGTGATTGGCCGATGGTGAATTCCCTGGGAGCCATTGTTCTGCTGGAGTCAGTGCAGCCATCTGCTCTTTCCTCGTTCATCAGTTTTCCAGCCTGCCCTCCCTTTCCGCCCGTGCGGCTGTCGATACAGCCTTATCCAGTCTGGCCTGGCCTACATGGCGTTCCCTAGGCAAGGTCAAAGGGTCATGGTGGCTTGGGCTGCTGGTTGCCCAGGGAACGGCTGCAGAACGCCTTGAACCGTTTGTCTGTCTGTTGTCACCATGCTGACTTCTCCAACAGCTCCTTCCCCTTAATCCCACAGAGGCTGAGTGGATGGTCACAGCTTTGCAGGAACAGCAGTCTGGACAGAGAGGTTTAAAGGACTGTTCTGTTAATGCAGTCATACCGATGCAGTCCAAGATTCAGAACAACCAGTACTGTTGTTGTTCTTCGCTGACATACTTTTGCACGTTTTTATAGATAACAGTATGTTATACACTGTCAAATGCATGAGCAAGTAGTTTCAAGTTTCAAGTTTTATTGTCATATACAGATAACAATGTAGCATCATTACCCGTAATGAAATTCTTAGGCT
>JBBJLS010000002.1:21552324-21564207 GCA_037577275.1 Bryconaethiops microstoma | reverse complement strand
TGTGTGTGTGTGTGTGTGTGTGTGTGTGTGTGTGTGTGTGTGTGTGTGTGTGTGTGTGTGTGTGTGTGTCTGTGTGGGGAAGAAAAAAATGGTGTGTTTACATATAAATATGTGCTTTTAGCTTTACCTAAAATGCTGCGCTGTTACTTTCTTTCTTGCTTTAAAGACAATTTCTGTGCAGTTACTTCCCGTGTCTCTGGTTTAGTCTCTTGTTCTTTTCAATGGTTTATTTAGGACAGTATAGTTTATGAAACACTGAATATCAAATATTGTATGTGTAGTTTGTGACATTTTGTTTGTGGCATTACCCTGGTGCATTGTCTGTTCTATCTTCACGCCTCAGAAGAATGCAATATTTTGGATTGTGAATAAATTTGCGTCACATTGCCAACCCCCCAATGCATGTGTGTGTGTGTGTGTGTGTGTGTGTGTGAAGGACCGCAATCAAACATTTTCACTGAAGTGCACTCAAGTTTCAGTTGCTTTTGATGGCTTTAAAAGAGCTTTTGAGAGAAGCTTAAGTTACTTAATACCTAATTTCTGTTTGACAGTGATGGGTCTTCTTTTGCTTTCTTTTAGGGACCTCTGTCATGGAGCTGTTTCTGAGCTCTGCTTGTGCTATACAGTTTCTGAGGGTTTGCGTTTGATCTCCTCCTTTCTGCTCTCCTCCGTGCTCCGTGAAGGGAGCAGTATCTGCAGGTGTTTGTTCCCTGCAAACCACCAGTCTGGTGCCTTGAACAAAGACTGGAGCCTAATTAGTGGAGTCGGGTGGTGTGGGATCCGAGCAAACGCCACAGTGCTTGTTTTGGTGTAGGAATACTCTTCATAAGACTCTTCATGTTCAAACCTGTCCCACTTTACAAGGATGGATGTTGAGCCTGTGGAAGTTTCATTGCTGTTGCAAAATCAATCATTTAATAAAACTTATCATATCATTTAGTGGTCATATCATATCACCTAGTCATATCATTTAGTGGTGGTGGTGTTGATTAAATAAGGGATTGAGTGTTCAGCCAGACTTTTATTTATATTGAAAAGGCCAAACAAGCCTTTTCATAGTCAGTGTTGGATTCGAACATTCTGGAAGTAGATTAAACATATAAACCTGTAAAAGGTTAGAAATCTAGAAAAAACAGTGTGACAAGCACTTCGACAGTTTGTAATGATATAGTCACATCTCTATTGGTTTCCATAGATACAAGATTCAGGGCTCTCAGTTTGATAGATTCACAGAAAACAATTCTGTATTGTCCGTATTGTTGAAATGGGGTAGGAGGGTCATGTATTATGTTACTGGGCTGTTGACTGGACTAATATATATATATATATATGTGTGTGTGTGTGTGTGTGTGTGTGTGTGTGTGTGTGTGTGTGTGTGTGTGTGTGTGTGCGCATGTATATAAATGTGTTTGTGTGTATGTGTACAGCCCCACAGCAGTATCCCATTGTGCAGTTTCCATTTGATATAGGGGTGAATTAGTCATCGTTAAAAAGGATCACCTTCGTCAGTGAGCTGCTCCAAACTTCAAAGGTCAGTGGAGGGAGAGAAGGAGGGAGATAGTGAGTGTGTGTGTCCATGTGGGTGTTTGGTGAGAGTGTCTGTATGCCTGTATGTGTGCGTGCTTATCTGTTTTCCGCTGCTGCTGCACTTGACTCAGGTTTTATCTCTTCGACCTTTGGAGACAAAAAGGACTTGTTTATTATCTTAACAGCATCTGGATGTGGGGAGGGTCTGCCGATTGAAATGTAAACAGGCTAGCTGCTCTGCTGCTTTTCATCCAGGCAGTCCAGCCATGGCTGCTGTTCTGGAGAGGAGAGGATAGGGTGTGCAGGCTCAGCAAGCTGTCTCTCTCTCTCTCTCTCTCTCTCTCTCTCTCTCTCTCTCTCTCTCTCTCTTTCTCTCTTTCTCTCTCTGCTGTGAAGTTTCACAAGACTGTGCCGTCTGTCCTCTGACGCATCACCCCTGTGAGTTCAGTGTCCTTCAGACATTGTCACACTGTCCACTGCCTCCATGCTGACTGAGATCATGTCACTATGTCCACTCTCACTGATGCCTTATTGACTTACAGAAATGCAAAATCCTCACCTTTTGGCGATAATCACTGTTTTGAGGTCAGAATAGATCCATCTGAAGGATTCATGCAGATCTGAGAAATTTTTTTTTCTGGCTTTTCCCTCTGTGGACTGCATTTTTACCCACCTGCACTTAGGAAGACCAGCCCCTACTCTGGCTCTGAGTGGCTCTGACCCTGATATTCTTACTAAAGCCATCAGTGTGAACGAGGTTGCCAGCACTGAGCATCTTGGAATGTAGCTAGCGGTGTTTTGTTTAAATTGATAATTATCTACATAAGTAACTCTCAAGCTACAGAGTTAATGTGGTGTCTGTGCAGGGAATAGTGCCGAAATATAACAAGCTGTGTTTTCCATTTGACTGGCCGGTGAGCTGTGCATATTGTGTTTTTGTTTTGTTTGATGAACTTTAATGCGTTTTGGGTGCACTTTAATGCAGACAAATGTAGAGGATATTTTCTTCTTTCTGCCAAACAAGCCAGGACTTTCCAGTCATTTTCCTGGGGACCCTTCACTAGGCACATTTTTGTGTTTTCCTCCATCTAGCGCGCTTGATTCAATTAGGTAATTAAGCAGTAATTAAGCTCTTCGAGTGCTGGATCAGGTGCGTTACAGTGGGAGAAAACACAAAAATGTGTAGAGCATGGGGCCCTCAGGACTAGAGTCAGGTACTGATGCTTTTATGCACAAGGATTTTTCATCTGATTCAAAACACTGGAATATATTTTGTTTTTCTTATGAACAAAAACATGCTGGAAAGTTTAGAAGCTGCACTTTCAACAGGATTTTTCTGCTTTTTTTAATGAGGTTTGGGCGGGGGGTGAATATCCAGTTGCATCATGTGTTTCTCACTACAAACTGCAAATAATGATTCAAATAACCTTGTTTTCTTTCATTCCAAATTTTATTTCCCGGCATTGTTTCACAGTTATGAGGAAACTGATTGTCCACATATCAGTTTTGCAGCTCTGGCCTCCTGCCCTGGAGCAGTAGATGTCTGTATTTTGATACTGGCTGGGTTTCACTGCTCTCTTGGAAAAGAAGTGTCACTGAGGCTGCTTCATAGTTATGGTTGACATGTCTGTTCTGAAAGATAGCCTTACATGCTCTTGTTGCACTTTTGCCTGGCTAATGAACCTCTGCCATCGCTGGAGTTCTCTTAATGAGAAGCCGTGCTGGAGCTTCCCTCATTGAAAGCCTTAATTCGGTTTTGTTTGCAGCTTGTTAAGCATAAAGGCTCTGAATTGGCAATGTGTGGGCCTGACTGAGGAACAGCGTGCCCCTGTGTTACAGTCCCTTGTTTAGGCACTGTCAGTTATGTGGAAATATGGACTTGCTGATGAGGCTTTAATTGGAGTATTGAATGTGCAGAATGCAGAAACACAAAGGCCCTTTGTGATGTGAGGTTGGGGGCTGTCTATGGCCTTGCATGCAATAAAGGTAAAAAAAATATTATCCCTATGAGTTTGAGGTTATATTGAAATCATTTAGAATATTTGAATAGTTAATTTGAGGCCTTGGACACATCCTGTTCAAAAATATTTCTTGACTGGTCCCAGTTAATTCACTAGACCACCATAAATCGGAGTGGAATTCCTGTGAAACTTAGTAATGTAGAAAGAAGTTGAACACATGGGTATGGCATCTATGGATTATGTAGTAAATTCCTTTAAAGAAAGGATCACTATTAAAAACGTTATTGGGTAAAATCTCTCTTTATAGGATTTCAGAAAACATTTGATCCCGTCCACTGGCTGCACTGATGCAGCTTGGACAAAAGAGTCTTCAGTGGAAAGCTAAGATGCTTTATTTGTTAGACATAATTTTCGCAATGAACGTCATGTTTAATTAGTTATACAATACAATTGCATTGTGAATGTTGGGACTTACAATCCAGCCAGGAATGTACAGCAAACATGCTAACGAATGTCCCTAGGAATGAATATCATTAGGATTTTACTCATACTGATGCTTTCTAATCAATAACAGTATTTATTGATAGTCTATTGTTACTGCACTGCATAATTTGGAGTAAAAAAAATAGACATCGCATTAACAGTTAGCTGATATTTATTTTTTGCTTAATAACAAGCTAAATTGTTTGAGTTCCTATATAGGGAGGAGCAATCCCTGCAAATGTCTGATGATGGTTTCCCTCCCACTAATCCAGTCTAGCATAAAGATTCTGAAAATTGGGTGCTTAGTAGTCTTGGGAATCGAACCCATGACTTCCTGATCGCAGGGCGAACACCCTAACCACTAGGCTACCAGCTGCCCCATTGCATACCACTACCACTAGTCAACATGCTGTGGAGGCTGAATATAGAAAAAGTATGAATGGAAAAAGAGACAGAAAAGTTCATGTGAGGTTTCAGAGGGAGTACAAACACCGTCTTGATTATAAAGGTCGCTCAGTGTGCCTCTCCCTCTGGCAGAGCAGTGATGCAGGCACGCACCATATGTGAGATGAGGCTGTGAATGAAGAGAATCCAGTGTTGGTTAGGAGATTGCTCCTCTTCAGTGATGAATAATTCGCTGTTTGAAGAGGTTCTATGTTTGTTAGATGGTTTTCTAGAAGCCCTAATGGTTCTATTTATTTTGTCTGTTGAATGAAAAACGTTAATTCCTTCAGCTTCGTATAGGCAGTGGAGATCCATTTGAAATTCAGCCTAAAGGTACTACTGTAGACGTACTCTTGAGGAGACTACCCTAGTGACAATTTAATTCCTTCTTCTGAGAGTCCAAATGACTAATTAAGCAAAAAATCATTGTCCTTGTACTAAGTCTGAATGGATAGTTCTGTTTGTATATTGTATATCTTTTTATTTACCAGCTTGTAGCTGTTACATGAGGTGTTTCCTGTCCTGCACAAAGACCCTTTTTACTCCCTGCACAGAACACATTGAGGAGGTTCAGACGTTTTTACATAATGCACAGTCTGAGATTGCAGGATTTTGGTTTCCAGCTGAGACTGCTTGCCAGGAAGAAGGCAATACAGAGGATCTGGCAGTTCAAAATATGAAGTTCTTTGATCTTGATGACAGATGCGGAGTGTTGATGCAGTAAAACCTCCCCCCCTTCCACTCTGCAGCTCTACTTTTTTTTCAGGATCCCCCGAACCCCTGCAGTGGCGTGATCTCCTGTAAGGATACATGAAAGACTGTGATCAGAACCTTTGGCTCTTATAAGCCTTATTTAATATGTAATCATTTTTCAAGCTATTTTACCTCACTTTCAACCTATTGTTGAAAGGGTGGCATGAACAGACACTGATCATTATTCATGAAAGGTTCTAGTTAGCACTTTTGTTGGATTGGAGATTGGATTTGAGCATCCAGAATGGTGTACCTATTCTGCGTCTGATTCATGCAAATATCATACAGCAGTGAAATGAGCAGTGAGTTGATTGAAGAATTTGCTTCAGATACGTTGCAATCAGGAAACTGGCCATAGTACCTCATTTACATATCGTTTGCAAATGACATGGCTCAGTTTGCCCTCATTATATGTTCATCAGCCAGAGGGCCATAAAGCACCCCGTCATCGGGGTGTGGAGCCACAGAACTGCAGTCTCTCGAGTGATGGAGCACCATCCAATATCTTCGGTTTGAACTGACCTCAGTGCTTTTACAGCAATGTTCAAACATCTATTGTAAAGCCTCCCCAGAAGAATAGAGGCTGTTACTGCAGCAAAACCTCTTCATTTCAGAAAAAAGTGTCTACTGACTGAAATGCATATTTTAAAAATATACTGCAATAGTGTCAGCATTTGTACATGCCAGTGTTAGAGACTTCCAGTACGGATACCACAGCATTGGTATACCAATTCTCTTGAACAAATTATAATAATAATAATAATTGCTTCCCTTTATCAAAACTGAATTTTCTGTTCCACCTGAATTGGGGCAGCTGTAAAGGTCCTGTGTGGACACCAGACCCTCACAGCTGCACAAATTAAGTTGAAGCTGAAAAACTGGAATGCGAAGTGCAAAAACTGAACATTACAAAGAGATCATTATATGGGAGAGTGCTATTTCAGTCATCCATGTGAAAGCGAGAGCATGTGCTGCATGTTTAGGATTATAGTATAGTGCCTCATGTCAAATGTTGAACACTGCAGCTATACAGTGCTTATCAGATCATAACCCCCCCCCCCACACACACACACACACACACACACACGCACAATATGTGATCCAGGGTTGTGGGGTATTTTCAGCCTGATACTGATGTTCGGATCAGGACATTCCTAATCAATGAGGAATTTAGGGTTAGGGCTTGCTATCAGCAGATCAGTGTTATGTAAATACATTAGGAAAGAAAAATGCTAATTGAAACAGCCCCATTTTCAGCCCAGATCCAAAACCCCTGCAGGAGAACCTCTAGTGGCCAAAGCTACTGGCCCTCCAGGGACATTTTCTGTGTGAACCCACAGCCATCTGCAACTGTCACTCACTCTCTCACGATTGCTGCTGCAGATGATAAAAGAAAATTAGGTTGTATAATGTGCTAAGCAGTGATCATTCAGCGCTGAAGAGGATAAATAAACCAGCGCATGTGCCCAGGCTTGAGTGAGAGCGACGAGTGGCCTGGAGAGATGCCTGTGCTGATGCCAAGTGTTACAAATATGGTAAAATGAGTAAAGTGCAGGAATTTTAGTGTAGCAGAATTTCCAAAACTCTGGTCTCTTCTGGAAAACAATATATACACCATCAAAAATCTGTCAGATCTAAGAATCGGCTTATTGCCCAAAATTTAAACAAATAAAACCGTATTTTCCAGTGATACATGCATGTTGTCTGGGGGAATGGATTTAAAATAACTTTTTATAAACAGCCACTGAGTATTAAAACTGAAGTGGTTGGTGTGTTTTTGAAGAGTTTTGTTCCCGCCCTCAGGTCTTGTTGTCCACCCTGAGTGACCCCTGCCTCAGTGTGTGGAGTCTCTTAGTGGGAGGCTCGCAGCCCAGCACAGGATGATGGGATTTAGCACTCGACTAAGCTCCTTCCTCTATTGTGTTCTTGACATGTATGTTCTTTAGTTCTGCAAGGCAACAGAGAGCTGTGGTCTTAATCCAGGCCTGATACTATGTGTGTGTGTGTGTGTGTGTCTCCTCTGCTCAGTCCTTCATCCTTACAGGCAGATTAGACCTAAGCCCCCCCATTTCTGCACAGCCTTTCTTTTCGACACGCTGGGCCAATTTTAGTTCTGTTTTTTTTTTTTTATTATTAAACAAGCCTTTTAATTTGCCCCGTACCCTTCTCGTTTTCGGCTGGGAACATGTTAAAATTGAGCCAACTGCGTCTCCTCCAATGCTCAGGCTCGTGAGCTATGCTGTTATTTGTAGTTCGGGAAGCCACTGAAATGTGGGACTTTTCTGTTTCCATGTCTTTCGTTCGGTCACTCAGATATGTACCGTATCCAGCCATCTCACTCCCGCTGGGCGAGCGAATAGACTCCGCTGTTCTGCTTACACACTAATCAATGACAATTTAGCTTTCTGCAAAGATCACAGTGACCGCGGCGGAGTGGAGGGAAGGGGCCGCCTGTTGCCTCTGGTGTTTCTGCGTGTTTATTTATGAAGAACAGGTGGAATCGGAATCGACTCACTGCGGCAAAATCAAAGATGTCAGGTCATGTTGGAAGGAAGCTGTTACCTACTTCCTTTTGAATAAAACCAACCGCCCCGTGCCATGTTTCCTGCACATGTTTCTTCCTGATGCTGCATTAGTGCATATGTCTTTCAGAAAATACAAAGGTCAGGCAAGCGTTTTCAACACTTATTATATTGTGCAGTCTCACTGTGACTCACTGCTCTCCTAATCCAAAAATAGTTTTAATTAAGCAGTCTACCCAGAAGTAAGCTCATCTCCACACACGCTGCTCTCAAAAATAAAGAATTAACCAAAGAATTGGATTTCTAATTAAAAGAAAATATTGGTTGAACCAACTGCTCCCCTCCCCAAAAGAGTTATTTTTAACCAGTGTGTCTTGGTGAGCTCTTTTATCATGTATGAAGTCTCAGAATTGGACCTGCACCAATGGACTCCTGGTGTGTTTTAACCATATTAAAAATATTTTAACCCTCCTCAGATGATCCACATTTTTGTCAAATCCCAAATCCCTGTACATAGGCATGAACAACAGTGTGGACTGTCTGAGTTGAAGCACTGCTTTGGGGAACTAAAAGTAGTTCTATTATGATATAGTGAAGAGCTTTTGGTTCCATTACTGACATTTATTTTTAGGAATGTAATCTAGACCAAAAACAATGCTCCAGTTCTCTGGACATACCAGTGGTCCTTAGCAACTGTTAAGAGAATCCCAGCTGAGGAGAGGAGGCCTCTGTTAAATGTCAAAGAGATTCAGAGCTGTGAGTTTTTGGGGGCACACTCACCCAACAGCTTTCAAATAAATCTTTTTTTTTTTTTTTTTTCCATCTTCAGTTTCCAAGAACCTGATCATTTCTTTCTGAAAGGAAAGAAACCCTTCAGAAGAAAGTGAAAGTGATAAGTTGAAGAGAGGTTACAGGGGTCTGATGTTTTAGTCTGGAGTGGTGTGTCTGGCCTGTGGTTGGATCTCTTGTTGAATCTTTTGCCCAGAGTTGACAGGGTCCTGAATAAAGAGCTACACTGGACTCAGGTGCCATTAAAGGCTCGTTAAATATTTTAGTTTCTTTGCTGACATACATGCCCATGAATCTCCACCTCTCCCTGAATCGCTCTCTATCCTCCTATAATTTTATCCGTCTATTTCTTTGGTGCCATTTGTAGCCAGTAGTCACTCACACTATTGAAAATAAGGTTTTTGTCCTATGTTTACAATTGGTATGGAGCCTCTACATTGTGTGGAAGTTCTTTTTTTATTTGAAAGATTCCTTCACATCTCATTTACAAACACATTTTTAAAGAAATTTAGGAAACTATAATTGCTTCTATTTGTCCCCAGAATCCTTTTAGGACCTTCACAGCACTTGTTGCAAGGTTTCTGCTCTGAGTGGCTTCAACTGTTGGTAAACTGGGATGAATCCAGTCCAAATTTCAGCTGACCATTTTAGCCTCATCACCTCAGGAAATGAATGTCTTCCCCTGTGATGTCTCCTGCCCCTCTATCGTCCTGGCATTTGGGCATAGCGGATCAGATCAAATCAAAATCCACGAGCTGTCAGAGATCCCAATCTCTCTTCCACACCCCAGGGATGGAGGGGATGAAAAGCTAAAATGAAAGCCTCCCTTCGTCCCATCTTCTGGAGTGATTTGTCATTTGTATTCGTCCTTCAGTTAATTACCAGGCCTGGTGACGTAATGAAGCCTTCTCACGTTTGTTGAGCTGTTAGACGACGTCTCTAAGTGGCCGAGACGCCGCTCTTTCTGCCTTGCGGGCTCAGTCTCATCCTCATCATCCCTGCGCCGCTGCTGTCTGCTGTTCCCTCCAGCTCTCAACTCTCTCTCCCAATGTCTCACTCTGCTGCTTCATCCGGATGACTTCACTGCTTATGAACTGTCTCCAGACCTGTTGCATGACTGAGGCTGACTCAAATCAAACTAATTGTGCTCCTCTTCATTTGTTGGCACTATTTGGCATGACCGATCACTTGAAAAGGTTACTTCTTGAGTAGCAGATCTTGTTATGCAGATCTATAAAGTCGTTTTTGGATTTGTGAGTTTGAGCTAGCACACCTCGGCTAATGTCAAATGAACACGCCTTGCAGTAAGCCAAGACCTTCAATGCCCTGAAATGTGTGTTACAACTCAGGGCTGTTGATTCACAGAGCCCAAGATAGCACAGTGCCTTCTTTTTTCCTTGAACTGGCACAGCTTTAAGTATGTGTGCATGTGTTGATCGTAAGACAGGCTTCACTTGTGCCCAGTAGCCTCTAATCTTCTACAGCCAATCATCTCTTTTTGAGGCATTGAAGAAGATCGAAGAAGAACATTGAAGAAGCCTTATAGTACCTCTGTACTCTGATGCGGTGTGTGTGTGTGTGTGTGTGTGTGTGTGTGTGTGTGTTTTTCTTGCAAACTTCAGCTTTCTTTTCATAATTCATGGGAGGGTCACGTAGCGGAGGATAGAAGCTCGTCCAAAGTGTTCAACCCCTAGCTGATCCCACAGTGCCTGTGAATCATTCATCAGCCCATAAGAATACACTCTCCCTCATATTTCTCTCTCTCTCTCTCTCTCTCTCTCTCTCTACTCTCTTCTCTCTCTACTCTCTTCTCTCTCTACTCTCTTCTCTCTCTACTCTCTTCTCTCTCTCCTCTCTCTCTCTCTCTCTACTCTCTCTCTCTCTCCTTTCTCTCTGCTCTCTCTCTCTCTCTCTCCGCCTCTATCTCTCTCTCTCCTCTCTCCCTCTCTCTCTCTATCTCTCTCTCCTGTCTCTCCCTCTCTCTCTCTATTTCTCTCTCCTGTCTCTCCCTCTCTCTCTCTCTCTCTCTCCTGTCTCTCTCTCTCTCTCTCCTGTCTCTCTCTTACACTCTCTCTCTCTCTCTCTCTCTCTCTCTCTCTCCCTCCAAGTTAACCCTGGCCCTCTTCAGCAGGCAAGGGATTATGGGTGTAAACAGAAGACACTGCGACGGCTATAAAAGTCAGCGGCGAAGGAAGAGAGGGAGTTCTTTTCTAATTCCCCATCCACAGTTATGGAGCTCATAAAAGCGGTGATTAAAACCCATGTTTTCCTGTGCAGCGAGCAGCGCAGTGCGGAGGAACGGAGACGCTGGACCAGGCTTTTGTTTTCCGACCCGCAATCCGAGCGCCTTGCTTCTTGAGTAAACATGACTCACTCTTGCTGCTTTACATGCTGATTAGAAAGATGACGATGATTGCCATCTGGCATAGATCTGACAGTAAAATAAACATTTGCAATTAATTGTCTCTGAACACTGTATGCTAGGAACCTCCCCTTGCATTTTATATAAGATTTTTCAATTAGAATGTTCTGATTGCAGACGCCTGCTATTTGAATCTTTACCAATGAGAAGATAAGTGGAGCTTCAGGGTGAGGTCGGTGTGCCAGAAGTACAGCAGGCCCAGGCAGGTGGCAGAAGGAGGTGATATTGAATGAGACAAAGAGCCTTTAATCAAAATAGGCTCCCAGCAGGACATGTGATTATTCTCCTACACGAGCAGAGAACATGCCGTATTCCGCAGCACTACAGCTCCTATATGTGAGGTATCACAGTGGTGTATGTTTTATATGAAATGTTTACATGCTCGTTCTTATGACGCTGAAATTTAGTTAAGAACAGGATACAGAGAATGGCTGTCATGATTGTAGTCCTGTTACTAGAGTTCCATAGCCTTCCACTGTGTAATATTTTCTCTACTTAAACCCTGAGGATAAAATTGCAGGCATCTCTGCATCTCAGTTTTTTGAATAAGAAAGGTACAGTTTGTTTCCTATGAAAATAAAGATTCAATATGTTGGATTTAATATGTCACTGATAAATAATAGAGGGCGATTGTTTTGACAGTAAAACACAGTAGAAAAATACAACTGCTCATTTAGTGCCATACTTTAGCTTGGAGATGCTTTTATCACTAGTGATGGCCATTTTCCATCTCACTCAAAGGATAGTACAGTGGATCATACTCAAACCCCTCACATGGCAGACCACAGTTGGATAGACCAAGGCTTTACCAATGAAAGTTTAAAGAAAAGTGGCCCCTTGGACACACCACAGCACAGCACAAAGTGTGAACAATGTGAAATTGTTTCTCTGCATTTAACTCATTCATTTACATTTTACATTTACGGCATTTAGCAGACGCTTTTATCCAAAGCGACTTCCATTCCCTAACTACAGGGGACAG
>JBBJLS010000002.1:21523622-21545483 GCA_037577275.1 Bryconaethiops microstoma | reverse complement strand
AGAGCGAGAGGGAGAGAGAGAGGGAGAGAGAGTGTGAGAGTGAGAGTGAGAGTGAGAGTGAGAGTGAGAGTGAGAGTGAGGGTGAGAGTGAGAGTGAGAGTGAGAGTGAGAGTGAGAGTGAGAGTGAGAGTGAGAGTCCTGAAGAATGTCCAGCAGGTTACTCACACAGAGAATCTTATTTCCTCTCTTTCCTCCCACATCCACTATCTGTCTTCATTCTCCCTCTTCCTTTCATGTCCTCCTTTCTTTTTCCTTCTGTAAAAGAGAGAGAAAAGGAGCATTTCCGTCTTGAAAGGTTTGATGGTGGTGTATTAAAAGGCGAAATGGCTCTAGGAGCTGTAAGTAATTCTCTTTCAGGATGCGCATTGACCCCAGTCTCAAAATGCTGGCACTCAAAACACTATTTATATACGAGAGTGTGGCTGCTGAAAGCCTCTATGTGCCAGAGCTTTTTTTTTAAATGCTACTTTTTCCCCCACCGTAGTTTCTCTTATAGTTTTTCTCCAAAGTAGATAAAAGAATAAATTCGTGATTTTACTATGATAAGTATTCTGTTGTGAAACTGAGATCATTCAGGTGGATCAGGTAACTGTTTTTAGAGCAGCGCTGAAATCTTTCTTAGAGCTTATGCTGCGTCCTCATTTTTTGAGATGTAAGTGCAGGAGCGTTACATTTTTGCAGCTGAAAGAGGGCAGTCAATATTTAATTATCCTTTTTAAAAAAAAATCAATACAGTGTAGTGCTGTTTCAGAGGAGACATTGCAGCTGCAGTGCGAGCGTGTTTGGTTTGGTTTGTGTCGTTGCTGGCCTGAGCAGAGTACCATGCAGGCCATGGGCCTCGCCGCCATTTCTTCACATTTGACAATTATTTGTTTGGACCCCCCCACATTTAACATAAAACGTTATTTCACCCAGTGCTGTTCAATATTGAATCTTGACTCTTTCGTGAAAGAATCCATTCCACTCAATCGATAGGAGAATACACGTACCACTGGAAATCTGCTCCGGGTTTGCCTCCAACTCACCGCATGCAAGTGAAGTGAATCGTCAGTGCACAGACAGGCTGCTCGAAACTGGAGCAGGTAACGTCAGCCCCATTGTGCGCAGAAAAAAGTTTGGAAACCGCTGCTCTAGGCCATGTTAAATGAATGTTCAACTGAAGTTTTGGACTGAAACTTTGCACGCATGCAGCAACCCAGAAACCCACCCACCCAAAACCCCGCCCCCCCCACCAGCCGCCCCCCCCACCAGCCGCCCCCCCACCAGCCGCCCCCACCACATAGACTGATGCGTCCCCCTCACATTTAAAATGCTTCCGACGCCCCTGGTGTAGGCGGTTGAACTAGACAGATATTTGTTAAGGTGGCACATGTTCAGATCAGCTTCAGATTGACCCAGGGTGAGTGTTGTGAGGAAAGAAATGAAGAGCTGTCATCTGCAGTGAACGGAATTAGTCTCACTTTTTCACTCTCTATCACTTTTACTCTGCTCTCCTCCCCTTCTCTCCTCAGGGTCCAGCCGGAGGTGTCGCCCACCCATCCTTCTAACTGAGTTATAGCAAAAGAAACTGGGGCTCTACTGCATCATGTGCTTTCAGTGTGGCTTCAGTATTTCACTAGCCTTTACTCCCTATGAGACGTGTTGATCATGGTAACTGCTTTAATTATGAAACCACCGCTTGCCTGTGGCCCTTCGTATAATGGCCCCTCCCCCTCCCCCCCATGTCGTGAGGAACTGGAGATCAGAGGGGACCACCTGGGTTTATATGGTTTTATTTGTTTAAGGTTTATTTCATGAGGCAAACACACATGTAGATAATCTGATATCATATATGAATTAACGTTAATAATTAATTTGCAGTGTACAATCTCCATTATCAAAGGTCTAGCTCCTTTCTGCCTCTGTCCACATTACAGAGTCTGATATGGGGTTCAGCCTCTGCTTCGGAGAGCCTCACCTGGACTTGTTTCTCAGAATTGTGTAAAATTGTCAGTATTTATTTACAATGCAGACTGCTGAGCTGAGGTTTTGTCAGAAAGTGATACATCATCTGTGTTTTATGTTAATAATTCCTCGCTCTTCTGTCCTGCAGTATACAATGTGAGGGCTTTATTGCCACAGGCTATTGTTTTTTTTGTTTTTTTTTCTTTCCTTCTGTTTCCATATAAAAACTTCACATGAAATATTTGAGTAGTAAAATGCTGAAAGTGATTCATGACTGTTTTCTTTAGTTCAGAGGAGCACCTGTAAGTGAGAAAGATTAGCTGAGACGAGACAGCTAGGAAAATGTATTTGCTCTGAACGTCTGCCGTATAGTTTAGCTTACACTCACATTCACATTAAGCAGATGCTCTTCTCCGGAGTGACTTACAAAAGTACTTTGTCGCGTCCATTGCAAGAACAAATACATGTTAATATCCAAAATACCTCTGCTGCCCGAAACATGTTTTAGCTGATGTACTACCAGTCAGAAGTTTGGTAATCAATCTGAGATGTTCTACTTTTGCATGTTACTCACTTAATATTTACTAAGAATGCACTCAGTATTCTTTGCTAACAAACAAATTGAGATTATTGATCACATTTGAGGACTTTTATTAGCCGTAAAATGTCCTGTGTTTCATTTGTCACTGCTGACCTATAAAAAGCCACCTAATATAATCAGAATGTGGATCACCAGGCAACTGCTAGATATTGGCACGCTATTAAGCAACAGCGAATGGGATGAAACCTTTAACTAATGCAGTTAAAGTTAAAGGACAGTCTAGAATTTGACTCTGCATCACCACACAACCAGTTGATAGGATATCAGACATGTGCTGTTACATATTCTTTCCCTGTTATAAAAGGAAACTTGTTTTTTTTGTATTTGTAGTAGTTTCCAACTTTTCAGTGCTTAACAAGAATAAAAATCTGCCGTTTATGGAATAAATGGAAAAGTGGTGTGTAAAGTAGTGTAGTCTTCTCTCAATATTTGAAGAGCGAGAGTGATGAGTGGTCGTTCTGCTACGCTCCAGATCGCTTGTTTAGTCATACACAAGTGACTAAACAAGCATTTTGGTGACCTCCCAAGAGTCAAATTATCACATCCATCCACCAAGTGCTGTAGTGGAGAAACTGGCATGACCGATTCAGGTTTGTAGCATGAGATGCTAAGATCATTGTGAGGGCCTGTATAGTTCCAGATATGAGCAGCAGCTCAGTCTTGCTAGCAGTAATGAGTTTTAAATAATAAAGGATGGTGAACGGATGTGTGAAGGAACAGTCTCTGTGTCAGTTATCCTGAGTGGGGTTGCATGTGAGAAGAGCTGCTGGTTGCTAGGTAGAGTGACAGCATGTCTGCAATCTTGATATAGATTTGGTTTGATTTTGGGTGTTTCTACATAGGGGTTCCTGCAATACACTTTCTCTTCTCGATTCTCTCTTTCTCTTTCTCTCTCTCTCTCTCCCTCTCTCTCTCTTTCTCGCGCTGTGTGGCTCTGCGGTCACACGCTGGGGTATGGACAGAGCCGCAGATTGCTAATGATAACCTCTCTTGGGAACGCTTCAGGAGCACTGATGAGGTGGAAGGACCATATACTAATCTGAGCTGCTGATCGACTGTTTCAGGTTGCTGTGATGGTGATGTTTGGAATGCGAACCCAGGCGTTCGTCCAGTGAATGGGTGAAGCACCCTCATATTCACTTGGGCAGTCTGGAGCTAATATGCTAAAAGCATGGTGAGTTAAAAAGGAGGGTTTGTCCTAGTGGGATACAGTTCCAGTTCCAGCTCCTTCCTGCACTGCGGTTTAGTGTTGTGTTTTCCCTGTCCTGGCATGCCCAATTCAATTCATAAGGGGCTTTGCTTTGTAAGTAGCAGATGAGTTGTCTCAGGTGTGTCAGAGCAGAGGACGTGCTAATCTGTCAGTAGTAGTGGGGGGCCTCAGGACCTGCATTGAAAACAGCTGACTGATGACCTGAGAGATTTACTGACTGATGAGCTGGACAGGCACCGTTTTTTTAATACAGAGTTTTTGTTCTTGGTTTAGCTCTAATGAGCATGTCTGAACAGTAAAGTGATGTAGCGTTTTAACCCGTGACCGATCGGCTCTTCACCTCCCGCTTTTGAAGTGACGTCTGGCTTGCGCTTGAGGTTTAATGCATTTCAGACCCTCGTCCACTTTGATTAATTGACACTGGTTTGTTTTAAAGTAAAAAATGTATTAATTAATTACTTAATGCAAATAGAAAACTCCTCCCTGCACCTGTTTTTTGGTATTATTCCCCAGGCAATAGCATGAAACTAATGAGAGTGCTTTTATCACATATTTCTGCAGGCTAATATATTCAGCACCATGAGGTACCAAAGCACTAAGCAAAACTGTAATGGGCCTCTGGATGCCTCTGCATTGCGGTCGTTGCAGATCATGTGCTAGAATCACTTGGAATGTTTTCATAATAAAACCAATCCGTGGCAATATGTAATTTGCAGTCGGCATGAAAACGGATTAAGACGGACTCTATTCCTTGCTAGAGTTCACCCCGAGTGCTGTGCTTAACTTAATTGTTATCACGCGAAAGGAACCGTGCGGGACCACCTCTTTCTCTCACATATCCCCCCCAGTTAAAGTTGGCAATCCATCACGTTTCGGCCCGGGCTCCAGTGTTTCTTTTCAGTCAGTTTCATTTCACAGTCGGCGGCCGACCGGCTTGCTGTGAGTAAATGGCGGCTCACTTCGAATGAGACGCGGCCTAATCACTTTCTCTGCTGCATGGATTTCAGCTGCAAGGCATGTACAGTCTCTCTGTCTTTCTCTCCCTGGCTCTTGATCATTTTTTTTTCTCTGGCTCTCCCTCTCACTCTTCTCTCTGTCTCTGTCTCTCTCACTCTTTCTCTCTCTCTCTCTCCCCATCTCTATCTCTCCTCCTAGTTGATGGTGCATCATGTGGACAAAATACTACATTGTGGTCGTATTGTTGTGCTTGTTTTATATTTATTCATAAGAATACTTACAGAAACTCAGTCGGAACAGCTGCGGTTGGTCAGGATGCTCACTGTTTGCAATTAAAGAAAAACTAATTTGTTAAGGCTCTTTTGCAAATTAGAGTATTTTGTGATATTTATACTACAAAAGCTAGTATAATGATAATGATTATACATTGTGCAGCCTCACCCAGGCCCAGCTAAAGACTAGGAGGTGGAAGTTTCTGCTCCGTGACTTAGTGCCTGGTGTGATGTGGCTTGTGCCTGTGAGGGAGTGGTAGGAGTGCAGTTACTGAAGCAGGAGAGTTCAGGCTCGGGGAGCTGTGTGCCAGCACCATGGCGTTCACCCACGCAGCCAATCAGCTAATTACGCTCCATCTGGAGACTCCTCCTTGTCGCTCCTCTAATTCCTCAAATAAACAACTCTCCTTTCTGCCCCTCCTCATCCTGCCGCTGCCACAGAACCTGAGCAGAATCCCAACGGCTGGACTGCACACTTCTTGTGAAGGATCCAGTGTAAGCATGCTTTCACAAAAAGCTGTATTTTTTTTTGCCTCAGATTCCCCATAAGGTCTTCTCGTGACATTGTCTCATTAAACTGGATCGATGTTTATTTGGGTATGGAGTCTGTCATCTCCGCTAAGGTCTGCTTTTTCCTCCACTGCTGTGTTATTGCCTCCCCGTTGTCTACCAGGTGAGAACTTTCCGTCGAGGCCAATTAGGGCGACTGAACTATTAATTCATCCTTCAGTAACTGAGGCTGCATAGAGCGCGATGAAATCTAATCAAGCCCGTGCTCAAATTAGCATGCACTGTTCTCTGAATGGCCTCCCTTACGTGGATGGAAAGTCATACTTAAGCAACAGAAATTGTCTTCAGCAATCAAACTTCATTTTGCTCGTTATTGCAGGCTCATGCACACGTCAGCGAGCTCTCCACCTCACAAATAGTCAGTGGCACTCGCTGAACCCTCAGCCTTCGGCAGTTGGACCTCGATTGATTCCCCTTCCCATCAGGGAAGAAGAAAGGAGTCTAATCCATTAGCGGCGTGCTGAGGTACTGCAGTATGTCTGACCAAAATGTAATTTTGACTGAGTGGAATCCTGGGGAAATCGGCCACCCTGTCCCGGAGCCCTCAACCCGCAGCTGTGGGAGGGAAATTGAGTGCACTCCTCCACAATTCAGTATGACATGTCGGAAATAATGGCCTCCTGTCCCACAGATATCCATCAGGTTGCTCCGACCCCTTGTAGACACTCAACTGCGATAAATAATAAATCATATTTGGGTGATATTAATAAGGTCGGTTGAGAGGTGGCTAGTGATGTGATTTGCTTTTCTGGTTACCTTATGAGGGTTAGCTCTCATTTATATCTCTGTGGGATCACGAGCAAGGCAGAGATTTTTTCATTTTCATGATGACCGTTTGCTGGCTGTAATGGAAAGCTGTTTCGCAGCCGTATTTAAGTGCTGGGGTGCTGTTTCAGTACCCGTGCGGCCAAGAGCTTGCAGACCAGGCTCCTGCTGACACTGCTGCTTCTCCAAGCCAGATCAGGACTCATTAGGCTTGTAATGTCTTCATTTTGTCTTGTCGGAGAAAGCATGCTGATACAGCCGTCATTTCACCTTCTGACCCATATCACGCAGCTGGGATATCAAGACCCTGTTAGGTTAATGAGCTTATTGTGAGCTCTTGCTGTTTTTGGTGATGGGCAGAATTCTAAGCAATTTCCTCTTGTTTTATTGAAAGCACTTCTTCACAGGCCAGTTCATGTACAGTTTATCTGCAGAACAGAAGGAGACTAGCCGTGCTGTTGCACCAAATGGAAATCGTGGAGTCAAATATTTTGTGACTCTCTTTGCAGTTTAGACTTTTAGTGCAGCATTTAAATTCATGTTTATTTTGTTGGCAGATGTCTAATGAGTGACTGTTTTTTTGCTGATTGTGTTAAGATCACCAGAGCTTAAACCCCACGTTTAATCCTCTGACAATTACAGCAGTCGCCCTTTACAAGTGACAGTTGTTTGTGTAGACGAACTGTGGTTCTTTTGTTATAAAATGCGACGTATATTTTTGGAGAAAAGGGAGAAGCACTGGGCGGGTGATGGGAATGGCAGATGCTGTGGTTTTGAAGCAGACACACTGTAGAGGTGAAAACAGAGACGGGGCTGAACAGAGCGAGTGTGTTTTCT
This sequence comes from Bryconaethiops microstoma, assembly GCA_037577275.1. NCBI lineage: Eukaryota > Metazoa > Chordata > Actinopteri > Characiformes > Alestidae > Bryconaethiops > Bryconaethiops microstoma. The sequence continues at coordinate 21,538,327 of JBBJLS010000002.1, read as the reverse complement.
GCTTTTGCTTAGTCCAGCTCTTGGAGAGCCACTTCAGAGGTACTTGAGTTCCTCTTCTGAAGAGAGATTGTTCGTGAGGTTGGAAGAAGGTTTGAGGAATCGTATAGGTAGGCCTGCCATGAAAAAGTATGAAAATGTGAGAATGACATCCGGATTGCAGTGGCATAAGAATGCGTGGATTGTTTATTGTGAGTAGGAGGACTGCATGGTAAGTTGTATTTACGTTATTAAAGTATGATTTTCCATAATAAAAGCAACACTAAGTGCTTCAGTTACTGACCGCATCAAATTTCCTAACTCATGCAGAGCCAGCATGACATAATTGGATTGGCAGGAATGTAGCGTTAGAAGCTCAATAAGTGCTTGTCTGCGCTGGGCTGAAACCATGCAGTTTGACTAAATTTAGGCAAATACGAAACATGCACACCCTAAAACTTTGCTGAGCTACAAACCAATAACAGTGCTTCAACCTTGATGATTATTCTCACTGGCACTGTTCTGTGGACAATCTGTGAAGTAGTAATGCCTGGTGTCACAACAAACCTGCATCACCTTTAGGAACTTTTTTTTTGTTTTATGGCCTTCCTAAAGAAACTGCTCAGAAAATAAAAGTTTTGCGTTTGCAGCGTAAGTAGCTGTTAGTCTTTTTAGCTGTTAGTGATTTCATGCAATTATTTATTTATTTATTTATTTATTTTTGTATTTCGAATCATCCATTCATCATGAAAAATTAAATCTGTGTAAATGAAAGCTGCAGAATTGTTTGACGGATGCTGGCACCGTTGGAAACTTTAATAGTGTTTACATTAGTAGTGTGTAATATAACAGTAAATATCATATGTATTGACTATTATGAAATTGTCTTTAAGTACTGCCCAATCCAAGTTTGCTTGTTACATCAAATACTTTTTTTTTTAAAAAGGGGAGGGGGGCAAATTTGGTTTTCCGTGATATGATGTCAGATGGATTTCTGTTTACTGAGTAAAAAATGTCTACATCTGTCTGAGCTTTTGGCCCTCCAAGAGAGCACAATTGACTTTACGTGCTCTGGTAGCTGATGTAACAGAACCGGCAGTCAGCGTTTCTCTCCAGCCGTGTGGCGCTGTTCAATAACGACTTATTATCGGCAGTTCGAAAAAGAAGGGGTGGCTGACTATATGTATAAACAAGGGCCTAGGTAGGGGGTTAAATTGACAAGATAAATGTGTAGTCCCTCAAATCAGAGACACACTGTTTTAATCATAGTTTATGGCTTATCATATTGTCATTGCAATATTCAACAGCTTTCTTGTACCTCACATTTTATGTTCATATCGTGCTGCCTTCATGTGTATTTGATCAATGTGAGGACTTCACAGTGCTTATTCAAATTGTACAAAGGCTGCGATCTTCTGTTTCGTTCTTGAAAGGTAAAGTGTAATAGATGTTGATAATGCGAGATAAAAGGAATGAAGTTTGAAAGAATCAAACACATTTTGAAGGCCAGTTGGGGATTAGCTTAGCACTTTGATATTTGTAGCAAGAGATGCTGCTGTGCTAATCTGATTGAACCTCAGTCATGCATGAATACCTGGTCTCCCTCTCGGTCTCTCTCACATGCAGCTTTAATGGCTCTGTGGCGTCTGAGCTCTGACCTGGCTCTCATGCGTAATCTTATCCTAATCCTGACTGAAAACTCCCAACAGGCTCTTTCCTGGGTGCACCTGAGAGGCCCAGGGCCTGGTCCGGGCTCACTAATCGTCACAACACACCCCTTCTGGATTTGACAGACAGCACTGTAATTCGGGCGCTGATCCGTGTTTGCTGCCAAACCCTGCGCTTTTCTTTTCTCCTTTTGCTTTCAACCTGCGTGGCTATTGACATTTCCACAGGAGGCCATAGATGTGAAAAATTGAGCCATTAAGCCGAGCTTTGCTGTGCCGCATTGAGGCAGAAAATAAGGCCATTGTGCGTACCTTTCTCCCTCCACTACTTCCTTTAGCTTCTTTCTTCTCAGGATGGGGCTGGACCTGGTGCAGGTTCTCACTAATGACTGTTATGCACCAAGGCTGTTTTCACCGCTGTGCAAAACTGTAGGTTTGGAAAGTCTTAATTAGACGATGCAGAGATATTGCTGTGATTAAAATATGCAGTAAGTGCTTTTGAAAACAAGATGTGGTGGGTCTTTACTGCGAGACTGTTGTGTGAGAGGGGGAGATGGGGAGCTAGGGAGAGCAAGAGAAACAGAGCAAGAGCGATCTGAAGATGTGAGCTGTTTAATTGAACTGTGCTGTCACTCTTCGTTGGCTTAGCATGACAGAACACACTATTTTTAGACCTCCGTGTCTGAGCGTGCATGAAGTAATCTGTTTTGAAACCCCTTCCGAGCTTCACTTTCCCCTTTTGCTTTCTGTAGGACTGGGGTTCGAGCACAGCTGATTGGGATTACCATTTGGACCATCCATGCCAAACAAACTTAAAAGCTGTCTGTGGTCTGCTTTGTACAGCAGTGTCCTATAAGACCATACATCTAATGTTTCTAAGAAGCAGCACTTAGCATCAATATTTATGTTATGACACCAGGTTAGGTAAAGGTTTCAAAACATGCCCTACTTCTTACCACGCAGGGCTTGAAAACCCTATTTTTGGATCTCATCAGTGATTTGTTTTGTAGCTCTTGGAATAGATGTCTCCTCACCTCAGCAGTCAGCTGTCTCCTGTAGTCCTTTCAGAGCCATTTGGTTACAGTGTTGTACCATCTTCAATTAGGACCATTTCTTATTCAAGTAGTTCTTAAGATCTCACTTATCTTCACATGATCAATTACAGCTTGGTCTTATTTATGCTCAAGTTCTTAATCTTATCAGTGTGTGTTTAAACTAAAACATTTCCATCCATTGTCTGAGCCGCGTATCTTTAACCAGGGTTGTGGGGGTGCTGGAGCCTTTTCCAGTGGTTATGGGATGAAAGGTGGAGAAAGACTCCGCTCAGGTTGCCAGTCCATTATAGGAATGTGAAAGGAAACCAGAGTACCTGGCAGAGACCCACACAGACAGAAACAACCCTTGATCGATGTAGCCAGGAATCAAACCCAGAACCATCTTGCTATGAGCCAGCAGCACCGCTCACTACCACTGCCACCTGGCCACCAGTAAAAAAAAACTTCATTTACATTATTCAAAAGAATTAACACTGTTCACACTGTTTACTTTCACAGTACTGCAGTGTAGTCAGTCAGCAAAGACATATTGGTATCTGAGGCTTGTTGTTTATTTTTTTTCTGGATATAGAGGGGTAAAAGAGTTAACAAGTAGTGGAAGTATATATTCCACAAGTTAGTATTTAGAAAACTGTATTCCTAAGTCACCATGCACTCCCCTCAAACCACATAGAGTGTGCACAAATACCAGACTTCAGTGTGACTGCAAGTACTACAAGCTATGCATCATGCTTTTGTCCATTTTTAGAGATAACAGTATATTACACAATGATCCCATTTTTAAGATAGGATAAACCTGTATTAGTCCCACAAGTGGGACATTTGCATTGTCATGACATAATGTGGACAGAACAAAGGTAAGAGCAGCAAAAATGAAAAAAAAAACAATAGAATAGAATTAAAAACTATATCAACAGTACAGTATAAAATGTACACCAGACAATCTAGAAATATAAAATATAGATGTGTGTATTGGAAAATATGTATGTGCATATATGTATATGTGAACTTAGATAAGTATATGTATGTATGTACACAATGAGTATATGTATGTATTTATGGATTAACTCATAGTGAAAAACAAATGAGACAACTTAAAATATACTTCTTTCTCAATTTTTTCCTTGAGAAAGAAGTAATCAAGGAAAAAATTCTCATGCCAACTGGGGATGTTTTGGGTCAGACCCACCCATTGATTGTTTTTTTTTTTTTAAACTATTGCCATCCTGGCCCTTCTTAGTTAATGGCCTATTTTCAGCAGCATCTTCTCTTGTCCACTCTTAGCTCCAAGCCCTGTAGAGCAGTGATGCATTCACTGCCTCCTCCTCCTCCTCCTCCTCCTCCTGCTCCTCCTCCTCCTGCTCTTCCTCACTTGGGTAAATCCTGGGTCTTGAGTTACTTCTGCATTGATCAACATGAGGTCAGCTCCTCTAGGGCTGAGAGACCATGCCTCCCACCCCTGTGCCCCCGGCTGTTCTGGGGTAGAGTCGAAACCCACTGGGGTTACTTATGCTTCAGGCAGCGATGGCGATTCTGCCTGTTTGTGCTCTTGCCCTGCTGGGCTTGCCGTCCAACATGTGGGGTCACTGAGCTGCTCCCACCACTCTGCGTCATTAACCAACATGTGCTGTTTACAGAGCGGCCTGCAGGGGGGCTCACTGTAGTCTGGCGCCAGTGTCTCCAGCTTGGGCACATTCACTGCCTGCCAGGCCCGGGTGGCTGGCTGGAGAGGAAAGGCTCATTATGCTGGTCATTCATCATGTAAATGAGGGCAGAAATGTTACCCAGGCTATGATGGTTACATAAATGTGATCAAACAGGCCTGTTGTATGGCTCCTAGTTGAAATGTTGTGGAGCACCGGGACGAGCGCCGTGCTGTGTTTGAGTCAGGGTGGTATTGTATTATTTTCAAAGTGCCAGCTAACATGGTGTTCTCTGCATGTTTTCAGGCAACTGGGAGCGCAAGGTTTGCCAGTACGGCCCAGAGGAAGACCGGAAAACATCTGTCTCTTTGAACCCTGAGAGACGGTGAGTAAAACTGCACATACAAACACGCTGCCCACTTCAAAATATAGTTACCAGAACGGGTTCTTTAAAGATGAGATTGAAAGAACCGTTTAATGTATTATTTTTCTTATTATTAACTTGTTGTTTAGAAAACCATATTTGTAAATGAGATGCGTGTGTGAAGAACCTTTTAAAAGTTGGACAAATCTTCACATGGTATAAAGGTTCTAGGAAGAACCCTTAATTTGGTGATTTTGGTTAATTGTGTGTCTTGTAATTATTGTGTGTGGTATTTTAAGCATTTAAAAGGTCCTTCACATTTACAGATTTCTTTTTCATACATGGCTATTTGAGGAACCAAAAGTGGTTCTGGCATGATGTCACTCTAAGAACCCTTAGTGTAATGCATGACCTTGAATTTTTATTTCTAATGTTAAATGGTTAAATGAACATATGTAACACTGAAGCAATTTTTTTTAGCACCTTCTGTTGGTCAGGGTCGTAATATGACTAGGATTATTCATTACAAGTGTGTAAAATTTGTGCATAAAAATTCAATTTTTTATATTAACAAATATCAGATAAAGTGCTCTACTGAAAATAACAGATGACTGGTGGTTTAGCACAGTGGGTCATTATTCCACAAAATTTCAGGGCAGATCCCGATTTGGATGCATTGTGCGCTTCTGATTTGGATGCATTGGGTATTGGTTGACCATTATAGTTTTGGTTTTCAGATTTCCAGTTCAGCATTTATTATGGTGATAGACACCAGCGAACCTGTAACTCCTCATGAGTGAGCGTGTTTCTGATGATGTCCTTTACATCAAAGGCGGATTCGAATGTAAGGCAAGCTGTCTGTGCTTTATAGGGGGAATTTCCCAAGACGTTTTTAATCCTGGGGTGTTGATATCAACCAATACTTTCAGCCAACTGATTTCAATTAGGCCTTCATACTAACACAAATATACACCAAATACAATCACGCAAACAAAAAACAAACAAAACATGAAGTCATGCAAATGCCTGGAAAGCAGGTTGTCCTCATTGTGTTTTGTTATTGAGTGTCTGTTTTAGTAGTCAAAGCAGATGAGACTCTTAATGGCAAGCTTAGGTGAGCAATGGAAAATAATGGTCATTTCTCGTGGCAATGTGAGCTAGCCCTTTAAGATTTAAAGACCTGCATTCATTTATTTAACAAAGGCCTAGGTAATATAGGCTGCCTGTTAGGTTTCCACAGACAGGAGAGTGCGAGAAAGATGAAATGACATTTTATTACCTCTTTCCTGTTTTTAGCTCTGGTGATGGTGGTGATGGTGATGGTAATGTTGATGATGATGTTGACGACGATGATAATGCTTCAGGGCTGCTGGTGAAGAGCACACAGTCACTCCTCTGCTGCTGTATCCGGGCCAGTGTGTGCCGTTTGGCTGCGTGTTGGTGGCATATTTTTAAAAGCAGAGCAGCGTTTGATCTCTCCTCACTGGTCCTGCAGGAGCACATCCTGTCTCTGCTCGGTTCTATTTTCAGACAACTCCTGCAGTAAGGGGGTCTTCTCTTTTCCCTCTCCATCTAAAGCCAAAAGCTGGACTGATTTAAGGTTGATTTGTTATGCGCCGTGCACCGAGGATCTGCTCCCGTCAGGGGATTTGGTCCATTTTATTTTGTCGGTTCCTTGGCTGATGGGATGGTGGAAGGGTCTCTGCTACTCGCGGCTGCTTGCTAATAAGAATGGACATAGTGATTTGAATATGCAGATATCCAAGTTCATCCTCACTTACTTTGTCAGGTATGTAAGGCATCTGTAGCTTGAAAGGCAATGAAATATGTTGTTTATTGTCAGGTTTTTGATCTTGGAAAGAAAGTTGAGACACAAGCAGCTGATTCTTCTCATTTCATGGGAAATATTTACTTGTGTGTCAATTTAGTTTATGAAAAAACGATTTGGAAAGAACCCTAATATATAAATGTATAATGAAATGAAATAATACTCTGCAGCCCTAGCTATTGCATCTTGTGCTACTGATATTTTGGTGAAACTGATAAAACCACATTCTGTCAGTATTGCTCAGGATCATCTCTTGTGTTACATTTAATGTTTTGGGTTTATTCAGAACAATATAAAAAAAATGGATATTTGAATATTTCAGAAGTTTCAAATATTTCAATAGCAAACATGGTTAAAAGGCACACCCCTGCTTGCTTCTGCAACTAGTGCACTTCCCTTCCCTAGCTTTGCTCCCAGTGGAAATTACGGAAAGACTCTGGAGCCCTGGGTCTGTGCTGTGCTGGGTCTCTGAGCACTTGGCATCCTTAACAGTTTGGTAGGTTTGCTGTGAGGAAGGAGCGTCCTCACAAAACGGCAGCTTTGGAGCGGAGTGTGAGCTCAGGGGAGCAGCCGTGAGAGGGGAAGCGAGCACCTGCTCCTTCTCTTTCGCAGGAGATCTTAGGAGAGAAAGAAATAGAAAGGCAGACTGTGTGTCTGGGGTGGCTCTGCTGTCTCGCTGCTCACTCCGCTGCCTCTTTAGCTTCCAGATCAGCTGACTGAAACCCTCTCTCCAGATCCCACTCTTTCACTGCAGACAGTTTGGGTCGGGAGCGGGGGGAAGGGTGTCCACATGCCCTAACGTCTGTTACTGCTGCTTCCTGGATTAGACTAATTACTTCAATACCCGGCAGGGTCGCAGTGCTGAAGCCATGTTTGACAGTGCAGTAGCCGTCTTTTTCAGTCATCTCCATTACTGTGTTAGAGGACCAATCTCTTTGTTTTTTTTTTATGTACTTCATTATTTTTTTTTTCTGAAATCCACTGACAATATTTGTATGCTAAAAATGTAGATTCCCGGGCGCCTCTCATTTGTGGCAGCCCACTGCTTCTCTTGGTGAATGGGTTAAATGCATTGGGGAAAAAAATTGCATTGTTCACACTGTGTGCTGTGCTGTGGTGTGTTCATGCGTGACTATAAGGGGCCACGTTTTACTTTACATGACTGTTTTACAATCTCCCCTTGCTCCTTAGAATTAGGCAGACTTTATTGTGTACCTATGAGACTAACGACCCTTGTTCTGATTGGCTGAGCCAAGTGAAGCACACCACAGTCAGACAGCAGTCAGAGCTAAGATGTACAGAACATACAGTTGAATTTAGAGTGAAATGTTTAGGGACAAAAAATAATTTCAGATTCTGTACAATGATATATTTGCCTCCCAACAGCTAGTAAGAACAAAACATTGCATCTTTACCCCCACATCTGCCACTCTAGTATAGACCATCTGGAGTAACAACACTCTTTATGACTTTGTGAGTGGGTGGACTAAACTGTATTCTAAATGGCTGCTGTTTATCACTATTTGAATAGAATCTTAGTATCTTATTCCAGGTTATGGACCCTTTAAAGTTTTACATTGAATGTCTAGTTTTAATGCAAGCGAGCATTCAAATTCAATATCGCAGGTTGTCCACACTGGAGGACTGCATGTGAAGTCAAAAAATGAATAATTATTTCTTTTCAAATCCATTTTTAAAGTGAGGTTTTTATCAACATGATTAATAAAAGTAAAACATTTAAAGGATTTGTTTGTCCAAAATGCAAGTGTTGCTAACAATGAATGAAAGCCAATAGTCACTGTTTAGCATTTTTACTTGAATTGATTTTTATTTAGATATTTATTGACTTTTGCATGTATGGCTGAACATTTCCTTTAAAGCGTATGGCAGGTGTCACAGGTGGCCAGTTATTTGATTTACCAGCTTACCTTAATTGGCTATCATAGGTGGCTTGACTGACATGACTAGACAGTGCAGCTAAAGATACAATTCCAGTTACACTTTTATTTTTGTTTTTTAATGAAATTTAGCGGAAGGATCATACAGCTCTCTTGTTTTCTCCACCTCATGGATAAGTGTCTCTTCATAGATTTGTGTTGAGGTGGAACATCAGCCCCACGTGTCAAAAATAGAAGCATCTGTCAAAAATGTCTCACCTCGCTCTCTGTTGCTCGCGGCTGGTGTAAACTTTGATTATAATTGGAGCATTGTGGTTTTGTTGTCTCTCACTTGCTGTGATTGCTGTTGGGACAAGGTGTTAGGCTGATATATATCAGACCCTACTGACCAGGAATCCATGCAAAGTTAATTCATCAATGACTTGAAGTGTAAATTCAATTGCTCTAATACATCTTGCCTGAGAAATCAGATGACAAGACGTTAGGGCGCCCCAGACCGCAAATTCGATCATGTTCTTCAGACCCATTCAGACGATATTTGAAATAGGGATTCTGTCACAGTCTGGTTCTCTTGTACCTAAGTGAGTGTGATTTAATCATGGTCTGGACAGTTAGTGATTACTGGAGGAGATAGTTTCTGTCTTATCCTTTCAAATCTGCACCAAATTCTTCGAATGGAATGGTTTCTGTCTCACTCGGCGAGACCAGTCCAGATCCTTAGCTCTCTCTCCTTTCTCTTGGAGTAGAGCCATGAGCCTGAAGGGAGGCCCCGGTTATTGACTCATGTGCCATCTCCCGCTGACCCGCTGTTTGCCTCAGCCTTCCAGGATCTGACTTACACACTGTTTTTACTGCTCTGGTCATTTCTTTCTCTTTTGTACTGCTGTGATGGATCACTCCCTGGTTAAGAAACACAAGGGAGCTGTGCACCGCGATGCATTTTACTGTTGCGAATGCAGATTTTTCTTCTTTTTTTTTGTATCTACCACTTAATCTAAGAAGAGATAAATCTCTCCCCTCAGGTGTCCCATATTACATAGAGAAACAATATTTCATTTGCAACAATATTAAAATATCTCTTAATTCATATGCATGTAGTGGAGCTTATAATAGTATAACAATTTAATCTAGTTTATAACAGGTTAATCTATCATTTTTACAGAGATGACGGAACGGGGGGAAAGAGAGGAGGGACATTACTGCCGCATTTGTTTTTGTTTTAGCACACTTGCATTTGTCTCCTATGACCTCAAGGACTTCAGCCACAACAGTAAAAAAAGTGACAAGTGAATAACATTGATTTTCTAATTACAGTGGCGCCTGTCGAGAGAGATACATTAAGCAGTAAGTACCTGAAGTTGATGTGTTTTAAGCGAGAAAATGTGGCGAGTGAGGATGAAGATCTGAGTGACTTTGAAAGGGACCGAATTGTGATGGCCACAGAAGGAAGGGTGATGCTCTGGTCAATGTTCCTTTGGAAACCTTGATTTTTGGCATTCCTGTGGAGGCTACTTTGACACAAACCACTTAACTAAACACTAGCATAACAAGTACAGCCCTTCATGGCAACAGTATTACCTAATGGCTGTGGCCTCTTTAAGCAGGATAATGAGCCCTGTTACGTGGCAAAAACTTTTCAGGAATGGTTTAAGGACCATGACAAAGAGTCAACTTGGCCTCCACATTCCCCAGCCTTGTATGATCTGAGGGATGTTCTTGACAAATTGGTCTGATCCATAGCAGCCCCATCTCGCAACGCACAGTCGTTAAAGGATCTGCGACTCAATTCTTAATGCCAGAAACCAAAGCAGGTCTTGAGGAGTCCGGAGTTGTTTTGGTGACCTGAAGAAGACCTGCACAACGTCAGGCGGGTGGTTTTAATGTTATGGCTCACTGGTGTGTTCCCAGAAGTCAGATTTTGGAGCCTCCCTGCTGAGGCTAATACTAAATGGATCTCCAAATTATTCATCTTTTTCTTTGTATCTGTGTGTGCCTGTGTTATTTTTTCTTCACATGAATGGCACCTCAGAGGCTGTGCTGAAACACTGACGTGCATATTTCGTAAGCAGGGAATGGCCTTTCAGAAAAGTAGCTGTTACGGCTCTAAGTGCAGCAGCCCAGTCGTCTCTTCACATAATGCGGAACGTGGCTGAAGCCCTGGAGGTTTGGGTCAGGGCTAAGACAGAACGCTCGCTTTCTCTCGGTCTCTTTCTTTCTTTTTTTTCCTTTTTTTTTTTTCTGGCTCTGCTCATGTAACCACTAGCGTCTGCGAGCAAGTCCATATCTCCAATTATGCAGATGTGTGTGATTTAGGCTTAGGTTCAGGCCAGATGAAGAAAACCCCCAATACACAATACACTTGGGAGGGCCTGCACACTGCATGATTGTCTCTGAAAATCAAAAAGTGTGTAGTCTTCTGTGGTATTTTCCTCCTTTGCTGTTTTTTCTATTTTTGGTCAAACGTATGAAACCTAAGGAAACGGGCCCACAAAGAGGGTGCATTTCATATCAAAGCTTTGTGTGCTTTGGAAAAAGGTTTCTCGAGCTGGCGACTGCAATAACAATTGTGTCATCTGGCTGAGACAGAAATAGTGAGGTTGTGTCGGTCTTATTGCACAGTTTTATTCGAGAAAATAGGCTCTGCACAGTGTTTCCTTATCTGAGTTGTGTAATGCAGATTTTACTTGTTACATCACTTTCTGAAGTATGTACATACCCTCACAGATATGCACTGAATGTATGTGATCTCAGTAGTCACAGAAAACACTCACTTGATTTAGTGTGGACTTTTTTTCCAGCTCAGCCTTTTGAACAAGAACTTGAAATCTCAAATGCTAAGGTGGAGTTCCAGATCACTTACTAAAACAAGTCTCATTTTTCATTCCATTGAAGCTGATTCACTTGGAGAACTCAAACACAGATGCTTTGGGGCTGCCTAATGGACTTACCTAACGGAAGTGATAGTGACACAGAAAAAGGAATGTAGGTCGACTCTTTACTTGTTGACTTTTGTAGAAGCGTTCAGGTGGTGGTGGAAGAAGAGCTGCTTGATTTGTGCCCACTGGCTCGTGAAGCACAGCTGTGCTGAATACGCCACTGGGAACAATGGGGTTAGTGCCTGTGGCACATGCATGTAATGTGTGCACGTGTGTGTGATAAGGATGAGGGCAGCTAGGCGACTGTCACTATAGTGAACATATGAAGGCAAGTGAGCCTGCCATTGAAATTACGTCCTGGACATCCAGAAGACTGCAGAAAAAAGGAAAAAAAAGCTATGCAGCTACTCTGTGTGGACAAAAGTATTGGGACGCCTGACCGTTACACCAACAGGGACTTTAAATGTATTGCATTCAAATACATAGACTTTAGTATGGACTTGGTCCACCTTTGCAGCTGTAACAGCCCCCACCCTTCTTGGAAGGCTGTCCACAAGATTTTGGAGTTTCTGTAGGAGTTTGTGTCCATTCATTCTGTACAGTATTTCTGAGGTCAGGCTCTGAAGTCCTGGTTCACAATCTCCGTTCCAGTTTATCCCAAAGGTGTTGGATGGGGTTGAGGTCAGGGCTCTGTGCAGGTCAGTCAAGTTCTTCTACACTGAACTCATCCAGCCATGCCTTTTTGGACCTTGCTTTGTGCACTGGGGCACAGTCATGCTGGAATAGAAAAAGGTCTTCCTCAAACTGTGTCCACAAAGTTGGAAGCATGACATTGTCTATAATGTTCTGGTATGCTTGATTTTTATACAGCTGTCGCAATGGGTATAATTTAAACACCTGAATTCAATAATTAAGAGTTGTGTCCCACTTCATTAGATTGAGATTTTCCAAAGCCCAGGCAGACTTGCATTTACCAGAGGGATATTACATTCATTATTGCTGTTGCAGCATTGCAGAATTCCACGCAATAGAGTTCAAATCTGTATCTTTGAGCAGTGGCGCTACCGCTACACTGGCCTCTGAATGGATGCGTCTCACATAGCAGTGCTGAACATCCTAAAAGAAGGAAACACCAGCGTCTAAGAACCTTTGATCATTTTCCCCCACTATCAGTAAACACATGGAAGAATGAAGAATGTGCATCACACATAAGCTTTACTTTTATGGTTCCACTGTTTATGGAAGTTACCCATCTTACTAAAGGCATTAATAACTGGCTGACCGCAGCACGAGACACACCAGTGCTTTCAACCACGCCAGTTATCTATTTTTATACACATCAATGCATCACTATTTCCAGTATATAACTGTATGATAATCATGTTAATTGCTGCAAATGGTTACAGAGTTAGCTAGATTGTTACCTGCAAAAACGTTTTTTTTTGTTTTTTTTTTTTAAATTTTCGCCAGTCTTTTCGATCAGCCTCAGTCATGTCTAAGGGGATGCAGTCTCCAAATTATTAATGAGACTGCGGCTTAAGGCTGGAGCTTCTCAGGGCTCTGTTAAATGCAGATTGGCTCTCACCATCGTCCTCACTTGGGATATTTCACGCATCCCGTTTGAACCCTATTTCAACAAGTAATTTCAGTTCATTTGTATTTATGTATTGGACAAAGTTATTTGATAGAAGGCTAACCTGCATTCTCCAAGCTCTCTTATTTTTCTAGAAAATTGTCAAGAGACCGGAGAGTCAGTAACCTACCTTGCTGAAGTTTTTCCTCCGCCAGGCAAGACTTCTGATCAACATCAAACTTAAAGCTTCACCTTTCGTGTTTCTGGGCAGCTTCTTTTTGCATCCCTATTTGATCCAAGTAGTTCGGTAATGAGAATGGACCAATGCTGATCCAATCAGATATTTGTATTTTTCCAGATTTAACAGTTGTGCAACGTGCATAAGATTTGCTAACTGTCAGTCAGTACAACAGTAAAATAGCAGCCTTCCACTTTCTCTTGGTTTTGAATACATTACATTAGATGGTAGATGCTTTTGTCCAAAGCAAGTTACAATTCGAGGAACACGCAAAGCTGATAATAAACCAGAAACGTCCAGTGTGTGGCCGTGGACGCTTTCGTGATAGTTTTGTTTTTAACCGGTCTCAGTGAAAAACATTGCGGCCGTGTGTTTTGTACATGCTTCTGGTGGTATGCAGCTTGCGGTAAATGGCAGATCAAAAGTCTAAAGCGTGTAACCACATATTCATATTTAATATGTCTGTGTTTTGACAGGATATGGCTATTTCAGAATGGTCAAAACACTGAAAGATATAACAGGTTTTCTTTTTTCACTTTAAAATAGTTTCCATGCTGCAGAAATGTAAACCACTGTAATTTCTGAAAAGGCACCGCAGTGCTGCAGAATGCAAATGACTCATAACTGTTTACATCCTGTAGTGTAGCAGATACCTGATTTACTGAAATATACCTGGATCAGCCCCAGTGCAGATCCACTGGCTTGGACTGGAACATTGCTAGTACCTTTTAGTTTTGTACACAACTTGTATAATCTCTATAGAAAAGTAGTGGGATGCTCTGGAGCAGCCAAACGGGAGCCTAAGCTGCAACCAGCATTGGGCTGTGGAGCAGTAGATCTGTGACCTTGTGGGTTATGGAATTCCACCCAATATCTTTGGGAATATTTGGAGTTGAATTTGTGATCCAGAACTAATCATCCAACATCAGTTCCTAAACGCTTTAATGCTGCTGTGGTTTAATGCAGTTCAGTCATCACTACATAAATCTTCAGTTTGGTCATCACAATTTTTTTGTAAGTTTGTTCCCAGTAGAAAATACAGACTTGTTTTCACTTTTAAAAAAATCATATTTTTTTTCTTTTTAATCTGATGCCTAAACTTTTACACAAGACTACTTAATAATTGCTTAACTCTTGCAAGTGTTGTAAGTCCCTCTTTCCGTTTGAAGACATTCATCTCATTCAGGTTCAGTTTCAGTGCGGGTTCAGTGTGAAAGGAGAGAATTCGACTCTTTCGTCACCTGCTTTCAACTTCTCCACGCTTCAGCCCCATCATTTATGCAAATTAGGGGCAGACATGCTCTTTGTGCCGGCATGCAGAATCGCATCAGATTGCGGGCGTTCACGCCTGTTTGTTTGTAATCAAAAACTTGTGTTTATTTAGGCTGAATTCCTGTTCCTTCTTCCATCGCAGCACTGGTGGATTGATTGCATCACAGCATTCAGCAATCAGATTACACATTGGAGGTAGTGTAATTACAGGTTTAGCTGAGTAATATGGCTGATATAATGAGAGAGAGAGAGAGAGAGAGAGAGAGAGAGAGAGAGAGAGAGAGAGAGAGAGAGAGAGGGAGAGAGAGAGAGAGA
>JBBJLS010000002.1:21491929-21509725 GCA_037577275.1 Bryconaethiops microstoma | reverse complement strand
TGCTGTGTCGCTGAACATGCAGATACATAATGAAGGCAATATATGGAGCTCAGGGTTCCAGTCCATGTAAACACACACACACACACACACACACACACACACACACACACACACACACACACACACACATACACACACATGCATTCACACACAATCTTCTCTTGTTTTCTTCTTGCATGCTTGGTTATACAGGCCATTTTTTCCCTCCACTGTGTGTGCATGTGTTTCTTGTCCTGCAGGAGCTGCGTGCACTGCGCTAGTGGGCACGCTCCCCCTCTGTAGAGGAGGCAGGTGAAGGGAGCAGGGCTGGAGGCGTCAACTGCATGGCTCCCCGTTAAGAGGATTAGTCGCTAACACTTGCGCTGCAGGGCGTGCTGGCCAAATGCACCGCTGACCAATAAACAAAAGGAACATGACCTCACTGTCTATTTATGTAAAATAATGGTCTTGTCCGAACCATGCTGCTGTTATTCTTCCACTCTTTGTCTTTG
The DNA here is from genome assembly GCA_037577275.1 of Bryconaethiops microstoma. Classification (NCBI taxonomy): domain Eukaryota; kingdom Metazoa; phylum Chordata; class Actinopteri; order Characiformes; family Alestidae; genus Bryconaethiops; species Bryconaethiops microstoma. The sequence goes on along the minus strand of JBBJLS010000002.1, from coordinate 21,509,234 downwards.
CTCGGCAATAGTTGACGGTGGAACACATTTATGATTCATTACTTCATCATCCGTGCATACGGTTGCATCGGTGGGTCTGACAGCGTAGCTGGAGAAGGAGAGGGGAGAAATGCCCCAGGCATGTGTTTTGTTTTTTTTTCCTCCTTTCATGAAGGAGTATTTGAAACACCCATGCCATTCATTTTTTATGAACTGTTATTAACAATTAATGCGCTTTTATTGATAACGTGGAGGCCTGAGCTTGCTGAAATAAACACGCTGGGGTAACACTCTCCAGCTCATGCTGTTACTTATCCTTTACATGTCACTGAGCTTTGAGTTTTCACACCCACATATCATATCTTCCCTGTATTTACCTGATAAAGATAACAAATCTCTACTTGACTTGGGTTTTGCATGTAATGAATCTCTTTTTTTCACCCATTCGATCGTTCAGAAACAGGTTGTCTCAGTCTGTGGTATCAGAAGCCTAGATCAGAGATCACCATCAGGTGTTAGATGATTAGCTTGTAGTCGATAACTGACAAGTACTGTCTGTTCCTGAATGAAACAGAGGAAACCGTTCGAGATTACTTAACATTGTGGTGTAGTTTGAGGTAAGTGTGTGATGACTTACAGTTGGCATGCAGTTTGCGTGATGCTAATTGGAGTGATATAAGCTTCCAGCCTTACAGAATTACTGAAGAAGCAAACCTGCCCTGGATGATCAGCTGCATTTGGGTTGAGGGGGAATATCATGTAAATTAAATTATTTGCAGAATGTGTTCTGCGAGCTCAGCACCAGGCCTAGGCTGTGTTGAACACACAGCGCTGCTCGTTTTTACAGTCAGCTGACCTCAACACTGCCTTGTAGCTACGATTTCAAGACCCTGCTTCTCTTCCTCTGAGGGACAGCTGGGTTCTCTTCTCGCTGCTGCAGCTCAATCTAACCCCGTTCTGTCCATGTGCGTGATGCACAGAGCTGGAGCCCACATGCCCAGCTTTGTTGCTGCTGATGCCTGGAGGGTTATTCGAAGCTGGCTGGGCGGAGGGAGACTGTCAGATATGTGTGTGTGTGTGTGTGTGTGTGTGTGTGTGTGTGTAATGGTGTGAGAGGAGACGGTTTGTTTTTTCCTTTCTAGAAGAAAAGATGGACGAGCTTGTGGTGTTGGACTGATGGTGACTCTGAGTCTGTGTATGTGTGTATGATGGCGGAGGTGGAGTTTACCCTCTGTTTATGTTTTCAGGGCAAAGTGTTTTCCTGACTCTTTGTGTGCTAAATTCTGGGGTTATCCTAGTCTTAAGGATTCTTGTTTAACCATCAGACCCGATCAAAGTCCCAGCCACCACTTTCCCACAACAAAATCAGTTATTAATAAGCTATAATGATTAGCCGCAACTTTTAAGCCACTGACGGTTTCTCTGATGGTCATTTGGAGCAAAGGCTAGCCCATCTGGTCTGATCCCACAGAAGAGCTACTGTAGCACAGATTGCTGTAAAAGCTGACTATAATTGAAAGGTGACCATCCTCTGCAAAAACAGTGTGTCATTGACGTAATGTGTAACTGTGTGTTGCTGCACCCTTGGCCTCGTGTGTAGGATACTTGCCTCTAGACCAAGAGGTCACGGGTTCGAATCCTACATTCATCACACTGGGTTCCTGAGCAAGACCCTTAACCCTAAGTTGCTCCAGGGAGACTGTCCCATGTAGTTAGGGATTGGAAATCGCTTTGAGTAAAAGCGTCTGGTAAATGTAAATGTATCAGAGAACACAGTGAACTGCAGCTTGATTCATATGGGGCTGTATTGTCACAGACTAGTCAGAGTGCCCATACTGACTCTTGTCCATTGCTTTCAGTGCCTACAATGGGCAACTGAACATCAGAACAGATTTGATTCATTGTGGACAGCCCTAATTAAGATGGAAAGTTTAGTGACTATAGCCATTAAAAATTTATTCTAAGTCAAAGGCTAAAGGGGTGCATTTTAAGCTGTAAGTGTGAATTTCATGTTTGGAACTTAAGTGCAAAATTTAAATGTAAATGTATTCAGTCTCAAATTATGTGTACTATTAGGTTTTTTGTTTGTTTTTTTTACTTTCCAGTGAAACATTTTCTTAATGAGATTTAACACACCTCAATGAAGGTAAAGCAATGCTTAACTGAAAACGTCTTTTATGTTTTATGCATTTGGCCACGGGACATTTGTGAAATAGGGTGGAAGACTGGTAATGTGTCATTTTAAGGAGTCATTTTAAAACACTTGCAGATTGTGATGTGAGGCAGGCATTACATGCAGAAATATGCAGTGCTAAAAGCTGCTTAACGGGCAGAGTGGAATTTTTCTTCATGTAACATGACTGCACAGAGTCTGAAAATAGCTTCTGTTCAATACCCATCACTTCTACGAGCCTAGAACGTGTTTCCTATTCACACGATCCGCTTGTCATTGAAGGCCATTGAAAATCTACCCACAATGCCTTGTGCCCCATTGGAGAGTGCCGCCGGGGCTCCAAATTACCCCGCCACAGCTGCCGCTGTTCTGCATGGTTGACCCCCCGGAGAGGCCCGACTGAATTGATTAGAGCCTCTTACAGGAATGATGATGTGTTTAAAGAGAGATGATGGAGCATGTCTCTGAAATTGATTATTCTGCCAATCTGTTGATAATGTCTAGCATAGAGAATGTGTGGAGCTGTGTAGACTGTATCTGTTTTACAGATGAGATCCTTGTAAACAAAGCTCAGGCCTTGTTTGGATTTTGCCTGTTGACAGTAAAGGTTTCGGTATTGATCGAATTCCACCCCTCATATAGTGTTTGTGCTCACGTTCGCAGAGGCAGATCTTATGCTATTTGAGACCGAATTGTGTTACGAATTTTTCTTCCTAGTAATTTTGGAGTATTTTTTCCTTTGCCATTGCATTTATATCGTTCGGTAGATGCTTTTATACAATATGACATACAATTATTTGTAAAGCACAAATGTAAGTGAATGTAGTGTTAGGAGTCTTGCCTAAGGGTTTCTACTGGTGTAGTGTGTCACCAGGTGGGAATTGAACTTCATTTTCCTGCTTGGACGTCTGTGATGTTACCCACATTACACCAATCAGTATGACATAAAGTACCAGCTGTAACAAATGGTGTGAAAAAAGGTTGTTTTGTGTGCAGAGTGAGTCCAAAAACATTTTTTTTTTTTCAGCAGTAAGTGTCTTTGTGCCAGTACAGCACCAACTAATCATAGAATAAATGCAAAGAAACAGGATGCTTTGTTTGTTTGTTAAAAAGTAATTGATATTTTGTGAGCTGGTGAGGAGAACGCAGGTTCGGTTTCAGATTTCTCCTTGATGTCTCCAGCTGTTGTTTGGATTTGTAAAATCTCCATCAGCAGCTCCTGACTTAATTTAATGAAGGACTGATTGAGCTGAATCAGGTATTTAACGGCAGCTACAAGTGATAATGGACATCTTCAAGGAGAGTTCTTGAGATCGTTAAGTGAACATTGATAACATACATTTGTTGTATGTATTGGTATTTGTTCTATTATTACAATAGAACACTAATATTAAATGGCATTTATTGTAATATTCGTGTATTTGGAGAATACTAACCGGCTAAACAGCTTTTAAATGTAATATTCTCATTGACCTAGGCACTTTATACAGTACTGTACAAAACACTTTGACCTTGAAAACGTGGTTTGTAAAGTACTGCGACATTCACAACATTCTGAGTCAGCAAGTCAGTGTCAGTGTGGATTAATTTGATATTCACTCGTGTCCTTTGCTCTTTATCAGACCGTCATAGGCTCTTTCCGTTCGTGACTTCCACCTCCAGCCTGTCACGAGCAGTATTAAAAGGCCATGTGTGGATTCTGTTAGCCACAGAGCAGCAGACGCTCGGCCACGTAGCACAGAAATATCGCTGTCTTATGCAATCCTGTCCCGTTGGCTTAGTGCAGCCATTTTTTGAGGCTTTTTCGAAGTTGGACCAAAACAACAAATGTTCAAAGAAGAAAACAGCCCGTCTGCCTTCTGCAGGCTCAGTGTGCTTGTGAATATTTTAACGGCTTTGGAGAGAAAGAGAGGCTCGATGGAAGGGCAAAGTGTAGAACATGAATGTGTGAGTTTATGTGCTGAATGACAGCTTGGGGGTGAGGGTGCTAACAGGGGGACCCTGTGTGTGCTAAGGCGATGCTGAGACCCTCACCATGCTCCACCAATACAAACATGCATACACTCGGGGTTCAGAAGGTAAACAGCACGGCTGTGAATAAATATTGCCACAATGTGAACGCAACCAGGCTTCCTTGATCACGCCAAATGCTAAACACTAAATGCGGAAGTATCTCAGCCAGACTTCCTGACAGTCATATTGCAAGTGCCAGGACTCTGATCTGTAGGCCGATTTACAGCGAGGCCAGAGGTCCCTGTGGAGATCCATACGCGGCAATTTAGCACCTCCGGCTGTTTCCAGCGGCCTGTCTGGGTCACTGCGTTACAGGTGCGGTTAATGAGGTTTTCTCCGAGTGTAATTGCTTTGTAATGATATACAGCGGCTCAGATGAACTCTGACTGACCGCCTGCTTTGCCTGATACACATTCAGACAGGCCCACAGACTTGGCCTCCACGACTGCCTGGCCTGATGCGGACGGCTGGCCAGATGTTTGTGCGGTGCAGGGAGATAAGGGAGAGGCTGGCTGTTGACGTTGGCCATGGAGGAAAGTACTGTTCAACTGAGTGAGTTAAACTCGAGCAGACGGGACAGAGAAGGCTCCCATTCTTTCAGGGCCTGGCCTGCAGCCCCTGACCGCCCCGCACCCCCACCTACTGCTGCTGCTGCTGCTGTTAGGGAATGCAGAGCGAGCTTCTGCTCCATGGCCAGCGGAAGCGACACTGTTTGGTTTGGATTGTACCCACTGATGGAGAGATGGAAGGCATGGCAGAGCAACAGCTCCATCATCACACGCTCAAAGAAACAGTGCGGTTCACTCAGAGGGAAAAGCACACACTTCATCATTATGAATTCATCTAAAGTGTCACAATATGTTTAGCACTTTTTTTTGCACTGATGGTCCTTTGATTCCATTTGATATTGATACCAAGCCACTTTGCTAAGTGTACATTCTCTTGTATCTGCATTTATTGGTGATTTTATTAGCTTCTCACCATATAGGTGCACTTTGTAGTTTACAGTTACAGACTGTAGTCCATCTGTCACTGCATCACTTGTCAGTTTTCTTTGCCTGGGGCCCTCACAGGACCACCAGTGAGCAGGTATTATTTGGTGTGGGTGTGTGTTACACACAGCATTGTTGCTAAAAGTTTTTAAACAATGTCCATTTATTGTCCATGTAACCTGTTGGTCCATTTTAAAAGTTGTTCAAGCTGCACAGTATGTCATTCTCTTGTACTTTGTCAGTGGTGAGTGTTCACTACTGGCTGCATAGTTTTGGTTGGTGGATTGTTTTCAGCCCAGCAATGAAGACGATCCGCCATATTACCTGCTTACTGATGGTCCCTTTGTAAGGTCACGAAACTAACTCTGTCTTGTGAAACTGTTCCTGCTCTCCTTCTATCCCTCTCTTTCTCTTTCTGTCTGTATCCTGGCCTACTTAGAGTGAGTGGTGTAACAGTATCCAGGCAGTGAATGGCCCAAGCGTGGGAAAGAGTGCAGCAGCATTGTTCTCCAGCAGGGGTGGAGAGGGCTGAGGTTGTGTTTTGTAAGGGATCTTGTTCCGAGTAGGGAAACTAGTCTGGTTAGTTCCATAGCAATGGCAGTTATCAAGTTTCCATGGATAACTTTTGCGATTCTGAGGTCGAGATTCAATCGTGTATACTTTAAAATTGTCCTGATTTTACAGATCCTCATGATATACTGCATAGATTGGAAAAAACTGCAAAGTGGCATTTCTTTGTGCCAAACAGTAATTTAAGAAAAGGTTTGCTATAAGCAAGATGAATAGGATGCATACAGATGCTCTGTGTTTTTCAGTGACAGTGATGAAATAAGAGTCCCTTGGAAGAGCCTGAGGAGCATATTTTTTTTGATAGATCAAATATTTGTGTCAATATTGTCACAAGATGTTCTTCAAAAGACCATGGAACCTGTGAAGTAGAAGCATGCTCACAGTGCAGATCCAGCAGGTGTACACACACACACACACACACACACACACACACAGTATAATGTCCATGAAATACCCATATCATGATCATATATGTGCTCCAGTGGCTATGTGCCTTGCAGTATGTAGTAAACAATGGTGCAGTCTTTTTGAATGTCTTGATTTGACTGGTCAGTATGCACATAAAACCTAATCAGGACACGACATCTGCAGCATCAGTATGGCAAAATGTAGCACACCTAAATAACACCCAATTTATGATGTAACTCCAACACATGCATCTTCTTACGTCCCTTCCTGATGATTTACGGAGTGGAAACTGCTTCTCTCCTGGTCTGAAGAGTGTGCTCTTGTGGCTGCTCCCTGAGGGTCTCATCAGTGCCCAGGTGGTGGGGCGGGTACCTGCCCTCAGCCCCAGTGCTGCACATGTTACCTGGTGGGCCTCATGGGCTCCAGCTGTGCTGGCCAGCTGGCCTTTACTGCACCACCCACTTATCTCCTCAGAGAGCAGCCCCAGATAGCAGGCCCTGGGGAGTGGAGAACTGCACAGCATCGCAAACAAACAACCCCAATCTGTCAGGCGCAGGTGACTGCAGAGGAGCGATTGCCCAGGATTTTTTTAGCTCTCGAGGAAAGGCAGAGAAACCGGCACGTGTCCACTGTGAAGATTTTCAATGGACATCTAACACGTTAGGGGCAGTAAGGAGGAAGTGGCTTTGCACAGCTGGGGCGAAAATCTTCTATATATTATATAAAACATATATAATGTGTGTATATAATCTTCAGTATGAATTATATTCTATAATCAAATTGGTTAATTTAGTTGTTCTATATGATGTATAATTTAATAAAACATGGCCTTTTTTGTTATTATTTATTTTACTGCTACCAGTGCCTTTATAGTTTATGCTTATCGGTCTGAACACAGTGTGGAATATCTGCCTAATGACATCTGAATATATTAATATAAATTACAGTTCTCCTTTTCTTTAAACAAACTTAGAAAACAAATTCAAAACTGTAGGAACAGTTTGTGTCTCAGTGTCTGAAAATGAATGAAATGAGAGAATTTGTGCAGCCTTCAGTTTGTATTGTGTGTGTGTGTTTTATTGGTCGGGTCTAATGCTTGACCCTCACCTCTGTTTACTGCTCAGAGTGCTCAAGTTTTCCCAAGTGCACAGCGGCTCTGAGGCCGTGTTGAAGTCCTGCCTTGCAGTAGTTGTTGCAGATGTTCCAGGTTGGCCGATGGGGCTGTTGGGCTGGTCCTCGCTCATCAGTCTGCACCAGAGCCTGTAGTTTCCAGAGAACATAGCTCAGTATTGTTTTCCTGCCTGGCCTGCGGGTGGCACGCAGTCAAAGCCAGCTCAGCGGTGCGTCCACACTGCACAAACACACCCACCCACATACACACACCATCCATATGGCTCTGCTCACAGCCTGCTCTGCTTAGGCTGCTGGAATTGAAGGAGGTCGTGTAATTCAGGGGCTAATTGCAGTTTATTTTCTCCCTTCATTCTCAGCACACCCCAAGCAGAGTGCTGGCTCCCTGAGAGGCTGCATAGATACCATTTCAACACCCCTTCCGTATCCGCTGCTGTTAAATCTGAGCAGACCCTGTTCTGTGCCTCTTTGATGGGTGTGTGTGTGTGTGTGTGGGTGTGTGTGTGTGTGTGTGCGCGCATGCTTGTTTTTCTAAGTTTTCAGGTCCAAAATGTCCTGACCTATAGGAAAAGCAACAAAAAACAAGGCTCACGCACACACATACACACAAGTGTGTATGTATGTGATCACAAGTCATAACTTGTAGAAAAACATGTGTGTCTGTGCCCCTCCTGTGCACATTTGACTTGTGTTAATGTCGCTCACTAATGACCTGTTGCTTCCTGAAGCAGTCCTGATCCTGGAGATGGAGAAAGGAACTATGTTTGTTTGTGGTGAACAGTTTGTTTCCTGTTCTGCTCGTTGTAGGTGCCAGCATATATACACACACACACACACACACACACTTAGCCTCAGAGCTATTTATATTTGTCCATAATTCAGGTTTTTATAGTTTGAACCATTCACCGCAAAACAGCAGCACTTTTCTGGCATGAGCCGCAGGTAAACATACTCTGTGGATGTTTTATTGTAAATACCTGATTCTGATGTACCCGTTCTGTATGTGGTGTACCACTGTCTGCTGCCCTTCGAGGACAATTTCCAGCGTGTATGTGTGTGTATATGTGTGTGAGAGAGAGGAAGGCTAGCAGTGGAACAAGAAGATCTCTGCAGTGCTGAATATTTAAAAATCTGCAACAAAGCGAGAGAGAGGAGAGAGAGAGCTGCCTGATGGCTGGCAGGAAGAGAGAGCCCAGGCTACAGGGGATATATATTCACAAGTCATTTTTAAGTAAATCCAATATCCGACCAACTTTCACGTCGGAATTTCACACTCAGGGCAGCGGCAGTAATTTTCCCCTCGTGTCCTTTTCCACTGTCTAATGGCTCAATATTTCCAGCCCAGTCTGCCAGTGGAGCTGCTGTCTGTGGGCTTAAAGAAAAGTGCTAGTGAGTGTGTCGCAGCTCAGAAAGACCAAGCTACTCCACCGCAGAGAGATATGACAAAATTAAGTACAGTCAAAAAAAGCGTTTTCATTCAAGCCTTTGTTTTCTCGCATATTCAGATTTTTAAAAGAAATACTGGAGTAAAAATCCAGTTCACACAGTATTTTAATAGGGTCATGATTTGCTAAAAAAATTAAATTATTCTTGTGTTTACTTACTACAGGTGTATGACCTAGAAGCTTTTTGATAAAAGGGGTTTGATGCATTCATCCCTTTTTACCAAGACGCTGAGAGAAATATGTCAAGTCTGACTGGAGTGTTCTGACTGCAGTAACTGCAGTAGGTTAAAAATACGTTTCTTTCATTTAAATTTCTTTCATTGTTTAATTACATATTTTCAGTGTCACGTGAGTGTCTGCTTTATTGACTAAAGAAGCAAATTTGTGCTCCATTGTTAAAATGGTGCTCCAGGTTTGTTACCATCTTCTTGCTGAAATTTTTCCATTTCACCTGACATGGTGCAGAAAGTTGCACTATTTAAGGTAGAAACCGTTTAGTTTGAAACCCACATAATAAGCCAACTTTGGCTTTATAAATGATATCAGGAGCGCAGTAAAGAGTGACTCAGTTATTTCAAAGGTTTATTCTAAATTTGTACAGATTTAGTGATCAGCTGTGCTGCTGTTTCTTAAAGGGGAGCTCTCTCTATTTATTTATTTACCAACTAAATTATTCTATTACATATCTTAGTTTCATTAGGATCCAGTATAAAATATTATGTATCTTTATTCTTTTACTTTTCCTCTCTGGCCTTTTTTTTTATGGGGACTTGCTTTGTTTTTAGTGTTTACCATTATGCGTGTGCATGTGTCAGTCGGAAGCCCGTTTCTCCGGTCATTCTTCAGCTTGCCAGTTTGACTGTGAGCGATGTGGGGACAGCAAAGGCCTCTCTGTTCTCTTCTGCTCTGCATTCCTCGTTCACCACTCAGTCGCTATTTCTACAGCCTGATCTCTGGCTCCTCAGTCCGCCTTCTGCTGCACAGGGAGCTGGATGGCACCTTCAGTGCCCCCATCAGGCCCGAGGTGGTACTGGGTCCCTTCTGCATCTGTCCGACCGGCGCAAATCTGACAGCCTAACAGAAGTTTTCGGAATTCAGACGGCCACTCCAGCCACAGTTCCTTCACCCAGATGGTGTCATTCTGGCAGCGCCTTCCTCCTGTTCATTCCTTTTTTCCTCCTCCCGTGTTTTCTTTTTTTTTTTGTCCTTGAGCCCTGTCAGCCCTGTCACGATACGTGATTTATGAAGTCACTTATTGAATTCCTGCCCTTTGTTTCATGCACTTTGTTTGGGCTGAATATGGTCAAGGTGTTTATACCGCAGGCTGATCTGTGTATAGTCTTTCGCAGCCAGCTTTCAGAGGAGCTCTGTTCCGCCGAGGCTGTGAACAAAGAGCTGCGGGGGATGGAGAGAACCCAGAGCAGGTGTTTTTCTAAAGGTGTGGCTGTTTACTCTGTAACCTCCACTGAGCGATTTCTCTCCATAAAGAGAAGAAGAAACACACAATTGGGACAGATCTTATTAACACCGCAAACTACGAACAAGCGATGACACGCACTTGTGGAAGCAGTGTAGGAGTAAAAATAGACAAAGAAAGAGATGCATGTTGAATGCTTCGTGAAACCTGTCTTTCCAAAAGCTTTTTAATTGTATAATCATGTTTTTATCACTGGTTTGCAATAACGTATGTCGAGACCGTGCTATATATTTTTATGGTGATGCTATTATAATGATACCCCATGCTTTTTATGTTCTTGTGATGTCAGCACTCCTGAGCACTCAAACCTTTTAGGTGTTTAAAGGCCCTTTAAGGTGAAAGAGGCTTTTAACAGTTTGGAAAAGAAAGCTGTCAAATCACTTTGAGGCAAAATCTACTCTTCACACTAAGAAAGACACTTTGAGGACATTTAGCAGAGAGTTGCAAAAATATATTGTGACCTAGATGTTCTGTGTTAACCCTTAAAATACCCTTATTTTCATTTCTTTCTTTTTTTTTTTTTAACGTTACTATTTATCAAACTTAGGATTAAACAGGTGTTTTTATTACTGTGCTTTTAAGGCTGTATGACCTCTGACTTAATTCAGCATGAATGGCTGTGGCTGAACCGCTGTGGAATGAATGAGTAGATAAATGTAAATGCCTTTGTTTTCATGACAACAGCAACTTCAAATTGGGCTGTTTTGGCAACTTGGTTTCTTTATATGGACTTGGGCGTGAACAGTGGGTTTTAAAACTTTTATAGTGTTCACTTTCTACATTGAATTCTTGGTAATCTTGAAAAAGGATTTTTTATTACTTTTTTTTATTACTTTTTTTTTTTGATCCCAGGCTTGTTGCATCTTAAGGCTCATTATTCAATATCTGTCTGGAAAGTAAACTGTCTCAGTTCTGTAGTAACAGGAGTGTGTATCATAAATCTATATCCTTCAGTAGGTGTTGAACATTTTGGGTATTGAGGGAGTATTGGAGGAAGAGAGCCATTGTGTTATTATTGGTTCATTTTATTTCTGCCAGCTGATGCATGGCGATGTGATCAAAAATTAGAAGACAATGTATAATATAATGACAGACAAACAAGAATTTAGTCTTTTAAACGAGAGGTAATGAATTGTGCAGAGATGCGAAAAGATACAGGTCATTTTTGATTTCAGGTCTTTCACTGAAAAGTGAACAGCCCTGAAAGAGGCAATGTGCCCCCAAACTTTTGATGGACATTGAGTATCTGAAGGCTGACAATTAATTATACATATTTAAAAGAAACACTAATGCACTGTGCTCGGGCTTCCGTGACCTGTGTGTCCTTTCCAGTAGTGCTGAGGGCCTCGCCGCCTGATTGCCTGTGTTGGATAACCATCTCTTCCAGAACAGTTTGGCCGGAGCTTACACAATGGTGCTTAATGCAGATTGCAGTCACGCACACTCTTCCTCTCCGGCTCTTCCACAGCTCCTCCTTGCCTTCCACTCTCTCACAGGCCGCCCACCCCAAGTGTGTATGGCCCTTCGGTGCTTTAGCTCACGGGCCGTTGTCCAGCCATCACACACTATTTAGTCCGGCCCAGATAAATGTGGCCTTGATGAGGGAGCCGCAGAAGTCTCTCAGACAGCTGAACACATTATCCACCATTGTCCCGGGCACAGAGAAGCCTGATTTGGGCAGAGTTAGAGACCCCTAAGCTGACCGTGACTCATCTCTCTCCCCGCAGTCAGACCGGCTCATTCAAATGAGTGAATTCGAATCAGCTGTGATTTTGATAATGCAATTCCACCATTAGGGAATATGATGAGCAGAAGGCTAATTGTCATGTAATGAGTTAAAAGCCTGTTGTTCTGACTGTCTGGCGCTCAGGCAGTGGGGTGTAAATGAAAGCTGGGTAACAGAGAACGAACAGAGTAACAGCACCACCCTCAGGTCAGAGTCTGTGCTTGGGATTTTTTAGAAGTAGTGCAGACTTCACCCTGACAGCTCTTGTTTTTGTTGATTTTGGTTTTTGAATAGATTTTGAATTTATCGTTGTTTAAAAAATACTGTTTAAAAATTGTCTGTCCGTTTTCATCTCACATGATGCATCATTCCTGTATTGCATTCATATTCCCTAGGCAAATTCTGCACCTATTTTAACATTGTCCCCTTTGTATTCATATTAAAACTATTTATATTTTGTATTGTGAACTGTGAACATATAAACTGTTTTTGCAGCTTTGCAGGAATAAACATGGAAGTGTTGACAACACTTTTTTTAAAATTCATATTTAAAAATTTAAATGATTGACTGGTATAATCTGCTGTTTCACAAATCAAAAATCATTTTTGTCATTATATATATATATATATTGTAGAGTGAAACCGCTATTGTTGCTGGTCAAGTTTGTTACTGCATTTTTCCCGGTGGCCTTAAAAGTGGTGAGCTTGTGACCACTTGAAGGCAACAGGGAGCACAGAAACTTTGTGTGTGTGTGTCTTTGTTGTGGCTCTGTGAGCTGTAATGTGGGTTTCTCCTACCCCAGAAGCTGGGCTATCTGGTCAGAGGCTGTACTTGTTAGCGGTGGTGTCCTCCGTGTGAGATGGAGAGATGGGTTGTTCTCACGGCAGGCGCTTAATGAGGACAGTTCTGTGTGTCCCTGCAGGACCGCTTGGGTTAGAGGCCCACACTGCCCCTGGCCTGCAGACACTGCGAGGGCACACTGCTGCTTCTAATCAACTGCATCTTAATCATCCTAGTGGAGAAACACTGCTCCTAACAACACTGTCCAGTACTCTGAGAAAGGGTTACATCGTGCAGCGTGCATCGAATACTCCGAGATAAAAATAATGAAGCTTATAGAAGGTTAGTTTTGTTTTTTGTTTTTGTATTTTGTAATATACATCACGTTCTACAGTGTTAAAAATAAAGATATGTTTACAACAGTATATCTAGTGCTGTGTTGGGATCCTCATCCATACACACCAGATGGCTGTTTGAATGCTTGTTCAAAAAATATGCCCACCGCATAGAAAAAGAAAGCCTGGTGGTCCTGCTGTTCAAGAATTTATTGGCCACATAAAATTTGTGTCAAATTTGGCATTTCATAGTTTCTTATACCACTTAAACACAGCAGGAATTTAGATTGTATTTACCAATACATCCCTCAGCCTCTCCTGGGACCCTTTAATTTTCCATCTGTCATGTAAACTATTATACCTGATCCAGAGTAGGCATCTAAATGCCTCCTATTGGACTGATGTGGGCAGACAAAGGGGAGGGGCATTTTATGCATATAGCCATTCTCAGTTTTTTCTGAAGTCGTTATAACCTCTCATTTTTAAGTTTGATTTGTCAGAAAGCAGACGTAGCCAAACTAATCGAAGCTAAACCAGTTTGTGCAGTACATAATTAGAGCTGATTTGAAGACTTCAAAAAAACCAATCTTGACCTAAAAAATCTGAAAATCAAATCTGAATTTATAGAATTGTAGATCATCACATCCTTAATGTCCTCTGTGTTTTTGTTTTGTTTTGTTTTTTTTTAAATGCTTCATCAGTACTGTGCCCTCAAATGTGCAGGCTACCATCTGACAGATAGCAACGGCTCTCATCTGAGAAGGGGACAAGCGACAGATTAACCCTGCCCCTTCAGACCCATGCCCACTGAATGTAACCAGTGATTGGGAAATGTGTCTAGACCTATGCCTGAAATCGTATCAACCAACCTGCACCCATATCTGGTCCACTGGTCCAACTTCTGCCATCGTAGTATTGATGGTCATCAAGAATTGATCATGCTTTCATTGTAGAATTGACACGAAAGGAAAAGGAGCAAGGGCGTGATGTGAGCGTGCGTCCAGTGGAAGTGGGCTGCAGGGGTTTTGTAGCCAGTTCCACCAAAAGGTCCCTGAAGGTGATAGGGATAAGAGGGCAGGCCCAACGGAAGGCAATAAAAGAACTCGCAACGGTCACTGGTTGTGGCTAAAGCGGAAGGAGACAGTATGGGCTGCAAAATGACCGCTTGGAACCATCGAGCGACACACGCCCACACCAGCCCTGGGTGAGGGTGTATTGTGATAAAAGGCCAAAACACCCAATGAGTCCGGGGTACACAACTGATGATGTGACGTATTGGTGTTACGTGGTGGTCATCGTCATTCACATCCCAATAAGACATCTCAAACCCACCCAGGAAGCGTGCTAGTTCATTAGGGATTGTAACACCTAGTCCCAGGAACACTTTATTTCAAGAAAAGGGAATAAAGTCTTTAATGAGCATTGCTCCTTATAGAAAATGTGGATGCGGAGAGAGATTTGGAGTTCTTGTTCCTCCTCTTTGGTGTTGGTGAACAGGGAGAGGGTCCCCACAGACTTTTCATTCATTATATTCACTGCTCTGAGACTGCAGGCGCACTGCTTACTGCTGTGAAGGCTAAATGGATCTTAGCTCAGGTTGCATGTTAGGAATGAACAGTAGAGAATTTATTGCCTGCATGTTTTTTTTTGGTTTTCTTTTCTTTTGCCTTCCTGCTCCCTCACCACTAGGTCTCTGGCTGAACTCCTTACATGACTTTTGTGAATCTCATGTTAAAGAAGCTATTTTTAGTAGGCATGTGTATTCTGTAGAGGCATAAAGAGTCCAATGCAATCTGCCGCCTGTGAAGGACAGTACACACATGTCTTCCCATTTCTGGTTGTGATTTCAGTGCTTGTTTTCTTTCAGCTGTTTTTTTTTAGTTTTGTCTTAAATGCTTTGCATCAGCATTGGAAAATGTTTTAAAAAACATTCAGCATTGCATAGCTTGTATGTAGTCTGTGTATTATGCTCTACAATAAACTTGGATCAGTATCTGAATGCAGAAGCTACATTTGAAAGTGGTATGTGTTCAAGATTCAAGATTTTTTTGCCACATACATCGTTTTACAACACGTAGGGAAATGTGCCCCTGAGACTGTGCACTAAAGTTATATAATAATTAAATAAAGATACATTTGAAGAGGCTAAACTGAGGTGAAAAAATATAAAGGTTTATTTGAAATAAACGTTGCAATTAGAAACAAGATCTGTACTGTGTGCAAAAATGTATTGTAATAGAATATCTATGTGCTGTACTACTTTGCTGGTTGATTAATAGATGTAAAAGACAGACGGCAGCTGAAGTGCAGTAAGGGGAAGAATTCAGTTTGTGTTATAATGAACAGTTTAAAGTTGTGGTGTCATGTCCTAGTTAGGAAGTCTTATGGCCTGTTAAACTGTTGTCTTGATTGGAGGATGATTCGACCACCGTGGTTTCACTGTGGTGATTGGATGTTAATGCCAAATTTAAACAGGCCCATTGTCTTGTCTCGTTTTGTCTCTTCTCTTCTCTCCCCTCATCTCCCTGGTCCTCCGCCTCCATCTGTGGCTTTGGACAGAAGGCTTGTTATTTTTGCTCTTCAAATAAAAAGGTTTTAATGCAAACCCTGGCTTTTATGGGTGATTTGATGCGTGCTTTTTCTGAAGAAAGTGGCCACGCTGGTTTTGAGACAGATCCTGGTGGGGAACTAAATTGCTTGTTGCACCCAGCTCGCAGGCCACATTTCTGCTAGCAGTGTTTTATTTGTCTGCTTGTTAATTCTAACTCAGCCGGGCAGCAAGATTGTAATCCCACATGGACTTACTCTAAGGATTTGATGCATCAGAGATCACTGACTGATGGGGCCCTTTAGCTGTAGCACCACAGAGGGCCCTTTCTGTTTCACATTGCAGAACAGAAGTGGCATAGTGGTGCTGCTAACTTTTAGGTTCAGGTTTACTTTATTGTCATCAATAGCTGTGTACACATACATAGTGTGATGATACAACGTTTCTCCATGAACCACAGTGCAACGTAAAGTAACATTCAACAGAGGGCAAGTTACAATACGGACAATACAGACATCACAACAAATAGACACCACAACAACTGTAACATGATTGTATGTAACAGTGTGTAACCTTCCAGAATGATTAGTATTGAACAATGTGTACGAGTGTTGCAAAGAAGGCAGTGAACAGCAGTGAGCAAAGAAACAGTACAATAAATAGACAGTATAGCAATGTGACAGTACCGTGAATGGGATGTAAATCTGTAATAATACAATAAACAGACAGCATAGCAATGTGACAGTAGTGTGAATGGCATGTAAATCTGAAATAATACAATAAATAGACAATATAGTGATGTGTCAGTAGTGTGAATGGGGTAAAGTAATGTGCAGGTGCTACTCTACTTTGCAAAGCGTGGTAGTTCACTGGAATGTACAGGGTCTAGACCTTTACGTGCATTCAGAGCAGTCTTGCAACTTCATGACAGGCCATGGTCAGCTAAGGCCCAGTGGATCAGGTGGTTCTTCAAAAGCCTATTTGAGTTCCTATCAAAAAGGGCTGAGCCAATGTTGATCTCTCTTTGTCTCTCACTCTCTCTTTTCTCTTTCTCAGACAGATCAGCTGATCCAGGAACAGTCTGGCGCTAACAGCTAGTGGAGACCCAGGTGTGTAGCTCCTCCAAATCATTTCATTCAATCTTCCTCACTCCATAGTGACTCCATCGTCCGCCATATTCCCTCAAACCCACCGAATCCAGTGAATTAAGCCCCTCTCATTCTGCCGGTAATTGAATTTTTCTGCCCGTGACTTATTTAGTTTGCGTTTAAGAGCGTGGTCACTCTGTGGTCAGATTAGTTAGCCAAGAGTAACCTTGTTTAAGGATTCAGGGAAGGTTTTCAGGCCTAAATTAGAAATGATATTCTTCGGAGAGTCACTTCAGGTTATTATTTGACAAAACTGGCCCGCTGTCTGTAATTTGAGCAGTTAGGCTGAACATTATCAGAAAGGCTTAGAGGCTGCCTCAATAATTCAAATACCTAAAGTGTGTGTTTATGTTGGTATTTAGTTCCTTAGGTAGTATTCAGAAGCTTCGTGTTTTGTTTTGTTTTACCTCTTTTTTACTCTTTTTGTCAATGTCTGCTGCTACCAAGCAACTGAGGATACTCCAATGTGTACCAGTATATATATTCACTATATATACCTAGGGGTGGTGGTGGCCTAGTGAGTAGGATACTTGCCTCTGGATCGAGAGGTCATGGGTTCGAATCCTACCTTCAAAAAAA
>JBBJLS010000002.1:21413247-21487864 GCA_037577275.1 Bryconaethiops microstoma | reverse complement strand
ACCGGCTGTCCGGTGCACGGCGGCCGTCGGCCTGTCTTTCTCGGCCGAGACGCAGACTCTTCCAGCTGGTGAAGAAACTCCAGGCTGTTTTTTAGTCCCAGTCCAACCCTGCTCTGAGTACAGTGGTATTTAACCATCCCAAAAGCATTTTCTTTGTGTTCTCACGACAGTACAAAAACATTTATACTGTTTTAGTAAAAAAATTAGTAAATGTTTCTTAATAATTTTGAAGTAAAATGCGTAAAAAAATTGACACGAAAAAAGCAAAAAAATATTTGCAGGTTCCGCGTTATTGTGGAGATTTTCACTATCAGTTAGGTTAAAAATCCACGTGTGACTGAATCCGCAACTCCTGATCTGTGTAAAACTGGAGGGTTACTGTGTGTGTGTATATATATTTCTATAATTCTGGAATTCCATGGTTTGCTACGGTTCTGTATAAAAGATGTCCTCTGTGGTTCTATGAGCGATAGTGTTCTCTTTAGAGTAAGAGATGCTTTTTGTTTCTAGTTTTCTGTTCTCTGTGACTACAGGACAGATCAGTCCGTCATTTCTTTGCAGATTACTGAAGCTTAACTGGACTCAGTGGAGCTTAGAGGACAGCAGAGAGACTCTCCATAGAGCTTACTGCCTACCAGTAACCACTAAAGAGCACATCAGAACTCTACACACACGCACACACGCACACACACGTAGTAGGAGTTGTTTAAACTGAAATCTGTGGTCAAGCTGACAGAAAGCAAACCGCTTTGTACTTTTGAAGCCACAGAGAACTGATGTTTTCACATGGTGTGCACACAAATCTGACCTTTTCTGATCGGATCTCAGGAACTTTCCAATGTGGTCCTACTTTATACATGTATATGATTCCTGGCAAAGTGACCTTAAGGAGAATAAACACATAAAAATTCATGTGTGTTGTTTTTTTCTATTGTGCATGCACCATCATTCAGTTTCAGAACACGTGAATGTTGTTTAAAACAATTTCAAACCGCTCTCTACTACATACGCAAAACACCAAGTAGTTCAAGAAAATAGTCTTGTAGACCTAAAAATTGCATCATATGTCTATCAACGAGCCATGTGAGATAAAGGCCATGGATGCCTGTGGTTTCATGACACAGATTTTCCTAGAGTAGGGAGCCAATTGTGATTCGTACTTGTTTATGAGGCACATAGTTCTTTCAGGTGACGCTGTTGATTTGAGTGCAGGTTCAGTCACACTAAGGACAGATATGAATTACTTATGTAAACATCAGATCTGAGCAAAAAAAAAAACCCCAAAACATATATATGTGTGTATGTGTGTGTGTGTGTATATATATATAATATACATACACACAGTAATCCCCTGTGCTCCTGCCTCTGAGTACAGCTGACTGTGACGTCTGGGCCTCATTCGGCACGCCCCCTCGTCCTTGTGCTGGTTGTTTATGTTTGGGTGTGGCTTTTACCAAGGCAATCAGACACCTGATTGCCTTGCTGCTGATTGGCTGCTGCCCTGTGACGCAGCTGCAGTCCAGAATTTCCCCCATGGAGCATCTCGAGTGTTCTCGTGTTTTTCGTTTTGTTCTTCTTAATGCCCTGTATTTTTTATAACTGTAAATTAAATTCATTTATTACTATATTTACCTGCTTATACCAAAGAAAATGACAGCGCACACCAAAGAAAAACCCGCGTGCATGAATTACAGTACAGTCTATACAGGGGTAACATCTGTATTTTACATGCTAGCACAGCAGGAGTTCAGTGTAAACTGTACAGTACGAATACGGGTCTACCTTTACATTTTCTTTCAGGGTAATGTATTAAGCTGAGCTTAAAATGAAATCAAATAGGCATTATTTTTACCACATCACAACAACGCAGGTTTTCACTATACGCGGGTGCTCTTGGAACATAATGATGCGAATGCAGCTTGTGTGCATACTCAGTTTGGTTGCTGTATATCCAACAATATAGGCAGCATGGTGTGTCTGTTTTATAGTGAAAGAAAACACAGTAGCACAAAGAAGACTTTAACAAGGGAGTTTTACATTTTTTTAAATTTTATTTTATTTTATCTTTGCTGGATCTCCACATATCAAGTCCTGGCTGTAGTACAGCAACCAGTGTATGAAGAGAGAGAGAATTCCTGTCCCTCCCCTCTGAGCTTAGGCTCTCTGAGCAATCTCCCCCCTCTCTCTCACTCTCTCCCTCTCTCTCTCTCTCTGCCTGCCTTTCGATTCCACCACTTACGGAGTCCTGAGCAGATAGGAGGGGGAGCAGCGGACCACGTGTGTGTGTGTGTGTGTGTGTGTGTTTGTGTGTGTGTATGTATGCCTGTGTGCGGAGCACGTGAGGATCAGTTAGAGCCACATTAACAGAGCGGAGTTGTTCACACCTTCGGTGAGTTGTCGAGAAGAGAACAGGATTGAGCTGTAGAGGGAAGCTGGTGTAAGCATACAAGGGCCGGTCGCTCATGGCTCTGGTGCTGGACCGCCAGCCCTGCGTGGGCGCCTACTACTGCCTGATGAGGACCAGGGTCAAGAGGAGGCGCAAGAAACGCTCCGAGCGCAAAGGTCAGCCACTCGCATGCTCTCTCAGCCGAGGGCTAGGGAGACTGTCCTCCTGCATTAGTCCTCAGTAGTGCTTTTGTGCCCCTGTGAGTAGTGGAAGGCAGTGAGAGTTTGATGGTTTGTGCAGTGTGTGGTGTAGGTATTGACTGCATGGGCTGCTAAACTCCACTGTCATCACATGCGCCCAAAAGAAACCTGACCTAGAGCAGCATTGGAGTGGTATTAGAGATTGATATTTAATGATTATTTACCAAAGAAAAGAAGAAAGAAATATATGAAGCCATGTATCATAACTTTCTGACCCGTGGTCACTAATCTTGCATCTGGAGGTCTGCCTTCCTGAAGACTTCCAACCCTGATTGAATACGTCTGATCCAGAGATCTACTTAATTCGTTGGGTCAGGTTTGTTTTAGGAAGGAAGATCTTCAGGGGCAGTGATGGTGACCGCTGATTTGGGCAGTTGCAGTATTTCCAGATGGCTCTCAATAATACTCTGTTTTCTAGACAGGAAAAATTGTTGAAAGAAAAGAGTTTGCTCACATGAATCATTAATTCAATTAAGTACTTTTGAAATTTAATTTTCATTCATGGTCTTTAATTTAATAGGACATCAATACTCTACAGCTTGTACTGCAGGCGTAAAGTTATGCAGAAAATGGTCATGATCTGTGGCATGCATATGAAATCATTTTCATAACAGGTATCGTATTCATAAACTTTTTATTAAACTAACCTTTTTCCTTAGAACACCAGCACTTCAACGAAAAAGACAAGCATTTTAAATGATCACCCGTGCTGCTACTTTCTACTGTATGGATTAAAACAGTACTGTAATGACCATGCATTAATATGGCATCGGCTTTGCAGGGAGACTGTAGCTATACCATTGGAAGTCACCATCAGTTTTTAAAAAGATGGCATTTCTAGCTCTTATAATTATTCAAAGTTGATGTTATATGCTTTTATATTGCAGCATATCATTAAAGATGGTAACCGTGCCATCCTTTTATAACTAGTGGTATCACTGCAGAAAGCCTTGGGTAGTGTGTTTAGTTTAAATTCTGTTATTGTGATGGTGTGACTGAAATTATACAGATTCTTGTTAAATGTTACTTTTTGCATTTTGTTACTTTTTTCTCCCCCCTCCCACCTTTCTCTTTGTTTCTCTCTCTTTCTCTCTGTCTCTCTCTCTCTCTCGCTCTCTCTCTATCTCCCTGTGGGTTAGTACGTTCAACTAAGGCATGCAAGTCAAACTCCTTCTGTACTTGACAATCTTTGAACCCCTACGCCTACAACTCCTCATTACATGGACTGCTGTGGTATTCTGAAACAGAATTCATTTGCTGCAGTGCTGGGGCACTTGGCTGGAGTTTTTCGGGCGGTTGTGGGACAGGCAGTGACTGTCTATGACTGATGAATCACCGTGGGGATCTGCCTTGCAGGCAGGAACTCCAGTGACAGTGTTACCTGTGCTCAAGCTGCCATCGACATGAAAACACTCTTGCTTTCAAAGAACCCACTGCGTTTTATACGTGGACTGTGGGCGGCTTGTTCTGAAACAGAATAAAATGTTTGAAAGTGTATTGTACCCCAGTTTACATGGCCAGAGTTCTGACCGCACTGCAAAAACATGGTCTGTAACTTACAGGCAAATGTGTGCTGGCTCATGCATATCAGAGAGTTGTGTTCACTGTACATATACAGTGTTTTGTATAAAGTATTTGGCTTTCCTGCTATGCTGGGTTTGCTTTGTTCTTGTCCGGATCAGAATTTATATTAGAAGTTTCAAGCGACACTTTTGGTTGATTGCGCAAGACAAGTCTCTTTGAGTGTTTGAAGTAGTTTGTTGTTTCTTTATTGTTTGAATTCAGACTAGGGCTTTGATCGTATTAAGCTATGGGACTTGTGTCTGAAATTGTCATATTAAATGATATTGTCATATAAAATGATATTTGTTTTCAGTCTTAAATGGATTTATTTTAGTTAGTAAATGTGTTTGTTTATTTATTTATTTTGTATATGTTTCAGAAAGCATGGTCCTTCATGCCTCTTAGTCTTAAGCCCTCCACACTAAGATATGCTCAAGCATTGCAGGCATTGAAAAGCCCCTTCCACAGTATGCAATGTGTAAGTCTCTGAAACACATTATACGACTTGAGGTTGATATTCTAAAACAGAATGAATTTCAAATGATGTATTTTTTCTTTAATTTTCCACCTAAAACTTGTATTTAGTATTCCAGGGTCTTGGACAAATCACAGTAGAAGTTGTGTAGTCCGAAGGACGCTTGACAGTCAAAGGCGGTAGGTACGGATCAGATGGGGTGAATTTTTTTTTCCCCTTCCGCTGGCTGATGCTCTGCAGGGTCGGCCGGGTCTGTGTGAGTGTGTGCGCGGCTGTGTGGGATTAGTGGGGAGCGCGCGGAGGCTGCAGGCAGTGAGCTGTGCTTTTAAAAAAGTGTTTACTGCACGTTCGCCATTTACCTTCCCACACAGCCTCTCTGCAGCAGCCTCGCTGAAAATCCTGAGGTGCTGAAATAGCGTTTTGAACCCAGCTCGCAGCCCTAATGCCGCATGGCAACTTAAGAGCACCATCACAGATGGTGATGTGCCTTCTGCCTGTATCAGCTCATGCCAGGACGCAGCGGAGAGCGGTAGAGTCTTCTCTATTAATGTCATTCACTCAAACAGCCATGTCTCACTGTAATTCCTTCACAGACCTGACAGAATAGCGGCGAGTGTATCGGATTCTTGTCGTTCTGTCTTCTGCGTCTTTCTGGGTTTCGTGTCACCCAGATTTAGGTTACAGAACTTTAAAATCAGGTTTGCTGAAGGACTCCTGTCTTATTCCATTGTTGCCGAACCTTCGCATTATGCAGAAGTCCATTAAACATTAAGAAGGTTCTTCACACGCGCACAACATTAACAAAAGGGTCATTCCATACCAACTCTTAAAGGACCTTTAAAGTTACAGACAGGTACATTAGCTGGAGAGAGAATTTTGCTTTTGGGTAATATTTTTGTGAAATGAAGGCATGAAAAAGAAAGCCCCTCAATTACAGCTGCATGTTCCAGCCTGAGGAGCAATGGACTCAGCTCATCTCAGTATGCCTGGAAAGGGATGTGAAGCAGGAAGCCTCTCCATTGGGTCGCTGATGACATGTGAAATGAGGAGCAGGACCGGTTTCTGCACAGCCAGCAGAATAGCAGAAATGAGCTGTTTCAGATGGTGCTGGATATTAAAAGTGACATGTGGTCCTCTTGGAACACGCTCATCTCTCCGCAGCCACACAGCTCTTTGTAAAGTTGTAAAATGGTGCAGAGCCTGTGGAATCTTAATTAAGAACTAGTTGTTTTTAGCACTAAGCAGCAAAACTCAGGGGTCCTTAATGAGCGAGTGGAAGGGAAAACTCTTGAAAAGTGTGAGAAAGAAATGCTGGAGGGAAATAAAGACTGAAGGAGATAACATCCTCCTCTGGGCTGCAGTGTGTAGTGGAGTTAAGCTAAAAGAATGATTAATTAAACAAATGAGATAAAGCCACTCAGATCAGACCTAGGAATGATCAGTGAGATCAGCCAGTGACGAATGTTAAACATCTATAAAAGATGGCTGTTGGTATTGAGCTTAAAATATCCAAGGCCAACCCCCCTAGCTGTAGTTGAATGAGAGAGACACAAAACCACTTAAAAATGATGTCAAAACATTGGCAAGGAGGTGAGATGATAAATATCAGTGTCATTTATAAGCCTAGGCAGTGGTTAACATCTACTGCTGGCCTGATGGTCAGGGAGTTGCCCCTGCAATCGTCATGGGTTTGAATCTCAGGACTGCTAGTGGTACCACTCAGGTACCCTTGAGCAAATTATGGTGCTGTGTTTCTGGCTGCCCGCTGCTTCACTTGGTGAATGGGTTAAATGCAGAGAACAATTCCACACTGTTCAAATTGTGTGCTGTGCTGTGGTGTAACAAATGGCCACTTTACAGTGTCAGACATGATGCCATGCTGTGTAGGGAGGTCAGTTTAGTGTAAATAGTGTCCAGGGGCAGAGAAGGAATAAGTATTTTTCTTTGTGTTTTACCCAAAAAAAAGGTTCAAATTTATGCCGTCAGCATTGGCGTCATTAATTTTCTGCCTTTTTCCCCCCTGTCTTTTTCATGTTTTTTTTTTTTTTTAAGTAAAGAGTCTGTGAATTTCCCTAATGGTGCAGCTTGAGAATTCATTCACAGCTTGAGTGTTTCATCTCTTCCAGGGATGAATTTCATAACAGGTGATTGTTTCTGTCAGGGTGTGTCTGGCATTCTTAAGCGATGGGAAGCACCCTAAGCCTTGATCTGGCATTTCACGCTCGTTTCCCGTCTTTAGCACTGACACGTTACATCATCACAGGTTTTGTTGTGAACCACAAAGTCAGATAGCTGTATACATTTTTTTTTAATATGCTAATTATAATGGGTAATTATTTATTTGTTAATTAATTAACAAGTAATTATACGCTCAGAGGCTGCTCTTGTAAAACGACACTTCAGATGATGTCTGAACCGTATCCCGCTCTGCGCCTTCCTGAAAAGAACGTCTGCATATTCCGCAGGGCAAACAAAGCAAGCCCTCTTTGTTGATTAAGATGACTTGGTTATTGTGTTCCTGTCATCTCGCGACGAAGGCTGAACAATGCAGCGCTGCTGTATTGTAGTAGGGAATTAGCTGGGTCACACAAGCGCTGCATTAATAGGGCCTAATTAAGCTTGATTAGCATGCTGCAGAAAGGAGGCTGGGTGATGTAGGACTACCGTAGTGGAACGGTCCTTAGGGAGAAGTTTTTGTGTGTGTATGAGTGAGAGATCCACCCTTGCAACGTGTTGCAGTCAGCCTCATTAGGCACGCAGACTGTGTGGTCTGAATGGCCTCTAATGTGTCCGATGGGTAAATAACTGTTACATAAACAAAGCAAACCACCCCCCCAGTAATATGGCTGCCGTCTCCTCTCACACCTTTACACGCGTCTCAGATATGGACTACAAGTCAATTCTTTTCTTGTCTTTTCTTCTGTTGCTAGGGCAATATGGAAATGGCAACAAACTTTATATTAAATGAATATAGCAAAATATTGAAAGCTTTCTTTCTTTCTCTCTGTCTCTCTCGCTTTCTCTCTCTCTCTCTCTCTGTCTCTTGCTCACACCAACATTGCGCTGCAGAGCAGTGGAACTGCATTCACTGAAGTGATGGAACTCCATTCAGTTCCTTTAAGATGAGTTGGTGTGATGTTTGTGATCTAGAACTAATCATCCAATATCAGTACCAACAGCTCTTATGACTGAATGCAATCAAATCCTCTGTTGCAAGATCTATTGCAAAGCCTTTCCAGAAGAGCTGCAGAGGGGCACAAACCTCTAACTGCCACGGTATGAAATTAAAAAAATATATCAAATTTCACACACACACACACCAGAGCCAGAAATTTGGGCCGTTATGTTGCTCTTTCAAAATTTTGTTTCAAAAAAACATTTGAAATGTGACAAATGTAAGTGGTTGTTTTTGAAGTGGTACTTGCTTCCTCAATGGGAGAAAGATCTGGAGACTGGGGGAAGCCAGGAAATCATTCTCAAAACTTTCTGCTTATAGGTTTAGCACACGTTTGAAGAATGCTTGGGATCATTATCATTTTAAAGAATTGCTTTTTGTCTGACGTTATTTAAACCAGAAGAAATTGTGTGATGTTGAAGAACTGAGTGATATTTCATTTTTCATGATCCAACTCAAAGTGAATGTCAGATGTTTAAATCTTCTTTAATACCAGTCGTTTGAGCCTTTGTGATTAAATAATTTAAATAAATGTACCATTATTGCAGTTATTGTTTTGATCCAGGTTTTGCTATAACAGTCATAAGCAGAGCCTCATAAAAATGTTAATTCCAGTCTATGATCATGTCTGTCCCTTCTGTATTTCACACCCAGCTGGTTGAGGACCTCACCTTTGATGACCTTAATCACCAGCGGTCTTGGTATCCAAGCCCATGATTTGTTTCATGGTGATGAAACAGGTCAGTTGCATTTCCATGCCAGAAAAGTGGTGTGGCAAACTTTGCATTATACGTTTATTTGCTCCAAGTGGTCATGTTAAACCCAACCAACTTACAAACGACAGGCACGGTTCCTCTCTTTTGGCACGAATTCCTCATTGTCATCAACTTTCTCCCTCCCTTTGCATTGCAGGTCTGTTTTTCCCACTCGTTCTTGTGTAGCTTTTCTGCAGCGTAACTCTCACTAGCTGCTGTGTCGTGTGTGTCGTGTGTGTCTTCCTTTGACCTTTTTGGTCCTCCATGCACCTGCCTGTCTATCAATATTACCTTCAAACCTGCTAATAACCCAGGCACAGGGTGTGAAATTCACCACACACACACACACACACACACACACACACACATCTCTTTCCTGCTGTGAGGATATTAGAGGAATTGACCTGGCCTTGAATCTGAAGTACAGTGATAGTCATCTGTTGAGAGGAGTGGGTGCACTGAAGCAGAGAGAAAGTGTGTGTGTGTGTATGTGAAAGAGAGAGAGACAGAGAGAGAGTGAGAGAGCTCAGCGCATGACTGATGCCTAGTCTTGAAGCTATCAATCCTTCCCTGTTTACTGTGTGTGAAGCCAGAAATCCAGAATATACAGACACACTCAAACACCCCCTTTACACTGGTTTTAATATGGACCCTTCACATTGTGGACTGTGTACCTCATTACAAAGCTTTGTAGTGGTTTGACAGCCAGCCAAGGCAAAGGCTTTCTGACACAAAGAGAGCTGCCCTTCACTTTTCAGTGGTGTTTGTAAAGTGGCAGCAGGCTTGCTATCGCTTAAGTCCCCTGAATGGAACAGCTGTGTGAATAGATTGTCTTGTATAGAGCCCTGCAGTGGATCATATGTTTACAGGATAGAGCAGAAAAAGGAGAGCATGGACGTGTGGTGCTGCGTCATGTGTAAACTGGCTGATGCAGTGTGTTCTGTTAACCGCAGCTAAACCCACGACCATAATGTTTTGCTCATCAGAGATGTCCATATGCTGCAGTCCTGCTTAGACCAGATTGCAGCAATACAGATCATCAAGATTTTAAGATGTGATGCAAGCAGTTTTCAGCAGTTCCTAAGAATGTACAGAAGACATACGGCCACCTCAGTGTCCTTGAAGAATAGAGTAATAGATTTCTATTGGCTCAGCACAACCTTGTCTCTGCTGACCTTCTCCCTGGACCTCCATAGCGAACTGCAACCGACACACTTATCCTCATTTCTGGGCTGGTGAAATCACTTGCTGCCTTCCAAGATTCTAATGGAAAAGTTAGCTGGTCGTACTTTATTGACGTTCACACTAAAAGGACAGTCAAATATTCACAGTTACACCTTTAAGGGTGTTTTTTGTGGCCCTTCAATTCATATAATGGTAGATAATTTAATCCAGGTGACTTCCCTTAAAATGGCTTTACATTACTAAGCTGCTTTGCAGGGAGTTAGTGAGGCTATGATGAAATTCAGTAGATTTTTTTTAAATTGTATTTTAGATAAGGTATAAACTTATAGTGTGACTCCATCAGTACAAAAAGTGAAACCCAATTAATGAATGAGTCACACAATGATAGCCATGTGTCAGTTTAATGTCATTACTAATAATATCTAGCTAGCAAAACCATTCTTTGTGGCTCAGATGTCTTAAGTGTATGATATGATAAGAAGCAGCTTTGCGTATGAATCTAGCTTTCTTGAAGACTTCTGGAAACCTGGACATGAAACCATTTAATTTAATTGATGAAAGCAATTCATTGCCATTGTAACTCTCATTGTGCACATATTAATAAATACTGTTTCTGAAGCATAATAATATTATCTAATCCACAACCCCCCCCCCCCCCATGGGACTAATAAAGGGTTATCTTAATACTCTGCCTGTCTCTGCCAAACCTTCTGTTGCAGTTCCTAAGCTTTTCTTTTTTCTTTAAGTTCACCCAGAGTTCACATATAATCTACAGTCAGTTTTCAGGCTAATGCACAGCTTCTGAGCAGCTTCTTGTAGTCTAAACAACAGAAACTGGACTAAACAGAGGTCAGGAAAGGTTGTTCAATAGCTTTTACAGGCCCTTTGTTTGCTGATGTGAAAAGGGGTCATTTGCCTCTCAGAAAGTGAGCACAAATGGCACTCATGCTAAAGCCCTCTCCTTTCTCTCAGTGCAGTTCTGTAAATGTCCCTCCATCCGTGTCATTTATTAAGCAGACATTTCTGTGTGTGTGTAGTGATTAGCTGCCGTCGCCCTCTCCTGATGGTCTTTCAGTGGGGAAAGTAGCAGCAGGGTGCCGCCATGGCAGCCGTTCTTCTCTGCTTTTCCCCGCCACTCATTTATCAAGCGTTTGAAATCAGCAGCCACTTTGTCAAAGCGTCCTGTCGCCCACTTTTGTTTGGGGGAAACACCTAAATGCATTTGAAGTCTGAAAAACCTGCAATTTGCCAGGAGGTGAAATTGGTGTTGGCAGACTAATTCAGATCCGTTATTGGCCATTAAAGTGCAGAAATTGAATAATGGAGCCGCAGGTTTTTGGCGCCGGGCGGCTTGCGCGCTGGCAGCCGGGCGGGGCAGGGCAGGGGGTGGCCGCGCTCGTCTCCTCCGTACACCCAGCCCATCAGTTTTAATCTGGCGGAGCGACAGGCAGCCCTGTCCGCCGGGAGCCCTCTCCATTAGGCGCTCAGCCAGCTAGCGTCCCCCACACGTGTGGCCCATTAAGGATCATTACCTGAGCTCAGGAACTGTGCGGGACGGAGCCGAGCTGCATTGCAGCATAGGTTGAAGCCACCCCACATGAGGAACACACCTACACAGCGTTCCTAATAAACACCCTCGCTCCAGATGCATGGAAATCCAAAGTCTCATTAAGAAATCCATGTGTAGTGTAACGGGATTAAGGGTTTCCTTCCCTAAGAGAACTGCTGCTGTAACACTTTCTGAAACTGAAACCTAGTCTGAACTTAATGAGACAGACCTTTGATCAGTAACATTTTGCCATCCAAGAAAAGGACAAATCAAAGGGACAAAACAAAGCTTATTTCTTTAAAGTTTAAAACTGTTTCTGCATCTTTTTTTTTTCTTTTTTTGCCATTTATTAACTAGTCTCTTTTTTCCCATTCAAAAGTTAGTTGAGGTCTGCCTGGTGGCCTTGAGGTCCTAAGCAGCTGCTTATGTCACTTATTATGTAAAGCCTGCACTTCCATGGCCACACACAATAGAGCATAGCTCTGTGTACGGACTCCACTGTTAGACCATGAAAAGAATAAAACCTTAACTTACAACATTTTAGAAAAGAGTGTCTGCTAACATTTTAAAGTATTTACATAAAATATTGTCAAAGTTTACTACCGTTCTCTGAAAGATTGTCTGATTTAGCTGCAGTACTGTGCAAAAGTCTTTGGCACCTATGCAAATTGCTTAAAGCCATTTTTCTCAGCAAGTGTATTTCTGCTAGTAGAGTTAACATTAGAATAAATGCAAAATAAACACGAAAGCAATAAGAAATATCAAGATTTCTTTGTTAAAAAACTAGACATTTTGTGAGCTGGTAAGGAGAACACATGTTTGGTTCAAGATTTCTCCTCAGTGCCTGATGTGAAATTCTGAGCTCCTGATTCTTTTTAATTTAACAAAGTACTGATTGAGGCAAAACGGGTTTCTGCTGGAAACTACAAGTAATATGTGACTGCAACGAGGGCCAGATTGATATACTGTACATAAAATCGCTATTTACTCTATAATGTTTTTTTTTTTTAGCTGTGCTTAATATATTTAGTAATGTTAATGTGAATAACAACACTCATCGCACATGTGAACAGTTTTAAATATTATTTTCACAGGTACCTAATATTTTTGCTGTATATCATGACTATGTATATCATGACTGTGTACAGTTAATCAGTTATTCCTCTAACATCTTATGCTCGCTGCTTGCATCAACAATGTATAAAAGTATATATTCAGTATTAACATTGGCCACAATAATTAATTTCCAGTTATCATATTGGTCTGGGAATTTCATATCGGTGCATCATGTTGGTTATGATCTCCTGCAGGCTCTTCTGAAACAAGCCTTCTGCTCTCTTGACCTCACACAGATGAGGAGCACAGCTGCTCTGTGGCCTTGGAGAGACTATCAGCTTTGTTTGAAATATAATTTTGGGGGGTAAATGAAAAGAGAAGGAGTGGTGGGTTGGTGCTCGGTTCTGGAGAGGCTCCTCATTTCTCCATGAAACTGCTCTGACCACTGGATCTATCCATCTGCATTAGGACTCAGAGAGGTTTCTGTGACAGTTTGTGTTGGGCCCTGCATTTTGGCATCCCTCATATTCTCCACGTTAGCCAGAGGCCATCCATCTCTGTCTGCTCTTTCTCTTTTCCTCATACTCACCCACTCCTTCCCTCATGATAACTTTTCCCTGCCTGGCACCCTCCATCCTCCACCTGCTGTTGACAAGGGGAGACCCTTGTCTCAGAGCTTTAGGGCCACACAGGTAAAGAAATGAATTACGATCTTTCACACTCCAGTAATACACTCGCAAGGACCCACCAATGAGAGCTTTTCTGCTAGACAATGCAAGTGGATGTGCATCATGTCTAAAACAGGTAAACATGGCTAATGGCCATTGACACACCAGTAGTGTTCTATACATCATGTGCTGCATGCTGATCAAGATTTTTTTGTGAACAACACATGATTTTATTTAAGATTTTAATCTTAACTAGTTAATATTGTAATTTTTAATAATTTAAGTTTTGCCCTAAGCAGTTTCCAGCAGTCCTTTTTTAATGGACATTTGACCACCCTTTTGTCCTTGCATAGAGTAGAGTTGAGAAAAGATTTCGTACACACTTTTATTTGTCCCTACTGCATAATATTGACATAACCATGAGATAAGCATATTATGACACATGTTATAAGTTGTCATGAACAATGAGTCATTAATAATTATGTTTCTGTTACTGGTGAACATGTGTTCTGTTCTATGTATTTGGTTTAAAAGCAGTGCAGTTTCGTCATCCTCTTTATAACTATTTTTTTGTTATTTTTAATGATTGCAGGTACATTATAGAGTATTATATCTGATTATAATATATCTGTCATTCCTGATTAGAGTGACAGACAAAACAGTGACGGAGATTAAACGGTCTGCTTTAAAGCAATAGCTCTGAATAGTCACATGATGTAGAACAGATGTTTTTGACAGTTTTATAAATACAGCAGCCTTAACCTGGTGTCAGATCACTTAAGCAAGTGTGTTGAGATCTGTTTGGTTTGAAGCGGAGTGTGTCAGGATTTAGTCAGGCAGTTTGTACAGATCTTAGCTTGAGTACACGTTTCTGTTGCTTATTTGCTGCATTAAACTTGTGACTCCAGTGCAGAACCAAAGAATCAACCTTCAGACACCCAACCTGTCTTGGCATACCAATTATATTTGGGATAAAGGGAAAATTGTCCAGTTCACGATACTAATACTATCCCTTAAAACCGTTCGTATATGGGATACATTCATTACCCCTTTATAACGTATTAGTTGTGTATATTTGTGAGAACTCAAACACAATAAAAATGTATTTATTAATAAAAATGATTGTTTGGCTTCAGGAGAAAGCAGCATACTCTTTGTCGGTTTCAACAATGCATCTCTTACCTTTTTGTTCCTGATACTTTAAATTCAAAAGAGTCAGCAGTGATTGGAGGGCTACTACACCAACTGTCCTGGTTGTGACTGGCCACAATACAAGTTTAACTCTCAAAAAAAACAAAATGCACAATCTTCAAAATGCACATTTCTCTCAGTTTGATTAGGCAAACTTGATAGCCAGCCTCACATGTCCATGCACCTTCATCGAATAAAAAGATGCTATTCAAATAACTTTCAAATGAACCTTTATGTTCTGCAACAGTTGAGGATGATTACAGTTTTAGTTTTGTTCCTAACAAAATTCAGTTACTGTCTGGTTTTCTTTTTTTTTTTGGTGGTGGTGGTGGTGGTGTTTCTTGAACCAGTTTGGTGCCCTTACACATGTGATCAGTCATAGGATTGCCCATCCCAGGACCTCCTGAATATCACAGCACCCAACTAACAGTGTGGCCTCTCCTTTACATCTGCTTTACCAAAGTCTGGGCTGTGCTGAACCCTGGTGAACATTTCTCCATGGAGGGTTATAGCCAACCCTAATGATTCCATCCTCTCTTAATGCTTCTATTTCCCCTCCGCCCAGCTCTCTGTGTCTTTGTGAGGAGGTCCTGAACAGGCTCTGTAATGGGATAAGAACTGATCTGACTTCCCCCTGCACTGCTGGTGCCGTAATTGGAGTTTGATAGGGGAGCCTAATTGTAAATGGGTTTTGTATCACTGCTCGTTTTCTCTGATGTCCAGTGAAGGCTGGTCTGGTCTGCAGTGGTTGGCGAAGGCGTTGCGTGCCCCAGCTGAAGCTCCGTGCTCACACGCTCTCACTCAGGACAGCGCCCTGCCTGCATTTTCATGTTTCTTGGAAGCTTACTGTGTCTTTGTGATTCAACGTCAGAACTACTGATTTAAAATGCCTTTTCATCAGTATTGAAAGGGCAGGCCACGCAGAATCCATAATTTAATATTTCATTCATTTCTGTGGAGTTAGTTTTGAAGGAATGTGCTCAGCATCCCCCAAGCGTTCTGTTTCTGTACACAAGGATCAGTGAATTAGGTCTTTGACTTTATGGTAAACAAGTAAATGTAGCCTTCACTAAAGTAACCCAAGGTCTTTTAATATTTGAGAGTTGGGTCAGAAAGAATTTGTTATAGAAATGCCAAAGTTGACACTTTTTTTTTGGTTGAGTTTTTTTCTTTTGTTTTGGGTTTTTTGTTGTTTTTTTCACATTCACATTTCACATAACTTAGCCAGTCACATGATACTTTTATAACCATGTAGGGATGTAGACTGGTTATTTAAAATGGATTAATAAGCTCATTCTGTAAACTTCTAATATGAAAAAAATCATCAGGTCAAAACTTCACACACAGCTCATCTAGTGCAGTCAAAATTCCATCGGGCTTGTTATTAAACCAGTTAAATGATGCTGCTGCCTAAAGGACTATGGTCTTAATATAGACACAATCTCTGTTTAAAGAAAACTTTTTGTACTTACTCATTACTTTGTTTTTTCATCGTTTTTTTTTCCTGCATCATTTGAACACAGAGCTTCCTTCTATTATCATTATGTTCTATCATTTGTCAGTTAATTTGCACGAATATATTTTATATACTGTATGTGTGTATATATATATATATATGTATGTGTGTGTGTGTGTGTGTGTGTGTGTGTGTGTGTGTGTGTGTGTGTGTGTGTGCGCGCGCGCATCTGCAGCCCTAAATAAAGCTCAAACACAAGATAAAGTCTGGTGCAGGCTTCACAGTGTAGATGTGATGCTTAAGAGACTGCATTCTCATTCCCCAGGGTAGTCCACCCCTGCACAGCACAGAAGCTCAATCAAGACACCTGAGGACTACTATCGTAATGATTCATAACAAAGAAATTCAAACATAACAGTAGAATAAATTAGCAGGGGTGTGGAGAGACAAAAACGTATTGCACATCTCAGCTTGGCAGCCCGTACCACAGGATTTGGCTTGAAGGCAGCGTCTGCAGTAAGAAAAGTCTTCCAGAAGATCATCTGCTCAAGCAAAAGTCCTCCAAACATTCTGACTAGTTTAGAAAGCTCCCTTTCTGTGTTTTGAGCATTCTTTGTGCTGAGGGAGATATTAAACAAAACCCAGAGCACTGTTGAATCTGTCACACTCGTATCAGTATCTGAAGAAGAGCTCCCTGAAGGCTGTGTGGAGTTACACTCACTCCTGGTAGTTTGCCTTGTGTTGCATCACATTTACCAAAGCAAGCGCTTATGCAGCGCATGTTTGTGAGAAAAGAGAAAGTTGCGTTCTTGCGCCTTGTGGCAAAGTGTAATGTCTTTTAGTATCTATCAGATGGTCGAGTGAGGCTGAAAACGCTTTCCAAGTCAAATACAGCAGTGCTGCTGAACCATAAAAGTGAAACAGAGTCTCCTTGTAAGTTTTGTTGTCGAGAAGCTGGTAAGTCAATGGAGCATAAATCCTTACCTCAGCACAGAGCAGGGTGTGGCCATATTTCTCAGCCTAAGTGGCGTGAGGGGGTGACGGAGAAATCAAAGGATGTGGAGGGGCGTGTAAAATGCTGCCGGAGAGATGAGAGTGCTTTGGGAGGGAAATTGATCCCCTTCTCTCTCTCTCTCTCTCTCTCTCTCTCTCTCTCTCCCCCTCCCTCCCTCCCTCCCTCCCTCTCCTCTCTGTAATGTGTCAGTGTTCTGGCCACCTGTCCTTGGTATCTGAGAGTGCGGTCGTTTATTGCCGTGTACAAACTTTCATAGCCCTGCATGTGTGTGATTTATGACTGAACCTGACCTGAAGGAAAACAAGAGAAGGGATAGTTTTCTGTGTATGTTTTGTTAAAGGGCTTATTTCATGAAAAACTGTTTTTAAATAAGAGTTTATTGTAGTATGTAAATGTTGTTAAAGTTTTCCAGCAAACCTCTCTCTCACTGCAAACCATCTCATTTTGTCAAGTGTTTTTGTGATGTCACACAACTCACATTTACACATTCCCCATCTGTTCAGTCTAGGCCATTTTAGCTTCACCCAGTCAGATCAAAGAACCAAACAGTGTTTCAGCCTGGAGTGCTTTTTGGCACAATACAGGGCAGCCAATCACATCAGAGATCATTTACACAAATTAGCCTTAAAGGCACAGTGACAAAAACTCTGGATTAATGTTAAAGGATAAAGTAAAGCAGGATAATGGTCACAAAATGAATAATAAAATGAATTTTCATTGTTTTTGGTACATACAATCACACAAATGTCAAAAATGGACCTCAAGGGAAGAAAAAGTATAGGAAAAATGCAGGATATGGACTTTTTAATATGTGTGTGTTTGCAGTGTCTCTCTTGTATGTGCATTGATTCTAATGGATGAT
The DNA here is from genome assembly GCA_037577275.1 of Bryconaethiops microstoma. Taxonomy (NCBI): domain Eukaryota; kingdom Metazoa; phylum Chordata; class Actinopteri; order Characiformes; family Alestidae; genus Bryconaethiops; species Bryconaethiops microstoma. The sequence goes on along the minus strand of JBBJLS010000002.1, from coordinate 21,470,268 downwards.
CCCCTATCCCTTTCATCTTCCCCGAAACATCCACAGTGTCTCCTCTCCAGCCTCGTCTGTGAAAAGCAATCTCAAATAAAACTGTCAAATAAAAAATTCATATCCACTCCACTCTAACTTTCTGCCGACCAGGCCTTCACTCCTGCAGCTCTGTGATGAACAGCCAGCCATCAAATATTAAACCCCCTCCCCCACACCCCAACACAATAAGAGTTTCTCACCTCTGCCACCTCCAGCTCAGCTGAGCACTGATAGCAGGAGAGCAGTGTGAGCTCAGCACTTCTGCTTCAGACTCTGCTGCAGCTGCACGCGCTTTAACCTGACTGCACTCACACACGAGTGCTCTTATACAAAACTTACTGTGGCTCATCGCCGTGTCTGCAGGCAACCGGTATCAGAAACAGACTTACAGGACAACTTGGTTCTGGTCGTTGGTGTCTCTCTAGTACTACAGACAATTTACAGGCAATGTGCAAAATACAGATAATACAAAATCAACACAGGCAATGCACATGTCATATACAAACAGTATGCACTTTACAGACATTGTAAAAACAACACAGGGAATGTATATATTATTTACAGGCAGTATGCACTATACATAGAATATAATAGACAATACAGACAACATGCATATTATTTACCGACATTTACAGTAAACACTCCATATACAGTACTGTGCAAAAGTCTTAGGCTCCTGTGCAAATTGTTTAAAGCCATTTATCTGAACAGTCAGGAACTTAACATTAGAATAAATTGCATCAAACAAAAAAGTATTAAAAAGTATAAATATTTACTTTGTCTGTAAAAAGAACACAGGTTTGCTTCCAGATTTCACCTCGATGCATCCGGTCTTTGTATGGATTTGAATTCATTGTGATTTAATTTAATGAAGTATTGATTGAGCTCTTTGATGAGAAATACAGTGCAATACTGGGTTTCCAAGAGGAGAGATCAGCAAATGGTGAAGCAACCACACAGACTTACATACGTTCACTATTTACTGTATTAATGTCATTTGTATATATTCTTATATTAGCTTTTTACTGCTATGCTGCTTGTTGAAACAGGTTTTAAATATAAATATCTCAGGTGTCTCAGACTTTTGCATGGTGCTGTACAAGCAGTATATACATCATATAAAATACAACAATGTACATATATAAAAAAAACAGTGTACATATTTACAGACAATACACAATACACTGATTATATAAGAAGACAACAATACAAAGAGTATATGTGGCGTTGACTCATACATCACAAATTCTTTCCCAATATGCATGAGAATGAAATCTTTAGTGTACGAGTAAATGTAAAATACAGAAGCAGCCATGCCATAGCAGATAAATAAATGTTACTTTTCAGCTATTTATGAGGTTGATGGACTGAGGGCTGTGTCTGGTAGGTATAAAGGGTTGCCAGAGGGGTGGAGTTGATAAAGGTTGTGTCCAGGGTACAAGGAATCTGTAATGATTTCCCTGCCCGTTTCCTGGTGCATAAAGAGTGAATTCCTGGAGAGTGGGCAGGGAATCACTAGTGGAAACAGTCATATTTAGCCATTGCCTAACTCTGTCATTGGAGTAACAAAAACATGGTGTAAGGTTGTTGTAGCTGAGTGAAACATGCTTTTCTGTCAGAAATGCTGATTTGATACCACATTTATGTTTAAAAACACATGAGGAGGTACTTAATTTCAATTGAATTTGATAAAATATGCACTTTGCAGAAAGAGAAAGCAATTCTTACACCCTGAAACAAATACAAATTACTAGGGTTATGTGTACCTAAAACCTATCCTGGGTTCTACTTACGTGAAGCAGGGACTCACCAGCCCACAACAGGGCGCGACTTTTTATTCAATACTCTAATAATTCAGTACAATGTAATTTATTCAGTATCTATCAGCCCACTTTGAGCTGGAGTACTTTTACCTGGGCTGGTGCTGTAATCTGAATAATTTCTGATTATAATGGCTATTATGATTCAGTATGAGTTTATAGTATTCATAGTTTTACAAGTCTGCTGAGCAATAATTCTGGAGTGAATTGCTTTCTATAAATCACTGAACTCTGAGCTCTCTCTGTAATAGCAATTTTGCTCAAATCAAGCTCATGATAACGTAATAACAAAACCAGGTAATTGAAAACATCACCTCATTTTTATTAAGTTGAGGACAAGCCTGACCACTGACATGAAGATTGACTTTGCACAGTTCCTTTATCATTTAAACAGGATTAAGGTAACACTTTTTCCTGAAGGTTTAATTAGAAGGAGAGGGCAAGTGAAATATTGACAGTGCCTCTGGCATGACAGTGGGATTTCTGTCTTTTTGCAAAGCATCTGGTGAATAAAGTGATGAGCCCACCTTACCAGCCTAATGCTGTTCTTGCGTTCGCTGTAGGTTTTTGTGTTTGTTTAGACCCAGTTAATTAAATGCTGATATAAACATCATTGGCTGTGCTTGATCTTGGATGTGTGAGGTAATTTGGGGGTAATTGCACAAGTACCTTAGCCTGTACGAAATGTCCAGTTAAATCCCTTATAAATTACACTGCCGTAAAACTCCTCTGATAAAACTGCTCCAGCTCAAATAGGGTTTAAGTACAGAAATGTGTGGGCCAGATCATAGTAGTTTAGGGGTTAAATTCTACATAAAGGTGGTGAAATGTGGAATACTGGCAGCACAAACTAATTAAAATTGGGGACGATGATGTGATAAAGTGTCAGTTAATAATTAGCGCAGGCCTTTTCATAGAATAACTTGCATAGTTTTTGATTTTTAAAAAACTTTTCCATTCCGCACGCACACTTCTTGTCTGGTTGTCCTGAGGTGCAGTGTGAGGTGCCGCTGTCCTCGGTGCTGAAATGCTTTAGTGTAAATGAGGCCTTGATGTTCGTGAAGTACCCTGGCGTGGACCTGCTGCTCTTTATCACACTGTCATGTGCTGGGTGATCGACTGCAGAAGCTCAGGCTCTGCATTATTAATTATTCATTAGGAGGTCTGCTCTATTCTGGCCTGGCTGTAAGTGCTTTGCTACCTTTGTCCAAAAGCCATATGCTGTGAACAGTGAGAAAAAATACATGCATTATTTTCTTTTTTTGTTTTTTTGGGGGGTAAACCAACCCCCGCCCCCACCAGCACCCCCCCACCCCCACCCCCCACACACACACACCTCGATACTTTTTCAATACAGATGTGTTTTAGCCCAGAGTTTGTTAGAACTGTTTGTGGCAGCTCTCTGCTGCCTAACTCTGTCATCCTCCCTAACTTTGCGAATATGCCTGTCACATTAAAGCATGTGAGCTTAAATCTGAAAGTTGTTCAGCAGTTCCGGTAGAAGTGGAGTTTTGAGCTGCTTAAGACTTTGTTAATGCTCCGTGCCTTTCAAAGGGGATTCAGCAGAGGTGCGGTGATGGCGGCCTCTTTGTGTAACGAAAGTCTGTGAGAGGCTGCAGATTTTTGACTGGAGCAGAGATGCTCGTGTGAAGCGGTTGCGCTGAGCTGGGGCAGTGACGCGGCCTGAAGATGAGGAAATGGAATGCAGAATGCAGATCTTTCTTTCCATCTCTCATCCCCAGTTCCCTCCCAGTTCCTTTTTTTTCTTTCTCTCTTTCTTTCTTTCTCTCTTTCTTTCCCTCTCTCTCTTGCCCCCCTCTTTTTTCTCTCTTTCTCTCTCTTTCTCTTTCTCTCCCCTCAGCCTCATGGTTGTGTGAATGGTTGTGTTTGTCTTTGTGTGCGTGGTTGTGTGTTTAAATGTGTGCATGGTTGTGTGCATGGTTGTGTGCAAGGTTGTGTGTGTATGTGTGTGTGTGTGGTTGTGTGTGGATGTGTGTGTGGTTGTTTGCAAGGTTGTGTGTGGATGCGTGTGTGGTTGTGTGCGAGGTTGTGTGAGAGGTTGTTTGTGTGTGGTTGCGTGCAAGGTTGTCTGCATGGTTGTATGTGGATGTGTGTGTGGTTGTGTGTGTGAGTAAGTCAGCGGGGTGGCAGGTGTAGTTAAGTTAAAAGACGTGCTGGCTCTGATGTCAGGAGTAAAGTGCCCAGGCTGTGTCACCCCTCCATCTGTGCATCAGTGTTAAGAGCGGCCCACTTTGGCAATTACACACTCCTCGTCCTCCTGGCTGCTCTGGTGAAAGGGTGCACCTTGACAAATCATAGTGCTCTAAGCACTCTCTTTCAGTCTGTACAGCCTGACTCCTTCATGAGAGTGTGTGTGTACTGGTGTTTAGATCTTTTTGAGGACTCAAGTTGATAGAAAAACAGGTTAGTACTTGAGAAAGCTTGATCTTTTTATCACAATTTGTTTTGGAAAAACTAAAAAGGCATTTAAGTCTTTTAATGTTTACTGTCAGTGTGAGCTTTGGGTTCAGGTGTAGCATCAATTCTGTACTAATTCAGAAGTCAAAGGAAGTAACAAAGGATGAGTATATATTCTCTTTCTGCCTCTCTCTGACTTCTGGAAACAGTTACATTGATGTGACGTATTCAATAATATATTTATTTGAAGTACGTGCAGTGCATCACTTTTTTTTTAATGGACATTCCATGCTAGTGTTGATCGGTCCTTCGACCATGTTGAGTTGAGTGAGATCATGTGAAAATAGGTCATATGTTTTCTGAGTTCTATACAAAGAAGGCATCATCACATGGTTAAGCATATCCTCAGTCTTCATATTATACACATTCAGTTGTAGTGTGATATGTTCACACACTTCTGATCAGGACTGAATGTAGTTTGAGAATTAGACACTGGAGATTACTATAGTTTCAGACTTTCTGGTGCTAAACGGTTCACCGTTTAGAGTAGAAGTCTGTGATTTGGCCACCATTCCTCCTCTCCCCACTCCTGGTTTGTTCCTTGTCCAGCACGTCGGCTCCGAGTACACACCTGGAGCCCGCATCAGTCAGTATTCATTCAGCGCACAGGCCCAACCTCATCTTTTAAAGATAGGAACATGAGAGCAAGCAGAGGGAATGAAATGCTGTCTGTTCCAATCCCAAAACCGGGCTGTACACAAAGACCCGCTGAAACGCGTCTCTCCTCTGAGCCTGTGTGATTTGTTTTTCCTCTCGTATTTGTCATCACCTGTTGTTTTCCTGAATATTTCAAAAGTGATGCTTTTTAAATAAAGCTCACATTGAAGTGCTTGTCACTTCTTAAGCCGCAGAGGCTTAAAAGCTCAGGAGCGCTGCGTATGTGACTGATTGGCCAGAGAGCGCTGGTTCCTTCTCTCATCAAAAAAAGTAAACCCTGTGAAAACTTCTGCACAGATTCCTCTCGGCTTGTACGCAAGTTCTGTTAGTGAGCTGTCAGGGCTCGGAACCACTAATTTTATCATTTCATTGCTGTCATGAATGTATTTTAAAATAATGAGTTTATTCAATAGCTCCTTTTTATACAGCATACAATGTTAGGAGCAACTGTCCTTAAAAATAATAATAAAGTAAAAATCAAAAACAGTTAGGTTTTCATGTTACACAATGGAAGTCTCTCAGTAGTAATAAATCCTGGCGTTCAGACCTGCAGTGTAATGGACTGCTCTTCTTAACTGATTATGTAAATGTACGGCTTCAGGCTTGCCACACTTTGCAAGCTCATCTCTTATTTAATGTTTTTACTTTCTTATTTTGGTTTTGTTAGACTGCATCTCTCAGGACGTAGTGTGGAAGAGCTTGAAATATTTTAATTGAACGGGGCCTGACTTCTTACATCGGGTTTGGATGTCATTTGACATTGGGTCAAAAAAAAGTCATCCGACTTCTCACAGCCTGCCTCACACTTTTTGGTTTTAGATTTCACTCTGCATTTCCCCTGTTTGTTTTCTGCCTAATTTGTTCCTCCTCCCTACTTTCATTACATTAAACCAGTTTTTAAGCTGTTGACAGGTCCATGAGTACCTCTCTTAGGAAAAATGAAAAAGTGAATAAATTCATTAAAGTACAGATTAGTGCAGCCAAATTAACATTTATATTTATTTGTCAGGCCAAAATAATTTTTACAGACACATTTTTTTAAAAGATCTTCCATGTAAAGAAAGTTTTTCGATGAAACAGGTGAAGTAACATCTCATTATACAGCACATCACAGCAAAGTAGAAAGTTTGGAATGTTGTTGAATAACAAAAGTTTGCTAATGAAGTGCTTTAGAATTGTGGACACTTTTTTTCTGTCTGTTCTGTCAGGTTTAATTCAATGTTGTGCTCCAGCTGTAGTTGGAGTATGGAGTTGGACTCTCGGGCTGTATTCAGACTAAAGCTCTAATATGTTTCTCTCAGGAAAGATGTACGGTGTGGTGTGTTTCTCAGGGCTGCTGTCAAGTTTTCTGTGCAGGTGTGTGCGCTCTCTGGAGTGTTAGGATGGACGGTTAATAAAGCCTCTCTTTTCTCAAGATGCCCTGCTATCTCTTCAACACCAGACGCTAGCAGGATGAAAACAAACCAAACAGTGCATGTCCCTCTCTCTCTGTGTCTCTCCCTGTCTTTCTCTCTCTTTCTCTCTCTCTCTCTCTCTCTCTCTCTCTCTTTCTCTCTCTCTCTCTCTCTCTTTCCCTCTCTTTCTCTCTCTCTCTCTCTCTCTCTCTCTCTGTCTCTCACTCTGTCTTTCCCTCTCTCTCTCTCCGTTCCCACTTAAATGCTCTCTACCCTCGCATCTCTTTTCTCTTTTCTCATCTGTTTTCTCTGTCATGCAGATGAATCTAGGAATCCTCTCATCATCAAAAGATCATGTTTTTAAACACAATGAGATACTGATATATAAAGTCTGTTATCCCCTGGTCCAAATCATTGGCCTGGATGTGTGTTTGACATATGTAAGCCTTGGCTGGACAGTGTGTGCCCACACACAGCTGTACTAACACTGCAGCCTAGTGTTTCACCACCTAGTTCAGCCTGCAGCGCTGAAATTGCCAGGCCAGATTATATTGAAATGGCCAAAAATACATCACTGAAAAAGGAATGTACACTATGACTGTACAGAAAAGAATCAAAACGTTTTGTTGCTTTGCTGCCTACAATGAAGACAAACTATTTTTCCAGACATATTTACGCAATACAGCATATTTACTCAGTAACATTTGAAAGTTATTATTGCAAAAGTTCAGAAAATAAAACAGAACGGTACTTTGACTCTGCTGAGATACTTCTCTAGACTGTGAAATTTGTCCACTCTTCTTTACTGTTAAAGCTCAGTCAGATTGGATTCCACAGATTTTCAATAGGGTTTATGACTGGACTCTGACTAAGCCAATCAAAGACATTCACCTTTTCACCTTCAGCCACTGTGTGATCAATTTTGCAGTGTTTTTTTCATGGTGATGTTGGAAGGTGAACTCTCCACCTACTGACATCTTTCTGGCAGAGGGCCGCAGGTTTTTCCTCAAGAATTTGACCGTACTTTGCACCATCCAGTTTTCCTTCTGTCCTGACAAGTGCCCCAGTCCTTTCTCCAGAGAAACACCCCCGCAGCAGAATGCCACTACCTCCATACTTGACTGTAGGCATGGTGCTCTTTGTATGGAGAGCTGTATTGGCTTTCTGCCGGGTGTATCGTTTGGTGTTGAGGCCGAATAGTTGATTTTGGTCTCATCCAACCATGAATCCTCATTCCACTTGGCCTCAGAATCTTCAAGGTGTGTTTTGGCAAAGCTCAATCGAGACTTAATGTGGCCTCTGTTAAGGAGTGGCTTTTTTCTTGCAGCTCTGCCATACAAACCATATTTGTGGAGCAGTTGCAAATAATGACCACTCTTTGCCATAAATTCCTGAAACTGCTTCAAAGTTGAATTTGGTCTCTTTGTGGTCTCTCTCACTTAATTATAGACCTTACTGTGCTCCTAGAGATTGATAAAGCCTTTTTATCCATCTCCTGACTTGTGCCTGTTCCTCAGATCCTCAGTGCCTTGCCACCCATAGTTGATTGATTGCTTTCATTTGGACTACCAAGCACTGGAAGGCTGCAGGAATGGATGTTTAATAAAAAAAAGTTACACTTGATCACATGCAGAAGTCAATTGAAGAGCAAATTTCCAAAACTCGCACAGTCCGTTTTTTGTGATTTTTTTTTAGGTAACGCTACTATTGGAATATTTTTACATGTGCAATAATATAACCGACCAAACTCACTCAGTCCTTGCATAATACACGGTACAAGATTAGCTGAATTTCCAAAACTCACTCAGTCCACTCCCACAGTGGTCTCCCAGGTGGTAGATCACAAACAAAGATGGCTCTATGCTGTGTCATGTAGTGGGATGTAAATAAACTTGTACATAATTTTGTGACATTGAATATCGATTTACGTAAAAATGGATTTAATTATATTTTTGCCCATACTGAAATGTGCAGGAGATGCACTTTAGAAACAGGCATTGAAAAATGACAAGTAACTGTAAAATTTCAATTAAAAAAATTTTTCCTGTAAGAATTGCTTTCCAATAGGTTAAACAAGTAAAACGCGATTTTCCGGAAAAAAAAAAAGCTTTTGGACTGAGTGAGTTTTGGAAATTTGCTCTTCAATTTGCTTGTTGCGCAATGCAGAAGGTGATTTGCTACTCCTGATCGAGTTTACATTCTGAGGCCTGTCCATTGCTGAAAGCACCTTCAATGAGCAAATGGGAGCATCAGAATTGGACCATAGAATAATTGATTTAATCACATTTTCTTTTTAATCATGTTTGATGGCTGGATGCGTGTTTGTCACTTACCCAGCAGAGGAGATGGTACCTGGATGTACTATGAGAAGAATGGAAACCAGCAGACAGTGTGATGCTCTGGTCAGTGTTCTGCTCGGAAAACTGGTATTTATTTGAATGTTACATTGTAAACAGTGTAAACATTGGCTACAGTATTCTATGTTGGCCTTGTTGTCTTTCAGTAGGCTAAGCACAACTTCAGGGCTTCATGTGTTCGCCCTGCCATCAGGAAGTTGTGGGTTCAATTTCCAAGACTGCTAAGCACCTCTGAGGTTCCCTTGAGCAAGGTACTGTCCCCCCACACTCTGCTCCCTGGGCTCTGTGTTCCTTACTGTCCACTGCTTCACTTAGTGAATGTGTTAAATCCAGAGAATTTTGTGCTGTTCAAACTGTGCTGTGTTGTGTTTACATATGACAGAATGGTCATTTTCACTTCACTTTCACTAGCTGGTCAGTGCTGTTTTAGCTGTGTGGGGGTTTACCTACCCAGTTAAACAGGTGGTTTAAATGTAAGTGTAAATATGCATTAAAATATTTGATTTCTTTAAGTATTCTTTAACATTTCATCAGTCAGGCATGCTCTGAACCCTGCTCTTCTATGACCTTCACGGTGTGGAAGAGCAGTGCCAGGTCCCGCTGTGCTGGGCCGTGCTCGCTCCGTGAACACAGATGAAAAATTCAGCGGCCTCCCGGAGCGCCACGAGCAGCGTGTCCCTCCAACACTCACAGATTGAAGCTGACCTCAACACTGCTTATGGATTCATGGGCAGAAAGAGAATGGCAGAGGAGGCCAAATCAAACGCGACAGCCACCGAACGAGCCCGAGCCCAAGCCTGAGTCTCCCAGCCACTCGTTACAGCACACACCATTAACCAATGAGAGACAGAGGGACGGAAAGAGGGGACGCAAAAGCATTGTACACCACCTGGCTTCAAGTTCAGACAAGCACCCACCCCCCCTCCCCGAGCCCTAAAATTCCCTTCCCTCCACAGCCCCCTTTTCAATTTTCCTGCAGAATATTAATCTTTAATAGGGTAATAATTGTGGTAGCATATTTGCTGTCACCCACCATTAGGCCAGATTAATTAGGCCATTTAGTTTAGCTTAAGAAAGTGTCGGCCATGAAGAATGGTGCGTGTGAAAGCAGAAGGATGTGATCAGCACAAGCTGCTCTGTCCCGTGTGCAATCGCTTTTTCTCAGCCTCCTGTCCCTCAGCTCATCACACTCGTGGCTGACACTTTCACGCCCATATAGCACTGCTGGTGTCGGAAAACTCAAACAGTAGAAGCAAAAAAGGTTTGAATATCTAGCATAGCTTGTTATCATGGACAATTTCCATTTGTCCATTTGTCAGAAAACAAAGGTGTTGTTTTCAAATGATGGAAATATTAAATAAATGGCATGAAATTTATACAATTTTCTTATGACTATGACATAACTATGACACGATTGCTAATAACCCCCAGTAATGATCAAATTAATTTGCAGCTGATCCATCCTTCATTTTTTAAGGTATTTCATTCAAACCATTGCAAAACACTAGTACAGTAAAACCCCAAATGCTTATTTAGTATAAACCCTAAATAAGCCCCCAAATATGCTCCCAAAACACTTTAATTTCCTTTTAAACTCAACTTAATACATTAGCCTTAAAGAAAATGTAAAGGTAAACCTGTATTCGTACTGTACAGTTTACACTGAATTGCTGTCTCCCACAGTGCTGGAATGTAAAATACCAATGTTACCCCTATATAGACTGGACTGTAATTCATGCACGGGCGTTTTCTTTGGTATGTGCTTTCATTTTCTTTGGTATAAGCAGGTAGATACAGTACTACATTAAATTTACAGTAATAAAAATACAGGGCTTTAAGGATTGGCTACTTTAAGGATTGGCTCTCAGATTGGCTACTATCAAACCTCCCACCTCTGACTACAGCTGACTGTGACGTCCGCCACGCCCCCTTGTCCTTGTTCTGGTTGTTTATGTTTGGGCGCGACACTGATCAGTGGAGGCTCATTCTGTTCAGGTGCATCTGATTGCCTTGCTAAGCACTGCGCCTAAACATAAACAACCTGCACGAGCACGAGGGGGTGTGGCAGACGAGACCTGGACATCACAAAAGCTAAATAAAATGCTGAGGATATCTGCAGTTTCTGCGAATTTTTATTAATTCGGTTCTCATAAAGAATTCACGAATGACTGAATCCGTGACTGCTTATTCATTTACAGTATTAGTAAACAGTGTAGTTGGCGTGGTAGTATGTCCCTTTCATAATGTATAAAAATGGCAATAAAGAAAAGAACCTGATCTTATCTGAGCAACAAGGAGGAGTTTAACAAACAAAAATCAGATCAATTCTAGGACAATCACTATTTTCAAGAAATGAATTATTACTTACATCTTTGCATTTGGCTCACAAGTAATCATGTTACACACTGAGTGACTGTGAATTTGGGAGTCTTATTTCTGTAGCAGCTGTGTTTGAACCCCAGTCTACTTCGTGGAGGGCAGCCGTGTCACCTGTTATGCAACACCAAACCCTGTACCTTAATACTTAACCCCTTTAAGGGGAAAACGTTTGATTATTGGAAGTATACTCTGTTTTAATAAATGCAGTTATACTGAAGCACATATAATATACCAAAGCGATATATAGCATGCAAGTTAACGTTAAATAAAAAGTCAAACGAAGGCAAAAGCTAACCACCACCCACCAGTCCCCATTTTACTATTTACTGCAGTTGCTTTCTTCTAAGATTCTGTGAATGACAATTCTGTTAACAGCAGAGGCTTCTTGTAACAATACGAATATTCAATTCATGTAACATTCATGTTCTGTCCTTTTTTTTGAGCTGTGGTTTCTCTTGCTCTGAGGTGGCGAGCATTGCCCTGTCATTTTCCCTCTGTGACCATCCACCTGCCAAACTCCATGTGTGTTCGTAAGCTGCTATCACTGCAGAGCATGCTGTCAAACGCTCGTTCCGTGCAGTTCTGAGAGGAAGCCACTTTTAGCCTGTTTGGCCTCCTAGCCGCTCGCTGTAGCTGCCTGATTGCTTTGAGTGATTTGCATCTTGTGAAATTGCAGACAATTGTTTATTGCCATTGAGGTTTGCATTTAATTACTTTCCTTCATTGGTGGACAGTGATAAAGTGGTTTGTGAAAGTATGCAGGGGTTCTGCGCTCTCGCCGTTTTGAATTGAGGCTGCTGAGAAGTTGATTAATCTTTTCCACTCGCGTCTCTAAATGCATGCAAACTAAAGCAGCCTCAGGCAGTGAGGGACAGCGCACTCATACGTTCCCAAAGTAGCGCAGGACTGGAGGACTTTGCCTTTGAGTTCTCCTTGATCAGTGCCAGTGATTAGTTGGCCCATTTGTAGCAGGGCTGGCCTGTACCATTCAGCCGCCTGCCGGGCATTTTCCAGGCGAAGCAGGGGGCAAAGTGCAGTCTCTGAGGTCTTTTAAAGCATACTGATTGCAACGTTCCATCTTTTTAATGTCCAAAAGTCTGCATTGTTCAAGTTCTTAACATATACATGCTATAAAAATAGGCAGAATTTCTTTCCTTCCACTCTGGGTTTTTTTGGGGGGTTAGAACTTCAAGACTTCCAGAATTATTCCCTCTTCTCACAGTGCAAAAATGAAAAATGAAATAATAAACCTCATGGTCTATAATTCTGTCAGCCAGTTTAAATTGTTATACCTCTCCTCATTTAACAAGAGGGAAATTTCCAGTAAGGTTTTACTAACAGTTACTTTAAAGTCTGTATGTGATTTCACTTTGATTAGTTGATCACTTGAATCATGAAAATACTCCATCATTTAAATCCTCCTACTGGTTTCTCTTGCAAAAAACAGCTTCTTTTATATGCATTTTTGCCGCATAGTGTTTTTATATGAATTTTAAATCTTTCTAGTTTGTCCTAAGTCGACCTACTTTATATGTTTCCAAAAGTATGTTTGAATCTTTTAAAAGCTGTCAATGGTTTGTTATTGTTTGTTTAGGTCAGTTTTCAAACATTCATTCATTAATTCATTTAAAAGCTAATAACTCAACAATCAGTGCATTAAAGGGTTATTACTACACCTGTTATTGGGGAAATAAAAACATCTAAATTGGTCTTATCTACATGCTCCAGCTGTGTCTGACCTCTTGAAAAAGATCTGTAATATAATGTGTGTTGTGTATTTTTTACTGTAGGTAATGCAGAATCTGTGTCATGAGGGACTAAAAGCCTGTTGTTGTCAATAGCAGTATTTTTCCCGCAGGGCAGTTGAAAATGAAGTCCAATCGAATGGATATTAAAGTCACAATAGACTGCTTCTGCTATTACATGTCAGCCGCGGCTCCCACACACACCCTCCTCCCTCTTTCTCACCAAGATTACTCTACTGCTGAATATTTATGCACTTACTGTAGGCTTAACCTCACAGTCGGTGCAGCTGTATTTCACTCCTCTTTTCTCCTTTTTTTCGCTCCATCACTGCTGCTCTTAGAAACCCCTCTCTGAAGCTGAGTCTGGCCAGTGCACTGGTGCATGTGTGTGTGCGCGTGTGTGTGCGCGTGTGTGTGCGCGTGTGCGTGCGTGCGTGCGTGCGTGCGTAGGGAATTATATGAAATGTGTTATATCTTTGTTTTATCAGGAGTCTCTAATGCTGATGTTTCCCCTCTCTCTCTTCCTTTCTCTTTTTTTCTCTTTCACTGTCTCTTTATTTCTCATTCTCTCTCTCCTTTCTTTCTCTCTTTCTCTCCTTCCCTCTCTTTCTCTCTCTCTCATTCTGTTGTTCTCTCCTTCCCTCTCTCTCTCTTTCTCTCTCTCTTTCTTTCTCTCTCTCTCTCTTTCTTTCTCTTTCCCTCTCCTTCCCTCTCCTCTCTCTCTTTCTCTCTTTTTCTCCTTCTCTCTCTTTCTCTTTCTCTCTCTTTCTCTCTCTCTCTCTCTCTCTCCCTCCCTCTCTCCTTCCCTCTCTCTCTCCCTCCCTCTCTCCTTCCCTCTCTCTCTCTCTCCTTCCCTCTCTTTCTCTCCTTCCTTCTCTTTCTGTCTCTCTCATTCTGTCGTTCTCTCCTTCCCTCTCTCTCTCTCTTTCTCTCTTTCTCTCTTTTTCTGCTTCTCTATTTTCTCCTTCTCTCTCTCTCTTTCTCTCTCTTTTTCTTTCTTTCCCTCCCTCTTTTTATCTCTTTCTCTCTCTCTCTCTCTCTCTCTCTCTCTCTCTCTCTCTCTCTTTCTTGCAGGAATAGCTGGGGTGCGGCAGGCTCGGGGGCAGCAGAAGCTCTTCACCATGGATGTGGATGAAGAGGAGAACATGAGTGAGTATCTGTGTATGCTAACAGTGTGAACACACAAACATGATTTTATACATATACCTATAATTCCTGTACTTTAACTGTACTTATGTTTCAAGCACACATAGCTCCATTTATCTCCATAATACTCTCATGGATGCATAATCTAAACCAATAAATGCACACATTTATTGTATTATCTGCAGATACACAATCACAACGTACACCTTTAATCATGGATTTTATTTAATCAGTATTAATGTTGTGTTCTCTCTTATTTCTCAACCAAAACACGATGTTTAAATATAGTCCGATACAGATCATCCAAAAGTGAAGGCACTTACTTTTAGAAAGTGCTGTTGCCAGGACTTTAGTTACATTGGAAGGGTTTTTTTCTATCAGCACTATCCTCGTCAGGTATTCCATCAAATATCAAACTCATTATTTAGTTATTTTATAAGAATAAAAAAGTTCAAGCCATGTAAGGCATAAATGGAAAAATATAAATTTTGGGGGAAAAATATTTAAAAATAGATGAGAACATTTGCTTTGTAAAGGTGTTATCTTTCGTGAAAGCCCAAAGGAAATTTAAATTTGGTACTGCAGGGTAAAACATGAACAATTACTTTTAATGTAAGTTGCGTAAATTGGCGTGGACATTATCTAAGATTTGAGTAATGAAATTTATGCCAAATTATGAATTATTTGTCCATTTCTTTTTGAAAATTTACCATTAGTAGGACTAGTTATGTCCGCCTTCCACTTACTCCACTGGCACTCAGCCCTTCCTCTTATAACCTGTACAGTCAGATGGTAGGTGGAAGAGGTTGCAGTGCACCACTGTTCCAGGCAGTGATTTTTCTATACAAACAGAATGCCTTGTCTGAATATAGACATCATATGGATTTATATATCCTTATTCACATTCCCACAAAATAAAGATGTGCTCTATAACCCCCCTGCCTACACTAAATTCACAAAAGTATTGGGGCGCCTGACCATTACACCAACAGGGACTTTAACGACATTGCGTTCATATACATTGTTGGTCCCACTTTTGCAGCTATAACAGCTTCCACTGTTCTTGGCAGGCTTTCCACAAGATTTTGGAGAGTTTCTGTGTGGAATTATTGTGTAGAGCAATTATGCGGTCAGGCACTAATGTTGGACGAGAAGGCGAATGTACTGAATCTACCGTTTTGTAGTGTTGTCCGAAATACCAACCGTCAATTTCACGCGCTAGTTAGTGCACTACAAAATCTCCACGTGAAATGGCAATATCTAGTGTCCAGACACTGTACACTACTTGAATACACATATAGCAACATGCACTGCGGATTTCTTTTACTGTGCCCTACATAGTGAGTGTGCACCTTTCGGACACACTCTACACTACTGTTATCCCGTGAAAGAAGAGGAGCGAGGCGGAGGGAGGAGAGATGGGGGGGGGGGGGAGTGGGGCTTCAAACGGAGGAGATTCAGCCACACTTGCACTACTTTCTCTCTCTCTCTCTCGGCGGAGGACAGTAGTGCCCCCCGGATGGATCTATCTGTCACCGTGCCCACCAGACCCCGCCTCATGTCTGAACTAGAGAGACAAGATGTGTTTTTATCTGACAGGGATAAATTGCCAAAATCCGGCTCACTATTTAAGCAACAGTTAGTAAAAACGTAACATCGTGAGTGTCCGACATGAACTAAACATCGCCTCCCCTTGTTCACTAGTTAGCCCCATATATAGCAAAAACTATGGAGTGAACGAGTGCACTTTTCGGACACAGCTCATGTCTTTATGGAGCTTTCTTTGTGCATTGGGGCACAGTCACGCTGGAATAGAAAAGGGCCTTGCCCAAACTGTGTCCAGAAAGTTGGAAGCATGATGTTGTCCAAAATGTCTTGGTATACTGAAGCATTAAGACTACCCTTCACTGGAAGAAAAATGCCTAGCCCAAACCCTGAAAAACAGGTGTGCCCCAATACATTTGTCCATATGGTGTAGACAACCCATTCACAGTACATCATCCATTTAGATTTTCAAAACTCCAACAGCTTCATCCGAACACTGCAGATTTCCAGAACAAACCAATCATCTGCCTAGTTTGGGCTAGGTCTTTATAAGCCCTCAGCAAACCTAAAACATGGTTTTTGGGGAGAAAACTGTAGAATTCCAGCACTCTAGCTCTACTGTTCAGTTAATTAAACATTCAGACTCTACATCTTCTAGACTTGGAGCACATCCCATTGATATCACCCACTAGTCGAGAACTCTCTCGAGTCATCCTCACACAATTGGAGTTAATTGATATTTGGGCAGATTTTAATCAAAAAGTTTGAGGAATAGACGACAACATTCTTTCAGAGCCTTGGGGGCTGTTGGCTGTATTCAGCGCTACTATGAATGGAAGTGTGTGTGTATTAGTAAGATGGCAGCCAGGAAGAACCGTTAACTCCGGAGAAATGGAGCTCTCCTTTGTCCCATCACTTACAGGCTTCTTCCTAAAACCGCTTTCAATGGCATGCAAGGTCATTTATTACCACCTCAATGCAGAGAGACCAGTTTCTTATTTAGATTTTGTGTGGATAAGCATGCCTTGATATTCCAGAGCTTTTCTCATTCACTCCGCTTATGATTCAGAGAGAATGCCCAGCTCCGTTTGATCCGGTTTCCTATTTGCTATGTAGTGAAATAGATCTGGAATTAGGTCTGAAATATGTAGATGATATTTTTTAAAAATGTATTCGTACAATACTGTGCAGGAGTCGTAATTCTATGAATTTATGTGTGTCTGGATGTTTACTTAACCCTTTCCTGTCCTCTTCTTGTGGAAGCCCAGTATAACTTGTTGTTACTATTTAATCAGTTAAACAGTCAGTACTTTATTAAATTTAATCAGGTGAGCTGTTGATGGAATTTCACAAATCCCTGCAGTTGTTGAAGGCATCGAGGAGAAATCTACGACCAAGCCTGTGTTCTCCTAACCAGTTCACAAAAAATGAAACAAATGTCTAGAATATCTAAAGTATAGCTGCGTGAATAAATACATAATTTTAGACAAATACATTGCTGGTTCTAAAAGTATAGATACACAGTACTTACTTAAATATAATATTTAGTTATTTACGTTGACACTTTTCTGTGAAACTTTTTTCTAACGAGAAAACTTATTTATATGCTGCTGATGTTATATTGTTTACAGGTTTCGATACTGTATTAAGTATCCTAATTGGTTTATTTAATAAAAAAGGTGTGATTATGCTTACAAGTCAATGTAGTCCTTGTAGATTTTGTCGCGGTATGGAAGAGTGTAGCACTTCTGTCGCGGTATGGAAGAGTGTTCTGCTCTGTCATTATTATGAGGCCAGTCCAGGTCCCATACATGTGTTTTTGAAGATTTTCAGGAAGGCTGGATTATTTGTTTGTGTGTGGCGTGAATGTGTGTATGTGTAATAACAGTATACACCCTAGTCCAGACTGTTAGTGCAACTCTCTCACTGTACAGAAGAGACTGGGACTAGAGGAGATAAATAGCTAACCTTCAGCATAGATGATGTCTTTTTAATCTGCCCTGAAAGTCTGGAGTGTGCTGGATATGGTATTTTTATAATAGCTTTACGAACTGCACCACTGTAACGGACATACTGCTGATATTACTGGTGCTACTGATGTTTTGTTAATTTACCCTATCGTACATTGTAATGTGACATACACTATATGGGCAAAAGTGTTGGGAGACCCGGCCATTACACTAATAAGGTCTTTAATATTATTGCATTCAAATACCTAGACTTTAATAATATGGAGTTGGTCCCTCTTTATAGCTACAATCGCTTCCACTCTTCTCAGAAGAGTTTCTGTGGGAATTTGTGCCCATTCCTTCTGTAAAGCATTTATGAGGTTAGACACTGATGTTGGACGAGAAGACCTGGCTCGCAATCTCCATTCCAGGTCATCCCAAAGGTGTTGGATGGGGTTGAGGTCAGGGCTTAGTGCAGGCCAATCAAGTTCTTCCACACCGATACTCATCCAGCCATGTCTTTATGGATCTTGCTTTGTGTACTGGGACACAGTCATGCTGGAATAGAAAAGATTCTTCCCACAAAGTTGGAAGCATGGCGTTGTCCAAAATGTCTTGGTTTGCTGTTAAGATTGTCCTTCATCGGAGGTAAGGTCCACCTGAATTCAATAATCAAGATGTGTGTCCCAATACTTTTGTCCATATAGTGTAGTTGAAAAGCATACATGTCCATGTTCAGGCATTGAAAAGTAATGGATGTTGAAATTGGTTGTTGGTTTACAACACATATAAAATATAAGACATATATTACGACACCTATAAAACACATGGAAAAACGACAGGTTTCCACTTTAATATATCATGTTCTTTATAAACCAAACTTAATAGGGCGACAGCCTTGGAAAATAAGACGGAGGGAAATAAATTACAAGACAGAAAATTGAGCTATTTTTTTATTCAACCCTTTAAGGAATACAGTGTTACCTGTGATATCTATTGTCTTTGAAGATAGTTGTATGACTTCTTTTAGGCTTTGTGCCCTTTCTGTTGTTTCTAGTCTCTGTTCTCTGTTGGAGAAAAGTGCTCTAATCTTTGATTTAAAGAAATGGTTCAGCACAAACTCAGATTTACACAGCTCTCCACTTACCCCAGATGTAGTTAATCAGCCAAGACAAATGTGGTGCTTTGTTCACTTTTAGAGCCTGCAGTGAGTCATACTGTGCCCTAAACCACATCGATACGTCTGTGCCACTTTAACGAAGAGCTCCATGCAGTCTGAAGGAGTTCGACATGCATTTACGAAAACAATTTGGGTGACAATTGACTTCCAGTGTTTGTGAGCATCAATAGCATCAACACCAAACATGTCACGGCTGATCTATTAAATCTAGGGCAAGTGGGAAAATTGTGAAAAATTCAACTTTTCCTTTGAAGATTGAAGCATCCTGTCAGGGTTCTTAATCCTATAGCCTGTACTTAATGAGACAAATAGGTCTCTTCTTTTCAGAGCACATTGCTTTCTTTTGCAGTGGAACCTATATACATGTTTTTATAGGCCTAAAACTAGTTTAGGGACTTTGTGCTCTGCTTTCTTTCTTTTGGGATGTGTCCTCCATTTTAAAATGCACAGGCTTGATGATGAATATTGGCTGCTTTTGCAAAACCAAAGGTTCGATGTTGTTTTGGAGTGGATGGAGGGCCCAGAGGAGCGTGTACAGACGTTAGATCTTTAGGAGTCAGTGTTTTCTCCGCTTCCTGAGCAGCATATCTGGGGCAGACACACAGCTTCACTCTGTTGCATCAACATGTATTTTTGACAAGAGAAAGCTTTTGGTTAACCCCACTGAAGCACCAGATTAGATGAGTTGATGAGATCTCATTTAAGAATGTGTGTGTGTTTCTGTATGTGTGTGTGTGTGTGTGTGTGTGTGTGTGTGCGCGTGCACACGCATGTGTGTGTACGTGGGCATATGCATCGTGAAGGGAGTTAAAGAAAGAAAAAAAGTTTCTTTTCTAAGAAACTGTGATGTTTTGTGTGCTTTTTCTCTCCCTTTCTTTCTCTCTCTATCCTTGTTCTGTCTATCTTTACTTTAAATTCCTCTTTATCCGGTGCCTTGTTCCCTGTGTGATCCTGCAGTACTTTCCTCCCTGACCCTGTCTTGTTCCTCTACTTCATGAACGCTTCTCTCTCTCCCTGAGCGCCGAAAGGAGTAACCTAGCGAGCTTTTGCTGCAGGATGTTATAAATGAAAATTTAGCCAAAGTTCCATCAACTTTGTCAACAGGGCATGATGATGTGTGTTCCACATATGATCGTATCGGCCCGTTCAGAACCACTGCTGAGGTTCAGCAATGTCTGACAGACAGAGATAAATGCTCAAGCTTAAATTAACTCTTGAACTTTATCCAATATCATGCAGAAAGTGTGAAGTTTAACAAACTGTCTCTCTTTCTAATTTTCAGCTTGTACCCGTCAATTGACTGACATCATGCATTAACATGTTAATTGGTCCTAATTCAAATAATTAGACAGAGAGGGTTTCCTGGAACCTTTTGCATATATCTGGTTTTCTCTGAGACTGAACACTTTAGAATAGTGCATGTAAAGCATATACTGTGTTAGAGACTCAACTGTATTGATGCAGTAGAAGCGACAGCTTTTTCTCAAATTCGTAAGTACGTTTCTAGTTAAAGTTGAATAGCTGTAATCATTCAGCTTATGCTTCATCTTTCCTAATAGTGTAAGTTATTCTCTTTGTTACTATAAAAAGAGCTACTTTGGCACTACATAGGCCTCACCATGTCTGTTACTATTATGCTCTAGGTTCTCAGCATCAATAAAAAGGAACACACACCACTTGTTCAGTTACAAAGAAAGATAAAGGAATCTATAAATTTTACATTTACAAGATCCTGCAACGAAGGCGTTGTAAGTTACTCTTTCTGGGCATCGCAGGTTCCTGCAGCACCGACGTCAAGGAAAACCGCAACCTGGACAACGTCTCCTCCAAGGAGGGGACGGGCATGCCCGAGCAGCTTCCCAATGGCGGCGGAGGAGGGGGGCGTAAGCGCCCCTTGGAGGAGGGCAATAACGGTCACGCGCACCCCAAATTCAGGCCCAAGAAGCGAAAGAAAACTCCGGGGCCAGTTCTGCCCAAGAACGCCCTGATGCAGCTGAACGAGATCAAGCCAGGCCTGCAGTACAAGCTGCTGTCTCAGACAGGCCCAGTGCACGCTCCTGTCTTTGTTATGACCGTTGAAGTGAACGGGCAGCTCTTTGAGGGATCGGGCCCCACCAAGAAGAAGGCCAAACTGAACGCGGCTGAGAAGGCACTTCGCTCCTTTGTCCAGTTCCCCAATGCCTCCGAGGCGCACCTGGCAATGGGTCGCACGCTGACCGTCAACACGGACTTCACTTCGGACCAGGCCGACTTCCCGGACATGCTCTTCAATGGCTTTGAGACACCTGCACCACCCGAGGACCCCTTTTACCTGGGCTCTAATGGGAACGGCTCCTTAAACCCCCTGGGGGAGTACCCAGTGCCCCCAGCAGCAGGCAGCAACAGTCTTGCACAGGCCCCACTGCCTCCTCCCTCCACCTTCAGCTCATCCTCCAGTGGCAAGAACCCTGTCATGATCCTTAACGAGTTACGGCCGGGTCTCAAGTACGAGTTTGTGTCAGAGAGTGGCGAGAGCCATGCCAAGAACTTTGTCATGTCTGTGACAGTGGACTCGCAGACCTTTGAGGGTTCGGGCAGGAACAAGAAACTGGCAAAGGCCCGAGCTGCTCAGGCCGCCTTATCAGCCCTTTTCAACATGCAGCTGGACCAAACGCCGTCCCGCCAGCCAATCCCCAGAGAGGGCCTGCAGCTGCACCTGCCCCAGGTACGAGTCACTTCTAGACAAATGCCAGAAAACTTTCAGATGCTTTTTTAAACTTTCCCTGTAAGCATGTAAACATGTGGTATTTCTAAGTCAATTTGGACCATTTCTGTTAGTCTGTTCATCATTAAAATTTGACACAGTGTTATAGGGAGTTGGTAGTTTCAAATTATGTAAAAAAAAAAGAAAGAAAGCAAAACATTAAAACATTTAAAAATGCATCGTTTTATGAGTAGAGGCTAAGGATCAAAGCTGCAAGGCACTGAGGACGGCCTAAAATATCCAGGCACTGAATTTAGTCTGTCAATATCTGTTGCATCATCAACAAGCCAAATTTTAAGGTATATTTTTAATTATAGTTCTTTAACCGTTTGTCCTCAGTTTGTTTTTTCCCCTGAAACCTTAGGTCATCTTTATTCGTGTTGACCCTTTTCCATTAAAGACAGTTTTGGATTTTCTGACATTTTGAATAAAAAAAAAAAACCTACTTTAACAGCCTAGTTCTAGGCAGTTGATCCGATCACCAGCAAGGTTGGTACATATCCTCTACATAGGATTTGCTGTTGTCTAATGAAATTTGATCGAGAAAACACCAAAACATGAGGTGAGCCATCATATGTTAGCAGTGCTTGTTTGGAGTCATGCCAGATTTGTAAACTTCTTTGCCAGGATGAATATTGGTTATCCACCAAGATTCATGAAATTTGGCCATATCACAAAAACAGAACATATCAAACGCTCATCACTTTGGGACTAAAGTCTATGTTTCAACTAGATTTATTGTGCATCATCGCAGTAAGGCCCATCACTCGAAAAGTAAAACCCTCTGTGTTTTTTTTTTTTTTTTTAACATCTTGGTCTCCTTATTTTTTTCAATGTTTTTCTATGTCAATGCCATAGAAGCCCTTTCACTTCTATGGCCTGACATAGAGAACCGCTTGTCCTAGAGTCTATCCTTATGTACCCTGAATCGGTGATTAATCATTTTATAAGATTTTTGGGGGCAAAAAAATATTTGGAACTTTTTGAATAAGCTAGATCTAGTTCGCCTATCATATAATCATCAAATGATTCTTTAAGAGCAGGATCTGACAGTGGGTGTCAACTGGTGTGACTGGTGTCTTATTAAGGGGTTGTTCTGATCAGTTTAGCTTTTGGCTCCTTCTTTGGGTGCTTGGCCCTTTCATTGCTGCCTTTTTATTACTTTATTAATTCCGCATCATTTTTTTGCTCTGCGTATTCCACGCATGCCAAAAATAAATCAGCCTTACACACACCCACAGTCTCCTTGGTGCATTTTATTATGGCTTTTTTGTTTAAGCCAGAAAAGTAGGGCTGATGGATATCTGTTTTTATGTTTTTTCAACCACTGCTACCTCTCTTGTACTTACTATCGATAGATTTTCTGAGAGGTGCATTACTTATTTATAGGTATGTACCAGCTACGTTCTGGTTAGAAGAGGTTATTCATAGCCTGGGGAAAACAGACTCAGCAATACTAATGCAATCAGATTTCGAAATTCGAATACATTTTTTTAAATTGAAGTTTTAGGTTCACAAAACATTTTTCCCTGGAACTTTCCAGTACGATAACACTTTCCTGTTGAACTAAATCTAACCTTGTGAACAGTTTTCTTTTATCCCTCTCCACCTCCCTGATCAGACGGTTAGATAGGGCGTAGCCATATCGGACGTCTAAAGATTAGCTAACTGATCCAAAGAAATGAGGAATCAGTCTCTCAGCCGCCCTATAGAATTTGATTAATAATGCTGAACTCTGAGGAGAGTTGTCAAAGATAAGTTCTTTATCAAAGGCTTTGTGATTGATTCTTAAACACAATGGCATAACTGAATGCCCATCTTCATTAAGGCCTGAAGCCTAATTGAAAAGGAAGATGGATGATAAAAAGGCGATGAAATGGAGCAGGCGCTTTAAAGAAGCGGTGTCTCGTGTGTTTGTGGAGGGAAGAACAGCTATTTACACCTTTCCTAAACCTTTTGTTAATCCGGCTTTCAGATAAGGCCAGGGACCCAGGCCGACCCAATCTTAATTAACATCTCCCTCTGAACCGTATCTAAACAAGAGCGTTTAGCTGTAGTCTGGCTGCTGCCTGTCTGCTGAAGAGCAGCGCTGTCAGGTTCCCTTTCTGGCACTGATGCCTCGTGGACCGCTCACGTGCCTGACAGGCTCAGAGCCAAAAACACGGCGCTCTATTAGCAGAACACCCCCCATCCCTCCACCACCCTGCACAAACCACAGGATTTAACATGCTGTCAGTCCAGCTTTGTGCAGCAGCCGGGACGCGTGGGTAAATTTGTTTTAGGTAGATGCCAAGAAGGTGGCTAGGATGAAAGCTATTAGTAGAACGAGGCGTCTGTCATTGGCCGACTGATTGCACCAGTCATGCGTTTTGTGTGCAGATGCAGGCAGACGGAAGTCATGCTAGATGAAATGGCGGTCTGTCAAAATGAAAACATGCCATTTATTTTGTGCCCTTTTTTTTTTTTTTTTTTTATCTCTCTTGCAAGTCTGGCCTCACTCTCTTTGTGCAGCTGTTCTCGCCTTATCGGCCTGTCACTGGTTTGTTTAATTCAACCTCTCGCTCTCGAGGCGTGATATGGCAGTGTGTAATTGGCCAGTGAATGTGCAGTCTCTTAATATTTATTTAATGTACCTTCAGATGAAAGGTGCCCCCTGTTGCTCAGTGGGGAAATGAATGGAAGTCTGAGCGCTGGTAATGGCGAGCTTGATTTCCATGATGAAAGCGCTCCTTCTGTTTTGAAGGGTTTCATTCTCTTCTACTGCACAGAAAGTCAAGTCGCTCTCCTGACTTTCCAGCTCACATTAGCTGTCTACCGCTGAGTGATTCTGAAGTACTGGGGGCGCAATGTTGGACTAATGTCTCTAATTTGTGCCCATTCAACCACTGACTTCTCACTGGCATAATCATTTTCCACCATATTAGCAGAGGAGAATGGAGTGTAAGATAAAAGACACTGTCAGGGAGAAAGAAATGCCTTGGCAAGCTCTAAGCAAGTGATAGCAAATTAGCAAGGATAGCCCACAATAGTGTTAGGTGAAACTGGCAGCGCTCACCTGAAAGTTCAGTTTGTTTACATTACTTCTCTGTTCAGTTCACTTGTCAATCAACCAAAGGTGCTTAAAACCAGACCTTGTTAACCATGAAACTCTTTGTACTTTCCTGTGTGGGTTCAAACTGCTGTGTGTTGTCTCAGGTTCTAGCGGACGCCGTCTCTCGTCTCGTGGTGGACAAGTTCAGCGAGCTCACAGACAACTTCACATCCCCTCACGCACGGCGGAAAGTTCTGGCTGGGGTTGTCATGACAACAGGTAGGCTGTGCCTCCATGCTCCGTCAAACACATGAGCCCAGATATTTCTCTGTTCTCTCTGAGGAACTGTTTCTCGGGCTGTGTTCATACGTCTTGCCTTTAGGCGACTGCTGATCCTCACACAACGTCTCCTGAAAGTCTACATGAGGTTCTTTTGAAGTTGGTCTCATGAATGCAGCTTTCATGTGACATTGCTTGAAGATCAGTGGCTAACAGTATGAAGCAGGTTTTGGAATCTACCTCATCTCTACAATGCGTATCAGTAAACAATGGGTGAAAGTCTCCGAATCATGCGTGAGAATTAAAGGTTGATTTCGGATTCAGACGCTTCTTTCATGCGTGCCAACAGGTCCATGATCAGCAACAGCAGTTTTTGCTTAAAACACACAATTACCAGTAGGGCATTTACAATTTTAATGTTGGCCAGGTCTAGCTAGATGAGCTGGCAAAACAAAAACCCCATAATTGTCCAATTGTCCTCTGAGTCCAGTTTATGACATCAGTGTCTATTAAATGATTATATCTAGTTGTTACAAGACTAATCCTAGTTCAACACAGTTACACTGAGATACTTCAGCCACATTTTTCAACTCTCCTTAATGCTATGTTCTCAGGCACTGATGTAAAAGAGGCCCAGGTCATCTGCGTCTCCACGGGAACAAAGTGCATCAACGGCGAGTACATGAGTGACCGTGGCCTGGCGCTTAATGACTGCCACGCTGAGATCATCGCCCGCCGCTCCCTCATCCGATACCTGTACATGCAGCTGGAGTTCTTCCTTAGGTGAGGCACCAGCAGCTGAGCCATGACTGTGTTTAGTACGTCGGAACTGCATTCAACATAGAACAGCTGTTTACTGCACTGGGTATACATTGAATATGCTGAAGATGTTTATGGTAACATTTTTTGAAGTACTTGAAAGAAAAAAATGCTTTCCTCCCCACACAGTAACAACAAAGAGGAGCATCAGAAGTCCATTTTCACGCGGTGTGAGAAACATGGCTACCGGCTGAAAGATAATGTTCAGTTTCACCTGTACATCAGCACGTCACCGTGTGGAGATGCTCGCATCTTCTCCCCCCATGAGGCTGGCGTTGAGGGTAAGATTACATTACAACCATCATTATAGTACCCACTCTTGTGGACCATACTATAACTTTTATGTTTTTATCTGGACCTGAGTCTGTTTGCCCAGAAAGTTTGGTACAATGTGAAACAATTTCCTCCGGGATAAATAAAGATTTCTGATTCTGATTCTGATTCTGAAACCTATGTAAACGCCTCTGAGCATCTGGAGCACCTATCCATGGTCCTCCAGAAAGCAGTAATCTGGGGTTCAGTTCAGATGAGCCCTGGTGTGGTCCACAGTGTCTTGACGGCTATTCCACATCTGCAGGTCAAGCAATGTAATTGGTTAATTTCGTCACATTACCCATTTCAGCTTTTGTGCTGGAAATCGGAAAAGGAGACAGAAAGTGGTGCAAGCGCTTACACTGAAATTATCTTGTGCCATCCTACATGGCTAAAAATATTCCGGAGTGAAAAAGGCTTCTCGTTTTCAGCTTCCTACTCAAGGACATTTGAGTAACTTTTGATCAAAGGATGAACTTAATTATTTATCATATCACAAAAACAGCTCAAAGTTGACAACTGTGCAGTTGATCCAAGGTTCAGAAGAGGTTCTCCTGCATAAAGGAAAACAGTAATGAGTCAGGATCAGTTTTGAGTGTACAGTCAAGTGTTTTGCATTAATTTAAAACACACTTAATAATATAGCAGTGGCGTTCCTGCCTGGATGAGGAATTAAATATCCAATGTTCAGTGTCTGGAGAAGTGGTGTTATCCACTATGCTGTTCATTTCAGTTTGTTGAAAAGAACAGAAATGTCCAGCCCTAGTGGGTCAGTGCATGTGCAATCTTAAAATACACATATTGTTTGCCAGTATATCATGCACACCTATCTTTTTCACAGTGGTCACGTTCACAAATCCAATTTACTGTAAGGCATGTAACGGACCCCTAAGAACCAAGGTGAACATGACGGCAAAAGTATCAAATGTGGCATGTAAAAAATGTTTAGACACATGTTTTGTTTAGTTTTTTTCCAACATGTTTTGGCAAATAAATAGAAATTGTGCACTAAGATGCAAAAAATACCTTTACCTTTATTTCTTGTAAAATATGTGTACTAATTTTCACTTTTTTTACTGGGCATATTCAGACTTTTTCAGACAACTCCAGGAAATGTATAGGAGAGAGACTGAACAGAGGTTCTTCGATCATACTGAAGAGAGCTTAGGGAGATCGGTCAGTGACCACTGTTAGCAGTGTGTTGGGTCCAGAGGGACTCCTGGTTGTGTTGGACATATTCAGGATGTAGAAGATAGGAGAACATGACATCTCTTTCATCTCCTTTTAGCTGGGTGACAGCTTTCCAAAATGATTAATTCAGCCCCTTGTTTGGAAATTAATTATCAAAGCCTAATAATTGAATTCATTTAAGCCTAGGATGTTTTCCCTTTGTGATCAGTCTCATTTAATTAGAATTTCATTCAACTGCCTGGCTGTGTTTGGAAAACAAATTTCAACAGTCTTTTTAATTAGCCTGCTTTGTTTCTTTTTTTTTTCTTCCCTCTGCGTCTGATTAATTCTGCCCTGTGAGTGTCATGTGTGAATCATTGTGTGTTCAACTGCTTCCTATTGTGGGATGCACAATTGCTCCGATGTGCATCGTCAGGAACGCTGTTGAAGAACAGCACGCGCTGCACGTTCACTGAAATTGTTAATGACGAAGCTCTTTGTTGAGTTTGCCAGTTCACTGATGTTACAAACAGAGAGGTGATGGATTGGCCTGCTGCATAGAATTCCTGACTAACTGCTCTCTCCTCCATCATCAGACCAGGGAGACAGACACCCAAACAGAAAAGCCCGAGGTCAGTTGAGAACTAAAATTGAGTCTGGAGAAGGAACCATTCCAGTGCGCTCCAGCAACACCATTCAGACTTGGGATGGAGTTCTGCAGGGAGAAAGACTCCTCACCATGTCCTGCAGTGACAAGATCGCCAGGTAAAACATGTTTAACATGCACACAAACAAAAGAACACGTTCACACCCATGGCTACAGATTTTTAGTATGAACCTTTATCTAATTCTCTGCAAGCAGTTCTGGAAGCACTTTATTGTGATGGTCCACTGTAGATGCTTTTATAGCATTTTAACATTGAGCTAAATATCTATGAAATTCATT
This sequence comes from Bryconaethiops microstoma, assembly GCA_037577275.1. NCBI lineage: Eukaryota > Metazoa > Chordata > Actinopteri > Characiformes > Alestidae > Bryconaethiops > Bryconaethiops microstoma. Next base: position 21,442,297 of record JBBJLS010000002.1, on the reverse strand, counting down.
TTTGATTCACTAACCCTAACCTAGACCCCTAACCTGATCCTAAACCTGTTAGTCCAGTAACTTTCATGAGATTCACTACTGTTAAAGTTTTCGAGTTCTCTGTTGGTAAGAATAGAAAATCATTTTTGTTGCAGATAAATGCAAATGTTGGTTGTGATATCACACAAGTACTGTACATGTTCGATACTTGTCTAAATGCTGTAAACAAGTGAGGGGGAAAAGACTTTAGATGCCTAGAATGATTGCATAGTAATTGAGTATTTAATTAGGTAAGTATTTAAGAACTTTCAGCAACCCTACTAACACTAGCAGAATGGAAACAGACTTGCCAGATACTTTCTTTAATATGGTTTAATACATTTTTATTAGGGCTGGTCAAGTTAACGCATTATTTACTTAATACCGACAATTACTTTATTCCACTTTAATGTATTTTTTAAAATTACTATTATTTTGAAAGTTTGTTGCGTTTTTTGTGCTCGACCGCTTAAGCTCATTGTAACAGGGACTGGACGTAGACTGCTTCTGCTGCTCCCTGATAAAAGAAAAATGTTTCTGCTGGTACCTGTCTAGAAAAAAAGAAAACATTTATAAATGTTAACTTGCTGTTGCTCGGAAGGTGCCTGTTATAATGTTTCCATAACAAACTAGATCAAACGTGAATGCCCTGCAGTGGCAAATAGCTTTGGATTTATATTTGATTTGATTACATTAATGTTTAAGTTGAGATTTACTAGAAATATTTTAACCGCAGCTGTATAAAGAGAGTACTGCTGTTAAAAAGCACTTTATTTGTTGAAAGTGTTTGCATACCAAATGTAATTGCACTTGTGTTCTAATAGCACTACATTTAAAATAAAAGTGCGCAATACACTACTTTTGAATTCATTATTGAATTTTGCATATAACAGTGTGATTACTCGCAGAAAATCATGCTCAGCATTCATTTCTAATGTGAAATTTAAAATCAAATTAGGTAAATTGTGGTCCCTTCACAACAAACCTGGACTATATTGTATGACTTTATAGGAATTAGAAATATTTTTTGTGATCAAGGTTTGTGATCAAATCTTGAGGCAGATAATAAGAAATTACTGCAAGTAGATAACTATATAGAATATTTTGATGGCAAATAGGCAATTATATATTTACAGTGTAACTTCCTGTTTCCTTAAAAAAAAAAAAACTTTTAATCTCTAGTTTATGTGACGTCCCAGTCAGCGGCCACTAGAGGCTACCATCACATAGACAACGGGGACTTTTGACACAGGTGTGGGAGTTCCCCGGGCGGATTATTAGTAAGGGTTCTCAGCCAGTCGGAGATTGAGTAATGATTGTGTGTACGTGTTGATTAGTTCTAGGTTTGTGCACAAAATGTATAAAGAGTTCCTGTGTTGAGTTTGTGGTTGTCAGTCCACTCTCACAGCTACCCTTATCTTCTCCTCACCTTCCCCCTGGTTTATACATGTCCTTTGTTTTGGCCTCGGGGGAGTTTTGGCCCTCGTGCCATTTTGTGTTCGCCTGTTTATAAATAAAGCTTCCACTGTGAAATGGAAATCCGCGCCTGCGCCTCCTTACTCAATGGGAATGCACCCGCCATGACAGTTTACATTTCACTTTACATTTCAAGTTATTATTTCAAAACATAGCACTTAGTAAAACAGCAAATATACACTCTTTTCCATTCATTTTCCACCAAATTGTTTGGTGTCCAAATTTTTCCTTTTCATTCTAGCGCTGGAGATACAAGTCTAACACTCAAACTGCATCCCACTCTTCATTAAAATGGTGTAACCTTGTTAGTGTGGTTTAAGACATGGTTTGACCTACTGTGAACAAAAAAAGAACACTGAGGACAGCTATTTTAGACAACAGTTGTTGAGACTTGAATGTGGTTTGAGCGGACTGAGAGACGTTTTGAGAATATATCTAGGGAAAAAAAACTTTTCAGTGACCTCTAAGGTTTGTTACGTACTTTAAACCTAATTAGCTACTTCAGACAAACATGGCTGGGGAAAGTGAAAAATTATGCAAAATTAGTCTGTTAATTCCGTTAATCTGCAAGTGATTTCAAACTTTTGAGCTGTATTAACAATTAGAGCATTGGTACATAAGTTATGGGGAACCAACTAAATGGAACTGCACTTCGTTACTGCCTGCAGGCATTCCTGAGAGAAAGCGCTCTCTCCTTTATTGCAGCAGATGTTGCACGGCAAAGCTTTTAGGGGCTGTGAGCACTGGTTGAATATTAGCACAGAGGCAGGCTTGCACTGGCTCAAGGGAGGGGATTGTGTAGTTATTCGGAATGACTGAGGTGCTGTCCGCCCCTGCCGCTGACGCCTGTGAGTGTGGAGATAAGGAGGTGTCGGAGGCAGCTGTGTGTGCAGAGCACAGGCCCTGTCACAGCTGATGAGAGAGCACCTCGCTCCTACTTATCTGTTTACCTTCTCACACACACACGCACACGCACATACACTGTCACTCTTAGCCTAGCCTCATCATCATTCCACCACTATCTGCCTTCACTCTCATTTAGTCTATTAAGCTTGCTGTCATAAGAAAAGAACAGGCACTGATAATGATTGTGGTTTACTTTGGCAACAGGAGTCTGTTAGAGCTCTTATGTAACTTATGCCTATGGGAAGATGGCCGTTAGAGTTTGAGAGATGGGTAGCTGTCAGAGAATGGCGTTTCATCACTTGTATTGCACTATTTCTCAAGGTGCCATCATCCCCTGTTGGATAGGGTTATTTTTCAACATAACCAGCATGTGCTGTTAATCTGGATCCCACGCTTTATGATGCATGATTTTCAGTCTGGCAGTTCATCACCTTTTTAAAAAAAAAAACAAAAAACAGAATGTGTGTAATTTATCAGTATCTATTCAGTATTATGTCGCTAAAGGACTTTTTGCGCCACGCTCACATTTTTCAAAAGAAATAACCCTGACTGGGAGTCACAATCACAATGGTATTCTTTTAACAATTCTCCAGGGGCCCTATAATACTGTTATGATTATGTGTATTAAATCAACTACCCCAGAATAAATATTGAATTAAATATAAAATTTGCATTCTCAGTTAATCGACTTGCTGCAGGTTTAATGGTAAATGGAATATCAACAGATTGTTATAAAAATTACCATACTCTGCTGCTAAGATGTACAAATTGAAGGTTTCTACAGTAACTGCTATATAACAGTTATTACATTTTATTGTCAAGTAGTATCTTGATGCGGAAACCATTCAAACACTAAGTACTTTACTACTTTGAAAACACTGCACAAGATCAGAACAATTCCACTGCAAGCCATGCAGAACTGCGCTGAAACAGAGTCTCCTGAACTAGACTTTGACTGGATTTCAAGAACAGGAAAGCACTATTTCACTATTTCACGACAGCAAACCAACCAGTCACATAGTGCCATTGAAAACATATCACACGATGTACTGGTCAAAAAACTTGCATGGTTATCTTATTGTGAATTTCAGCTAAATTCCTAAATAATTTTTTTAACTAGGATCGTGTGATTTTTATTTTTTATTTTTTCGAGAATGTCATACTTGCTAGTAGTATTTAGGCTGATTCACAGTCATTTGTTTCCCACTGAACTAAAAGTGCTGCACAAAAGCATGGACAGCCATGAAAGGGAAGCTTTTGAAATATGTGGTAATTTTAGTGAGCAATGTGCATCATTAGATTTGTGTAACTTTATGAACAGAGTGTATGAGAATAACCTGGATGAGAGAGAGAACTGTAATGAGTTCATGAAATGACAGACTTTAAATGTTTTTTCTTATAAAGTATTTGGGGGATTTGCATGCTGTTTGCATGTTATCGTTCAGTTACTTTACAAATAATTGGAATAATTAGATTACTCAATTATTAATCCGATCAATAGTGACAGCACTACCTCTGATGATACAAAACTTCACACATAGATATATGTAACACTCCACTAGTGGGACATGTAAATCACCCTTTACAATGCAGCCTTCTCATGTAGTGCTCAGCTGTGTGCTGCTGTACTTTCTCCGGACTCTGACCGCTCTGTGCCCTACAGCTGCCCTCTTTTGGACCGGATTGTGTCAGCAGGGTAGTTTGCTGTAGCGGAATGGAAAGTCCTGGCTTTAACAGTGAACGAGGATTTTAAGGGAAGGAAAAAAGCCTTCCCTGCACACCATGACTCCGTCTCTTCCTTCAAGCTCTCTCTCTTCTCTCTCCGGGTGAAGTTTTACACCCACCACATCTGACTGAATTATTTACTGCCCTACTGGCTTTTTTAGTTAAAAAGTCACTAGTGGTGCCTTATCTTGAGCTCATCTGTAATTCACTTTTTAGCTTTTTTTTTTTGATTAATAGAAGGCTTTAAAAGGCGAGAAACAGCAGAAAGAAGGCTTTTACTTAGGCCTTCCTGTTCTTGCTTAATGAAGTCGCCACATTAACAATAGCTGTAGTGGAGGCTCTGAGTCATTCCAGCATTTGAAGGAGCTGATTGGCGGCGCTGAACAGAAGAGCTCCAATCACTTGAGTGTGCGTTGCCGGAGTTGCTGTGCAGCAGGTGTTGTTTGGGGGAGTGGAGGCGGAGTTGATTAGGCCCTTTGACTGTGCGCCACAGAAGGGTGGACTACCGCTGGGGCAGTCTGGGACTTGTGAATGTCCAAAATTGTGGGGGAATGGAAGAATGGTACTAATGAATCAGTTCATCTTGAACCCCGTGCCAGCAACAAAAAAAAGTATCAGAGCCCAGGCTGCTTGGTAGCGATTTCTTTTTTCTTCCTCAGGCCGTGTTTTAATTTAACACATTTCCCATAACACCATAAAGATTATACTATGTTGTTCCTGAGAATATGCAATATGTGGTGTTTTCCATAATTGTGTTGCGTCCTCTGACCTGCTCATCTTCTTTACACAGTAACTCTAATACGAGCCCATGAGAGGAGACACAAGTGCATTACATCAAACAACACAGAAAACGCTTCAGGCAAAGCAAAAACCTTCTAATGCAGCAGCTCTTGACATGTTTATGCACATCTTTGTCTCTTACACTGCTCGTGTGTGTGTGTGTGTGTGTGTGTGTGTGTGTGTGTGTGTGTGTGTTTGTGTGGTACAGGTGGAACGTCGTGGGGATCCAGGGCTCACTGATGAGTTACTTCACTGAGCCCATCTACTTCTCCAGCATTATACTGGGCAGCCTGTACCATGCTGATCATCTCTCTCGGGCCATGTACCAACGCATCGCAGACATTGAGGACCTGCCTCAGCAGTTCACCCTCAACCGGCCCCTTCTCAGCGGTGAGGGAAACACCTCCAAAATTTCTCTCAGATTTTTCTCACTGCATGCCAGAGCCAAATCCCAGTGTAGTTATCAGAAACCTTGTTTGTGTCGATCTAAACATCTAATTCTGTTTTTACGACAGCACCTACAAGCTTTGGTGCAGCATTTAAACTGCACACAGCTTGTATAAACTCTACAGAAAAGCATAACCAATTGAATAAGATGCTCTGGAGCAGCTGCACTTGAGCCTAAGATCACAATGCCCAGTGTCTTGCCTTGACTAGAAGGGTATAAAGTCCCCTAACATTTAGCTTCCGGACTGGTGGAGCTCCATCTCTTACCTTTAAAATGGGTTAGAGCTAATCATCCAAGATCAGCACCTGACCTAATGCTAAATGCAGTCAAATCGTCACAGCAATGTTCCATCATCTAGTGTAAAGAGACATATAGCGTAACTTTATTGTATTGGCATAACTGTATGGTGAAAAAGATTAGAAAAAGTGCTAATGGTTACAACAGCAGCAACAACAGCAACATCTCTGTTTCTCTTTATTAACATGGAGCATAGCATGAAATTATTCCATGTGCAAGTAGCAGGGGATCCTCTGTTTAAAGTCTTGAATGGGATTTCAGAATCCCTGCCCAGTTTCTCACCCAGCTCCTTTTGAAGTGATATTTGCTTAACATCTGTAGGGTACATCACCTTAACAAAGTTATTATAAGCTCATCTCTGTTAGATGTGATAAGACACACTCCACACACCTTATTTCACACTCTGTTTCAGCATGTTACATCAGGTTCCCAGGAGTTTTCATAGCTTCTAGCCAGAGTGTGATGGGAGTTTGGGATGTAACAACATTGCTGTACACACACAACCCACTCGGTTAACTTTTCTTAAGTAAAGGGGCACGTCTGAATTTTAAACAGAAATTAGGTGACCCTTCTCTAAAGCTTGTTTGCCTCCTAGACGTTCACTGGACTCTAATTTACCACAGCCAGTCATCAATAACCGGAAAAAAAACAGGTTTAGAGTGAACATTAAAAGTTAAAGAGTACGTCCTCGAGAGCAAATGAGGAATAAAGTTTTGGATGGGCCTGAATGGTGCTGTCAGCACTTCACTGGATTTTCTGTTCTTACTTAATTTCTCTTTCGTTTTGTCCTCCCCGTGCTCTGCCTCCTCCAGTTCTGCAGGTAGACAGATAATGGGGTGGACAATTAACCTTTTCCGCTTTAGAGCTTCTGAGAAGGGCTTACATCACTTTACACAGAGTGCTGTAAATCATCCCAGCTGCTGACGCCTCACTCAGCCCATTTGCAGTGCTGTAGGACTACATAACCACTCCGAAGTTCAACCACTTGTGCATTTTCCCCAATTCTTCAGTAACTTCGAACTTTATTTTCCTAGAAGTATCGTCAGTGAATATTGACTCCAAAAGATCAGCTCGTGCATGAAGTTCAGTCCAGAGCGATAATGCTGTTCTTGTTCTTCAGGTCTTTGAAATGTCTGAAATGTCTGAGCCTCATGCATGGGATGCTTTTCATCTTATTGATCACAAAATAATTACTTTCGCTAAACCACACCATCTTGTGTGTGTGTGTGTGTGTGTGTGTGTGTGTGTGTGTGTGTGTGTGTGTGTGTGTGTGTGTGTGTGTGTGTGTGTGTGGGGTGCAGGAATCAGCAATGCAGAGGCACGGCAACCAGGGAAGGCTCCTAACTTCAGTGTGAACTGGGCTGTAGGAGACCAGGCCCTGGAGGTCATTAATGCCACCACAGGCAAAGACGACATGGGCCGGCCTTCACGTCTCTGCAAGCACGCCCTCTACAGCCGCTGGGTTAGACTGCACTCAAAGGTATTGTTCAAATAATTACAGGGGCAAAGCAAGCGAAATTATACACTGAAAAGGATGTTTTATAGAGCAGGGCCCGTAGTATGCAAATATTGGTAAAGTTTCTAAACACACACCCCATTCCATATGGTCCATATGTTGAAATCACTTGCATTTCAGCTTCAGCTTGAAGTTTAGCTTGTTTGTTTCACGACGTTGTTTTGTGGATACCTGTACATAAATGCACGTATTTAGTCTGAAGTTCAGCTCACAGTAGCACTTTATTTCGATGGCCCGGCTTGTCTTTAACTAACATTCTAACTTGTAACGTTGGCCCAAATGTTAAGCCTCATCCTAAACCCTAAACTCTAAAGCTGCTGATGCGCTGATTCACCAAATATTTTGTCAACAAGCAACTGTAAATAAGCTGTATGAAGTTATGAAGAGTGTTAAATAGCGTATGGTCACAACACAAGGCAGACAGTCAGAACAAAGATCATTTACATACATCAGTCTTACAGTCTCAGTATCAAAAACTGACTGTTTAGTTATTAAATAGAGTGTAAAATTAAATAAAGTTTTTAAAGTGTTAATTTAAAAGGACTGGTTTTAGTACATTAACTCACACAAACTACATAAATGCACCTCAAAGAAAAAAAATTAATATAAGCAACATGTAGAATGTTCCACCTTTAAATCAGACGAAAGGCTGTAAAAAAAAAAAAAAATTTTAAAAAGACCCATAATACCCACCTTTTTATTAATTACAGTGTTTTACAAACTGCAGTGGACCGGCTAAATTTGCATATAGAAATCAGCTGTTTCTTAGACTTGGTTTAAGCCTAGTTTTAAGCAAAATGTCATAATGTCACTGGTGAGTTATCATTAAAAATCCTTATTGGTATACGTTTAGGATTTCAAGCTCTGTATCTTCTCTGAGTTTAGAAAAGAAGATATTTGTAAAGCTCTTCTAGTTTAACTGCAGACTGCGCAGGTTTAAGCCTTGTCAGGATGATCCTTTTCTGATCTGCTCTCTCTCCTCAGCTCTCGTCTACGTTGCGGATCAAAGTGTCCAAACCCAGCTCGTACCATGAAGCCAAACAGGCGGCAGTGGAGTACCATGCTGCCAAGCAGACGCTCATCAAGGCCTTCCAGAAAGCAGGCTTGGGTGCCTGGGTGAAAAAGCCTATAGAACAGGACCAGTTCTCTCTCAACTCCTGAAGGGGGCGCAAGAGGGACAGAGCAGAGATCTAAAAGACATGACTACAACCAGCCGTTGATACTTCACTTGATGTGTGTGTGTGTGTGTGTGTGTGTGTGTGTGTGTGTGTGTGTGCGTGTGTGTGTGTGCGTGTGTGTGCGCGTGTGCGTGTGCTTCTGTGTGTGTGTGTGTGGTTGTGTGTGTGTGTGTGTGTGTGTGTGTGTGTGTGTGTGTTTATTCCCAGCCAAACCACAGCCCTTTAGTCCCAGTCACTTTGCTCTCATCACTCATGATTCCTCGAATGTGTGACAACATGAATTTTCCTTTTTTAATTTGTAATGTACGTAGAACTAGTCTGTCTTTTTAAACAAATGTTTGTTTCAAAGTTAATGGCATTCTCCCACAGTGCATCGTAGGAAATACTGTCATTTATAACTGGAAAACAATGTCCTTTTGAGGTCATGTTTTGTGTTGTGTTTGTCATTTTATTCCCCTGAAGCTTTAAGCATTGAGATGGAACAGATTTAGAATATATGCTCATGTTCAGGCGCCTCAAATTGAGCACATGCTTGTAGGCAAAAGAAGAGACCAATTGTTCTTGTCCCTCCTAATCATCTGTTTTCAAGAAAAGACCACAACTTATATGAAGCATCCCCTCATTTTTGTTTTATTCTATAGATCTTAGATTTGTTTTTTGTTCAAATTTCTGTAGTTCTCTTATGTTACATTCTCCATGTATTTTGTCACAGTAGGTTTTTACAGTAGGTTTAGAGAACTGTTCTTTAAACACATTTCATATTGTATTAATTTGACCTTGGATGGAAACTTGCATTTGGTCCTCCTATACAAGCTTGCAGAAGCAGGTGTTCACCGAAGCATTTGTCTGGGAATATGAAATTATCTTGTTTTTGTTCCTGTGCATCGCCGAAGATGAAGTGCATTGTTTTCATTAAACAATGTGTCCTGGTGCTTTCCGTTCCAATAATGTCTCCAGTGCATGTTTGTATTGTGTGCTCTAGTGCACATCACACTGAAAAATTGCCCTTTTTTTTTTGACTGGGCAAAATGTAGAAGACTTAAGAAGCTGCCTTCTTTTGACCATTTTAGAAGAGTCACCTCTGCATTTAGGTACTTTTACAAAAGGATGTATTGACTTTTTTTAAACTGCATGGAGAACACATTCACGTAGGGAGCTAGGTTTTGTAGCACCTCCCTTTTAGCTATGGCAAGGGTCCGTCACCCTTCTAGTACACTCCTTTCTGATCCTCGTTTGGGGAAGACTGTGTTTTTCAGTGGTGCACGTTTCTTGTTTAAAGCCTTCGCTCTGCATGGGAAGAGTGAATGGTTTGCAGGGGCCACTCGGAACACCCCCCTCACCCACTTTATCCTCATGGGTTACTGAGATTTCAGTGCCACCGTCTTTCGGCACAAACCGTTTCATGTTGTTGAATTCTGCTGTATCCATGGGATTGAGGTCTGCAGTTCGTTTATTTTTACGCAAGACTTTTTTCAGCTCCTTTTAAGCTTTGAGCTTTCTTTGATTGACGGCCTGCAAAAGCGCAGCATGTTTGACTGATAAGGATGTTAAAGTTGTATTATTGGGGGCATGTTTTCTATAATGATCTTTTCTTTCTTTCTTTAGTGGGCGCTGAGTGTACAGGGCCCAAATGAAAAATGACTCCTTGCCGTGTGCGCTGAGTGAGAAGTCTATCTGAGGCACAGACTGCTCCATACAGTGCTTTTCTAAAGCAGCGGCTTCATCCGACAGAAGCAAAATACGGGAAACAGTGTCTTTTTATTAAAATACAATATCTCAGATTTGCAGTGCTGTTTGTAACCTGGTGGTGCGCATTTGATAGTTCAGTCTCTCAGATGACTTCTGGATCATGTTTCATGCAGCCCCCCTGCCCCATCACTACTGGACTTATTTAATTCTCACACAAAGCAGTACGGAGTGTTTAATTTAAACGTTTCTGTGAACCCGTCTGGGTGAGCGTGTATGTGTGTACGTGTGTGTGTGCGTGTGTGTGCTTGCGTGTGCGTGCGTGCGTGCGTGTGTGTGTGCGCGTGTGTGTGTGTGTGTACACATGCACCTGCTGCTGAGCCCAACCGGCACTCTGTTGAGATGTCATGGCAACAGGACTTGGAGATTGCTATTGAATCTTCACCAAAGATGATGTCATTTTTTTTGGCTGTTTTCTTTCAAGGTGAAAAAAATGGAGACTTTATTTTTTTGAAGAAAAAAAAAAAGCGTATTATTAGTGCAAAGATTGTTGGGCATATTACAACTTGTCATCATTGTTTTTGTAAATTCATTTACTAATATATTTTTAATTAGTACAAAAGAATCTGTGTTTTGCGGTGATACCTGAACAGCTCCTTCTCTGTGTTTCTGTACCTGTTCATTTACGTCTGTAAATATTGTGAACCTCTCTGTTGTTGCCATGGACACCCTGCATATATTACTGGTATTTTTGAACATGTACTTCTCATGACACACGATTCCAAAGTTCACTGAAAAAGAAAAACTACGAGAAAACAAAGAATTGTTCCCATAACACAGATTCCTTTACTTCAGACAATTTTAGAGTTTTTTTTCCCAAATAGCTTTTTTTTGGTTTGTTTTTTGGTCTCAGCCCCAGAGTCTCGTCCCCATAAAGTGCAGCTCTTCTAAAAGAGAGGGAGAGAGAGAGAGAGAGAGAGAGAGAGAGAGAGAGAGAGGGTGTTTTGTGCTGTTTCATGCATGTGAAGGTGAGCTGCTTGCCTGTGGTGGGTCAGCTGTGTTGGAGGGACCAGGCCAGCACCTTTTTGGAGGCCATTCACTTGGCCCAACTTTTCTCAAATGAACACCATTCCTTCCTGAACTTGATAAACGTTTTAAAAACTATTAAAAATGTCAGTGTAGTTAGTTTAACTGTAATATTTCGAGACTAAAGTCTGCAGACAGTGACATGGGGTGTTTTTTATTTCTTGAGCCACCTATCATCGTTTTCCCGTCTGTGTGTGTCCGACTGTCCGAGCTATTCTTCAGATGCCTGCTTCTACTGTTCTTTACCAACTGCCCAAGATGTCAATGGATGATGTCATGAATACAACACCCACTCCCTACCAAGATGGACCTTTTATTTTTTATTATTCCTGAACTGGACCGTGTCTCAGTCAAGTCCTAACTTCTGACCTGTGACCCAGTGCTGTGGTCCTGGCCAGCTCTGTTCTGAGCGTGTTGTGATTTCGGTGACTGTACAGTGGGGCACGGTGGTGCGGGAGTCCTGTGCAGCCCGTTCAGCTCCGCCCCGCCCTGCCCCCTCCTGCGTGTCCTCTGTAATATCCATACACGGGCCACCTGCATGAGCTCCTCCACTGAAGCTGCACCCAGCATGATGACTATAAACGGACTTGTATGTAGAAAAATAAAACCTAGATCTATATATAAATGAACAAAAAAATAAAAAAGATCTTAGTTTACCTTTGTATATGAGTGTGTTTTTTGTGTTCCAATGCATTAATCTAGTGTGTGTGTATGTGTGTGTGTGTGGGGGGGGAGTCTTAAATGGAAAAAAGATCAGATCTGTGATGTGCTTCTGAGTGAAGTTTGCTTTCTCTTACTTCCACAAGGAGGCTGAATATTGCACATACTGCTGATGCTTTATAAAGCAACTTTGGGCTAAGCATCACTATTGGCCCAACATTTGGGTTAACTTGCAGGTGACTTCATAAGACTCATCTGCTGTTATCTTGTCTTTGGTTGTGAAAAGATAAACATATATAGTAAAGAAAGGTGTCACCAGAGACTCTTTAAGTGTCACCACAGAAAAAAGCCACAGAAAAATGCAGTTACTTAAAGAAAGATGTTTGAAAAATACATTTGAGAGTGTGAAGAGTCTTCATATATTGTAAATGTTCTACAGCAATTTGAGGGTTCTGTGTAGAGCATTTGTGTAGACTTTTTCATACATACATGCCGTTCACAGAAATGGTTCCTAAAAGCAGTGGTTCTCTGTTCAACACCAACTGAATGCTTTGGGATGTTTGGGAGCCACATCCATATAACAGCTCCACTGAATATTTCTCTCAAAAGGGTTTTAATGACCTTTATATAATATAAAGGTTATATGATTAAAGGGTTCCTCTATGGAATTGTGCAAAGAACCCCTCTGGCACCTTTATTTTTATTAGAGTGTAGCACATGATCTTGGAAGCACTATAGATTTAAGTGTGATTGATCAAGTTTATAGTTTAAATATTATAGTTTAAATATAAACCTGTGTGACCCTTTCCTGTCATTGAGATTTGTTAAGACCTCCAGCAGAAGGCTGCAATTCTTCTTTACCATCTAGTGTTGCACTGGTTACCTCTAGTTTCAACTTTAGCATTCAGTCACCTCTCAAGCCACTTTAGTCTGCAGTAGCTAAAGGATTTTCTTGTTTTGATCACTATTAACATTCTCTCTATGAGTCTTTCAAGGCCCCAGTACAGCAGCATCTCCATGTTAAAGATAGTAATATATAATTTGAAAATCAAGTTTCTGGGGCTTTTTCTTTTTACCTGACCTGAAAGACTAGGCTTGGGACTGTTTATCATTTGTAAACATAAGGTTTTTCTCCACAATATTTATATGATTTGTACGCAGTCCACAAAGTAGCAGCACAGTCCTCATATCAATAATAAATCAATACTCTATAGTATACAGAGGCTTCTGAGATGCCCTGAGAGAGTCCAGTGGGATATGGTGATGATAACTCAGATCTGAGTTGGAACTGTGATAAGCCCATCTCCTTTGCACTTGGGAGGACTGTTGGAATTGGGATTCATAATTTAAAAAGCCTCACCAAGGGAGAGAAGGGAAGTAGAGCTTCTAGCCACTCTTGACTTATTCAGCACTAAAGACAGAATTATTCACTTCATTCTCCAGCACAGGCAGGGAGCCAGGCTCTGGCTGAGAAAGGTTTTAGGCAAAACCACATACCTCTTCCACATCATCTCTTGTGTTTGTATTTTGGAGAGGCATGGTGTGCCAAAAGTACAAGAAATAATTAAGCTTATTAATGATTACTACTGTTGTTACTTATCCTTATCAGTTGGAAAAGATGCTGGTGGAGAGTCTGGAAATCTGGGATTATGTAGTGTCGGTGAGGTTTCTCTTGGTGATCATACTTAGTCCAACACAAATCTGATCCCAGTGTCTGAAACTGAACACAGATTTTGAGCCTATTTAGAGGAACTGTCCAATTTTTTGCTACTTTTTACTGTTAGAAATGCGTATGCATACACCAATACTAATAACCGTAACACTGAAACCACTCATAGGTGAACATTAATTATCTCGTTACACTGACACTGGGGATGGAATATATCAGGCAGTCAGTTCTAAACGATGTGTTGGAAAAAATGGGCAAGCATAATTATTGGAGCAACTTGGATAAGGGACAAATGGTGATGGCTTGACCACTGGGTCAGAGCATCTCCAAACAGCAGGACTTGTGGAGTATGCAGTAGTTAATGCCTTACCAATAGTGGTCCAATTAACGACAACCACTGAACCAATGACAGGGTGATGGGACACATGGAGTCCATGCCTTGATGAGTCGCAGCTGTTTTGGTCACACGGTGATCTGTACACTATTAGGCAGATGATTTAATGTGATGGCAGACTGGTGTATGTCACAGCCACTTGTCTTTATAGTTCATGACCTTTTCACTGTGTTCGATTTAGTTCTTGATTAGTTCTGTCCTCTACCCTTCTTGCCCTTCATCATTGGTCAGTTGATCACAAGACTACTGTTGGTTGAATATTCTTAATTAACAGACTATTCTCAGTTTATACAATGTCTTTTTTCCACCTGCTTTTTCAGAATTATTTTAGAATGTAATTCCTTTTTGAGTTTAATAAGGCAGTTTACTATCTTGTGTTATTAAAATCAATTTTAAGACTTCGTAAGCCATTTAAGAATTTACAGGAATCCGGAATATGTTCTTCGTTGCCACTTTAAAGGCTGCCAGAAGTATTCTATGGAATGAGGTGGAGGCCATTTTGTTGTTGATGCTAATGAAGCTGGCCGGTCATTAGTCTGCTCCCTGCTGTATCTCCAGAGCAGTGGCCCTGTGCCTCCCCTCAGCGAGCAGCTTAATGGAGCTGGAGCAGTGCGTTCATGCACCTCGCTCCTCAGCAGATGGTGCGAGAGAAGGAAACCTCCATCAGCTCCAAAACCCACAATTTCCCCTCCCTAACTTACTGCTGCAGCCCAGGGCTTCCCTGCCATTACACAGCACTGCCAAGAAAAAGGTACTTTCCAGGTTCATTCTATTCCTTTGAGATACAAACAATGTAAATGTACCTTCAAAGATACAACATGATACTTAAGGTTCAAATGTGTGCCTTAAATGGTTTTTTGTAAGTTTGCTCCATGCCTTAGGTATAAGATTTGACTAAAAGAAAGAGGGAAGAAAGCTCAGAGAAAACAATGTTAGATATCTGCAAATATTCTCACATTTTTAAAAACGTCAGTTTTTAAACCAAGGAGGATATAGTATCAATTCTTTTAGAAGTATATTGTCTGCAGAAACAATAATCTGCTGTGAGCTTCCATGTTGGCTCTATTTTCCCCTTTGTAACACAATCAATTATGTTTATACAGACTCTAATTTGATTGATTTGGTGCAAGCATTTCTGCTTTTTTATTTTGGAAGCAATTACTGGGCAAGTTGTCAGTAGTGAGTCCACATGCAGGCATACATGTTGGAACCATGTTGACAGCATTGGTATAGGCTTTTTTTGTATTATGTCTTATTTTCTTTTGCTCTTATTTTATGCACTGTCCCAATGATTGGTTTTGTCAATTTATATAAGTTTACACATATACACTCACTGGTACAGAGGACATTTCTGGAGATCATAATCTTCTCTAGGACCCCAGTTACTGTTCTTAAATTGATGTTACTGAATTGATGTCTAAAACATCCCAGGTGGAGCTGAGATGCTTAACTGAGACTAAACGAGGCTATATCGTACTGAGAATTCAAAACCTAGAATATACCTCTTTCTCTCATATATTTTTATACTTCTTTCTTTTTTGTCCTTTGTTGTGTGTGCGTGTGTGGTGGGGGCGGGGGGTGGGTGCTCACTATTGTGAATGTCTTTGCCCTCACCTTCCCTCAGGATGGAAATGTGATGCAGTGGTCTTGAGTCTCTGAGCTGGGCATTCTCAGTCCCTTCCCTCATCCATCATGGTCCGCCTGCCCCCCACAGCTCCTCACTGTGCTGACTCAGGAGTGCTAAATACCACTGTGAGTGGGGGACTGGCCTGTTCCTGCCCACGGCCTGAAAGAGGAGAGAACACTGGCCTCTGCTGCCCTCAAAGGACAGGTAAGCGCTGAGTGTAGGTTCCAGTGATGAGCTCCTGACTTCTGTTCCTCTACTTCTGTTTGTGTCAGCAGACAAGGCCAGGCTGATAAGGCCCTGAGGGTCAGAGGCAAGAGGATCACTCTGTTACTTTTGATGTTTCATTCATTGCCCGCACTGGATTAAAGCTGCCCTTGTGTGACATGCTATACATGGTAGCACAGTACATGGATGAGCTCCAAAAACACAGTAGTTCTAAGTGCAACTTAAGTCTGCTTTGAAGACAAATCCTAACTCACAAACAGAGCAGGTAAAATTATTTTAGATAGATAGGAAATCTACTCAAAATGTTTGTTTTGGTTTTTTTTTATTAAACTTTTTCTTCTTTAAGCTTGTTGGTGTCGCATTGACAACAAACTATGATTTATAATAATTTGAGATATCAAAAATTCCACATGGTTCTCATAACCTTTTAGAATTTAAAAATACAGTAGGATTTTGGCACACACACAAACACACACACACACACACACACACACACACACACACACACACACACATATCAGTCATAATATTAAAGCCAGTTGCCTATTGTGTAGGTCCCCCTTGTTCCACCAGAACAGCTCAGACCTCTTTAGGTGCGCTGTGGCATCTCCCACCAAAGCATTAGCAAAAAATCATTTCAACTCTAAGTTTGGAGGTGGGGCCTCCATGGATTGGACGAGTTTGTCCAGCACACCTTGGACCACTTTTGAAAGGTACTGACCCTCTGCAAGACCTGCTGTTTTGGTCTGATCCTCTGATGCATCAAGCCATCGCATTTTGACCCTTGTCAAGTTGTTCCACCTGTTAAAAGGTGCCATGGTAACAAGATAAGATAATGTTATTCACTTTGCCTGTCAGTGGTTTTAATATAATGGGTGCCTGGTGTGCATACATAAGCATAAACATATATATATATATATATATATATTAAAATGCACACACATGTAAATAAACTGCTGCAAGTGGTTTGGAGGATTTCACATAACAAGTAGCAGTAATTGTGATGCTCTCAGATACAACATTATGATCCAGAACAGTTTTCTCTAATGATAAGGGAAACAAAACCAGCAGTCACTCATAATGAGATGTGTAAGCAGCACGAACAAAAATTGCAGTTGGTCTGAACACAATAATTCAGAGCTGCTGCTAAATTGCTAAAACAGTCCTGAGGCATTGCATATCATTGAAGGAAACATGAATAATTAGAGGGTTTAATCTCATTGGCCAAAAAAATTGAGAAGAAAGACATTTCAACTTGAAAACGAACTCAAACATGCACCTAAAATAGTTTATGCTTGCAAGCCAATTTCCTGACTTGGATCCCATCAAGGGTTTATGGAGGATTTTGCAATAGTGAGTCCATCAAAGTATCCCTCGTAAGCTTGGAGAACTGAAGATGGTTTGCCGAGATGAATGGGCCAAAACTAAACCTGCAAAAAGCAATTTACTCCTTACCTTCCACAATTTGAAGTTTTAATTGCCAGCAGCAGCAATGTTATTAATTTGCTTTGTCTGTTTGCTTTCACATCAGTTTTGTTTTTAAATGTATTCTTGTTTGTAAGCGTATACTTCCTCAAACACATTCTTTTTTTTGACAAATCCTTGTCCTTATAATGAATAATGAATAATGATAAGTAATTTTTACTTTATTAAACTATAGATAAAAAAACGAAGTGGTGAAAACTGTGTGCTCATCTGAGAAGACGCCAGGAAGGCATTGAAATAAGGTGTAAAGATGTATAAGAAAATTTTACTGCCACAGGTCATTTACACCTCATTTTTACTGCTGGGCACAAGTGTCAAATATCTTCTCAACTAATCTCACCCAGTCTGGACCTTCTTTCTCTCTTTTCTGCTCTTCCTGTTCTTTTCTTTGACAGACTGGAGAGGTCTTGCCACTTTTTTTCAGACATCAGTACCTGATACTGGGATGAGCACTGCATGCAGTGTCATTTTTGTCAGCATGTCTTGGAACTGGCTCAAGCTTTGGAGAAAGAAGTAGATCTTTACTGCTTTCTACCTGCCCTGAAATGAGTAGCACTTCTTCTTTTGGACTGTGCTCTTTTCACTTGTCCAGCTTCTGTCATTTCCCTTTTCATTTTTGGACTTTAAGTTATTGATAGATATGCTATTTTTGCCAGGCTGGAGCAACAAAGCCCTTTAACCCATTTACATCAAGAACAGTTAATACCATAAGAGAAATACTATAGAACCTGATCTGAAGTGATACAATGGTTTACACTATATGGACAAAAGTATTGGGACACACCTCTTATTATTGAATACAGGTGCCCCCAGCAAAGGCCATGTGTCTCAATACTTTTGTCCATAAACGTTATATGCATCCATTTGAATAGCCATTTTCATTAACACCAGGAATCCCAGCCAGAATTGCAAGGATACCCATGAGACTCCAGCTGAGGGACGACTAAACATATTTGTTTCCCTGGATCAGCAGTGACCAACCCAAATATTTTTAGTTTTCATTGTAGATAAGTGATTAAGTGTATGCATTCAGAAAACTTACTTCTAGAAAATGTGATGTTTGGGTTTCTGCAAACACTGGTGAATGCAGCACAGCTTTGCCAGGTGCTAAGACTGGTTAACTGCTCTTTCTGCATTATCTGTTTGTGTAGTAAGTCATGAAAGTAATAAATGTTATAAATGAAACTGAAGTTCTCATTCAGCAACTCTGTGATGATTTGGAGCTGAAAGCCTTCAATAATGAATTGAAATTCCATCAAATGTTCAATTGTTAATGATAGTCCAAGTTGAAATATGACTCTGAAATTTGACTCTGAAACATGATGGCGACTGTTTTTCTTTTTCCTTTGCCACTTCACAGACTGACAGTTTAATGACAGAGATCATTCACACTGTTGTGCCATCTCCTTGGCTATAGATGCTGTTGATGGAGGTGGATGGGACACAATCTCATGTTAGTGCAAACTGTCATTTTGCTGTCACCTAAAACAGCAAACCGTTATATATCACAGAAAAAAATCATAGAAAGTTGGCAGCAAATAACTGCAAAAAGAAAAAAACTAACAAAAAAAATAAGGTCTGTGCTTTGCAAGTTGATGCAATGCAATACACTACACACTATATGGACAAAACTATTGAGATGCCTGACCATTACCCCAAAAGGGACTTTAATGTCACTACATTTAAATACATAGACTTTAATATGGAGTTGGTCCCCCCCTGTGCAGATATAACAGCTTCCACTCTTCTTGGAAGGCTTTCCACAAGATTTTGAAGTTTCTGTGGGACTTTTTGCTCAATAATTCTGTAGAGCATTTATGAGGTCAGGCACTGATGTTGGACAAGAAGACCTTGGTCACAATCTCCGTTCCAGTTCATCTCAAAGGTGTTGGATGGGGTTGAGGTCAGGGCTCTGTTCGGGCCAGACAAGTTCCTTCACACTGAACTCATCCAACCATGTCTTTATGGAGCTGCTTTGTCCACTCGGACACAGTCATGCTGGAATAGAAAAGGTTCTTCCCCAAACTGTGTCCACAGTTGGAAGCACAGCGTTGTCTAAAATGTCTTGGTGCGCTGAAACTTTAAGATTGCCCTTCACTAGGCCCTCCTGAATTCAATAATTAAGAGGTGTGTCCCAATACCTTTGTCTATGTAGTGTGTATATGTATAAAAGTAACCAGACCCCTTTCTAATTATCAGCTCTGCTACTGCAGTATTTTAAGATGTGCAATCTCCACAGAAAAGCATTGGCAAAAGAATGAAACTGCACATGAGTCTAAAGCGACTGTCCTCAATGTCGAGTATTAGTGATGCAGAACTAATCATTCAGCATCAATATCTGACCTAACTTATGCTCTCGTGACTGAATGCAATCAAATTCTCACAGCAGTGTTTTAATGTGTTGTGTAAAGCCTTCCAAGACGACTAGAGGCTATTTGCAAAGAGTCGTATCCACAAACCTTAGGATGTATATTGATGTTTTAAGAATGTGGATTGTTTGGAAATGTAGGCACATGTCAGAATTTGATTATGATGTATAAAATGTAGCTTGGGATTCTAAAATCAATCTCATATTGAATTTTGCTCCATTATTCAGTGTCACTTTTGTATACATTTATTTTTCAGTAAAATAGAGGTGAATGTGCATTACTATTACTTTCCTCTTTATTGTTTTTCCTCACCTTTTCTAGGATTGTAGTGCTCATCACTTTTCTAATCATCACAACTATGGATTTTCTCTGCAAAGAGAGCAATATCTTCTACTTTATTAATCTTCTGTGCCCTGTGAGGGCCACCCAGTCCATCTGAAGAGTCATCATATTCCTATCTGGGGATCCGAAATCAAACTCCTATTCAAAGTTTCACTTGAACTCACCTGTCCGGCACACACATAAAATGAAGTGGCGAGTGGGCACCAGCAGCCCTAAAAGAAATCATAAATCATGAAAGTCCATGTCCCGGGGACAATGGGATCCGCGCTCATTCAAGGCTCCGATTTCCATTTCAATTTTCTGCTCAGTGGAGTTGATGTATGTGGCGAATCATGCAGCAGACCCACCGCACAGCCTGCTCCCTCTCCACGCTATTTATTAGCGTGGAATCCCGGTGACCTTGGCTCTGCGTCCTACACTGATGCCACACCTGCCGGCTCTCTCGACAAAGAGGAGCCGCACAAAATCAAACAAGCTAGGAAGCCAAGCATATTACATTAGCCTGAGAGCATCACCTTCAGCTTATTCAGCACACAGCAAATACACTTTAAACCGCCAACCTGTCACCTGTGCCTAATTCATTAATCAAACAATAGACGGCAATCACAGAAGCAGAAACAGGAATTAAAAAGAGCTTGTCTACATCAGATTCTTTCTTGACCCTTGGATTTGTTAGGAATGCTCCTTGGAGCATATTTGTTTAAACTTGCTTTAGTTGTTTGCAGTGTCCTGTAATTTGGTCCCACTTTACATGCCTCTATCACGAGGGCTGGTTTAGTAAATATGTTTTGTGCTTTTGGACCCTCAACTTAGCCTTGGAGACAATACCCTGTATGTTCCTTTTGACCAGGGCAGAAGCATGCAAGAACATTTTTGGTAACCATCACAACTGGTAGGGGCCTTAGCATCATAAATGGTTCTGCTTATGCCTCAAATGCTAAAGTGACCACTCCAAATGGAGTGCATTATGTTATGGTTAGCGTTCCATAGCATCTATAGTTAACATATTGGATTTATCCAGCAAATACAAGTAGGCTTATCCAGCGTGTGTGTGCTAGGAGGTGCACTGACTAGTCATCTAGTTAACTAATAAATGCACCATTGTGAGTGGCACTTTATTCGTTGGGAACAGTGACTAAAAATACAGCGGCAGTAAAAACTGCAGTGTCCTGGCAGGAGTAGAGAACAGTGTGCAAAGTACTTTATGAGCCTGAAACTACTACATGATAAGGTGTTCTATGACTGACATCCAAAAAGATAAAACACAAGCCATTGTTTCAGCCAGACAAGTCCTCAGCATCAGGAAACACTCATGAAATAAAGTGCGCCAGTTGGCAAGCAGTGTCCAGTTTTAAAAACTGACTACTCTGGAATGAATACAGAGATATAAAGCTAGTTACAGAGTAGTTAAAGTTCAGCAAAATTCTGATGTGTGGTGTAGCATGTATGTCTAATGTTTTTTTGTTGTTGTTGATTGTAGTCACAAGTCATTAACTACTATTTTTAAATGGTTGGTCCACAAGTAGAATGAATAGTTACGCAATCCTTAATGTGTCCCGCCTCTTTCATTTCTAATGCTCTTTCATTTTCTGAACTTGGTTCTGTCTACCCCCACTTCTGAGCAGATCACTCTATTATAATTACAATAGAAGGAGGGAAGAAAGGGAGGTGAGAGGTGTAAAGTGAGACATTGTCAAAGAAATGAACAACATTTATCTTAGGGCTCCGGCTTTCCTGGGTGCCAAACAGTTTTGATAGGGATTTCTTTGACGATGACAGAATAATTAAAAAAAAATTATTTCTCTATTCACGAGGAAGCGTGTGAGGGAAGAATGAGAGTGAATTTGCATTTTGACCTTCCTGTTTCAATGGCACATCTGCCCTTCTTCTTTCAGGCCACGGCGTCTCAGTCTGAGGAAGAGACAGCGTCGGAACGCTGGAGACGGTGTGGTGAGAGAAGACTGCAGAGAGAAAAAGATTAACAACGTATTACCAATTCAGCTCCTCATTGCAAACAGTTTCCGCCAAGCGGGGGGATATTTGAATATCTAAATTGTCTGAGCGGGGCTGGAATGGCAGCTAATGGGCCTGTGTCCTTGTCAAAGATCTCTCGGGGCAAAAAAGAAACTCTGACTCTCAAATGAGTGGCTGACACAGCGGTGCCTCAGGTTATTTTTTTCCCCCCGCTTTCTATCTACAGGTAAGAAATGCTGCATTCCGTGCACTCAGACACATTAGCTTGCCATTTTGACATTCAGGCTGCCTTTATAAACAGGGCCTCCTTTCAGATGCTGGTGATGGCAGGGTATGGCAGTTGACTCAGAGTCAAATATAATCACAGGGAATTTGTCAGTCAAGAAAGCTGCATTTTGTTTTTGAAGAAACAGCAAAAAAGGGCAAAGAAGTAGTCCTCATATAGACAATATAGTGTGCATTCTTCCCAAGATGTCATTTCGTTCCATGATTAATAGGTGGTGATTTGCATAAAGTCAGCCTTGTGTAACAGTAGAGATCTTAAACTATTTTATCCAATTATATGCAACACACTGTTCCTTCTCACTGTCCTTCAGAGTTCCTTCACCGAACAAAAAAAAAAAACGGAGAAGATTGATCGGAGGGAACTGTTAAATATGAGCTATAGTCTGTGGCAGCACTGATATTCAGAACTATTGCAGGGATACAAAATTGCTCAGTACAACCAGAACAGAAGACTAATGTGTAATACACTCTAAACACAGTGTGATGTGCCCTTCAGGAATAAAGAATGCTCATGTCACCAGGACATGAAAATGTCCCTGGCTTTGAGTCTGAATGATGGAATCCACTGCTTGTGCGTGTGCTAGTGAGTGTGTGCATGTCTTTCTAACAGATGGAGTTCTAACAGATTTAGTGAATATGAAAATATAGCTTTCGCCTTGCTTCTGATTCAATCTAAGACTGTTTCTGAGGACTGCGTGTTCACTAGAGGCCTTTCTTTGTGCTGTGCCTGTTTGTCTCTCTGGTCAAAAGCACACATGCCTCAAGAAACGGAGAAATGCTTTGCTCGAATTCAGAGCAGGAGAGAGCTTCTCTGAAAATACACATAAAGGACACACTTGGACCGGGCATCTTTTATTCACAGATTTTCTCTGACAATTTAATGTCCTATTTGCCATCTTGTTCAAATTGAATTTGAAATGAATACTGCAAAACACATTCCTCTAGGACCCATTTGCTGATCAACATGATTTGTGTTTTTCAGAGCACGCTGTTGAAGTTGCTCCAGAGAGCAAATACCAATCCCATCTGTCCCCTCGCTCCCATTCAGGTCCAATAATAAGTACGAGTTCTACCGTGTGCTTTCTGTTTCATGCACATCTGTGAAGACTTTAATTAAAGTTGTATAAATGCAAATGCATTCAGTTTTGAATGTAGTCTAATGTTTTGCTATTGCACAAGATAAACAAACTCGATCAGCCAAGACATGTTTGGAGACCAAATTTTACTTCTTTTGTTTAAAACTGGAGCTGCAAGACTGTCATTACAAACACTGGAAGTCAACAGTCGCCCAAATATGTTATGTAAATACACCCTCAAAACTTCTTTTCAGCCTGCTCAAACCAGCTCTTCATTGAGGTGGTGCACACTTGTCATTGTGGTTCAGGGCACAATATGACTTACAGTAAGTGATCAAATGTGTGTGGGCAGCCTTTTTTTAGACAACAGAGCCTGTTTTCGCAGATCAACTTGTATAGAAACAAGAAATTGTGAATGGTATCTGGTCAAAGTTTAGTCATTTTCAGCCTCGTTGTTGACTAAAATCGCAGATCGTTGTAATGATGTTCAGTTTGATTGATCACAGTACTTCATACTATGTGCCAAACCACATCCAGAAGTCTGAACAGTCTCAATAAAGCTTAATAATGAGTTTTTGGGATGTATTTACTAAAAAGCTTTTGGCAACTATTGACTATTGAGCTCCAGTTCTAAACTGAAGGAGCAAAATCTGGACTCCAAACATCTCTTGGTTGACGAGATTCATCTGGGAAAAGTGGACAACTGTGTAAATATATTTATTTTGAATGTGTGTGAAGTCACAATTAAAATTGTGTCCAGGCTTTAACTTTAACTGTAGCCTACAGAGTAGTGCCTTGCCTGTGAACTCAATGATCACAATATTGCAGGTTCAACCCCCATTTTCTACCACTGTGTCCTTGAACAAGATACCTAACCCTCAGCTGCTCCAGGGGGACTGTCCCTGTAACCAATGATTGTAAATCGCTCTGGATGAGTCTGCCAATTGCCACTTTACCTGTCCTGTCTTTTTATGACAAAAAATGTCATCATGAATGAAATAAGCAATAAATACTGCATAATAATTGTTGGAATTTTGTCCCCCAGCAGCAAGACATCTCACAACTTTTCCTAATGTATGGAGGGGATTTGCAGAAGGCCAATATCTGAAGATCTAAGATCACATGATGGAACACAAACAGACAGACATTCTGTGAGGTTACGGAGGTGTTTTAAGGCCATTTGGAGAGGAACTTTAAAAATAGAGCAGAGCAATTCTTTCAAATCCTTTCTTTCTTTTTTTTTCAAATAAGTACTCCTTTTATCAAACTATATATATTTTAATAACTGATATCCGGTTCATTTACAGATACCGAGCAACTTAACTGAGGTTTCAGTGCTGCAGTGTTCCTGCCGATGTCACAACCTCCGTTATTATGATTAATTAAATAAATGAACAGATATTTGCTTTTGCTAATCATAGCTAAACCATGTGTGCATAGATAAATGATTCCGATTCTGATGTGCGCATAGATAAGTGAAGCTACAATGCATAAAAGTATGAGCTCTCTTCTGAGAGTGTGTGACCTCAAATCTGACCCCAGGCCCTGCGTTGTGAGAGAATCTTATGAAACACTAATGGGGCTGTTCTCGGGGGCGGGTGTCAGTCATAGCCGTAACCAGGCATGTAGCATTAATTCAGTACGGCAGCAGAGGATTGACCGAGCTGCTCCGCTCCATTACGTGCTGACCCTGGCTAGCAAGAGAACGAGGCTGGAGGACAGTGGAGTACATCAAAGAACGACTGCAGACAGAGGTTTTCACCAAGGGCTTAATAGTTTATGTTAGAACATCAACATTTTGTATGATCATTATTCTAAGGATATTATACATCATACAGTTCTGTGCAATCGGCACCTGTTTTAAAGCCATTTTTCTCAGTGTGCGATAATGTTTTTTTCTGCTTTTTTCTGTTACCATTAGAATAAATGCAAACAAACACAAAAGCAGAAAGTATCAAGATATAGTGTAAAAAAGTAGTTGATATGGTTCCAGATTTCTCCTCGAAGCCTCCAGACGTTGCTTGGATTTGTGAAACTCCTTATTTTAGCACTGATGTCAAACCAGTTTTTTATGAAAACTACAAGTAATACTGCACTTGCACAAGTAACACATTGATATACTGAACATAAAAATCACTATTTATTGTATAATGTTATTTGTATTTATTCTTTTTAGTACATATAATGAGCGATATTAATTTAAAAAAAAAACACTCACTGCTCATCTAACCACTTTTTTTATATTATTTTTGCAGGTGCCTGAAACTTTTGCACAGTACTGTATATGTCTCGTTACAACATTTTTGTCAAAAGAATTCTGCATGCTATCACTGGTGCTATTTGGTGTGAATCATATGGCACAGTAGTCGTCGTTGCTCCATGTTTCCTTCTGATAACTAGACCAGGGTCATGGGGGGACTGGTGTCTATCCTGTGGTCTATCGCAGACACACAGTCACACCAAGGAGCAGGTTAGCATCTCCAAACTGTCTGTAGAAGGCAATATAGACAAGAAGAAAACATGTAAAGTCCACACAGAGAGGGCCCTTTGAGAACTGAACCCAGAACCTTGTCGCTGTGAGACAACAGTGCCCACCGCCGTGCAGCTCCAGTCATCAATGCTTAGAAAGTTAATGTGTGTGGCTCACTTGTCTAATAGTAAATGTAATGGACCACTGAAGCTTAAGGAGCTTAATTGAGATTTAGCTTAGTGACCAAAACATCAGCCCAGTGAAGCTGTGGTTTTATTTATTCTTTATTTTATTCATTTCATTACATAGTTATTTAATCATTCATTCAGCCCAAATGCATGCATTTCTTTCAGTTTCAGCATTTTTAAAAGGACAAATTTACTTCATTTTCACCACTGCATCCTCAGCCTCTTTTAACACATCCTCTTTTTTAAATGAATTTTTTAAATCTCATTTTACAGAACTGATTTTTATAATGTCCCTGGGCAGCGGCCGCTAGAGGCCGCCCTTTCCCGCTTGTTGAAGGACTTTTATTCTGATACATGTTTGTAGAAATCGGATTTTAGTTCGGGGTTTATTAGTTACAACTCACCGGTGTTTATGTTAAAGTGATGTTTGGTTTATATTGGTTCATGTCTTTTGTGTTTGAGTATTTAATTCGGTTTATGTTGGACTCATGTGTCGGTCCACTGGCTTCCTGGTTCGGTTATGAGTTCAGTGTCTCCTGAGTTTTGGTTTCGTTTGTGCTTAGGTCCTCATTCCTTTTGTGTTCTTGAGTAAAGTTAAGAATGGAATTCTGCATCTGCGCCGCCTCCCTTCGCTGCCTGGAGACAGGGAACCTGACAAAAACAGCTCAAATGTGAATCACATAAAACACGAAACAAAGTGAACTACAATCACTAAATGTTTTGTGCATCGTCATTTTCGGGAGTATTTTTTCTTTAATTGTGGTAAGCCTTCATCATTACAACAAATCGAACAAAATGTCAACAAAACAAAACTACATTTGTGTGTTTTTCTGTTCTTTTTTACACCCAGCTCTTGCTGCTCAGTGTGTTTATTTTGAGTTATTCCATTTGAACAGTAGATCCCTGGCCTTATAGTGTAATGATGTAAGGAGATGATGGATTTTTAATCATAACACTGAAAATAAAAACATGCACTGATTAGTAGACTAACAGCAGGCAGATCTTTAAGTGAAAGTGAATGGCTGTGGTCAGGAGGTCGTGCTGCATATCGCAGTGCCATCTACTGGCTACACCTGAATATTACATTGTTATTCTGCACCTGGACTGTGCTGTTTTGCACTAAAGGAGCAGCACAACAAATGGAAAAGAGAAAAATCTGTGTGAATTAGGGCACCAGGTCCTGTCAGTGTGAAAATCATCAGTAAAAATTTAAGTAAGTCAAGTTTTAAGTCAAAAATGTGATTAGTCCTAAATAACTAAATTTTCTGTGCCATATCAATCTCTTGTGCCACAGATACAGTGGTGAGAAGTGTATAGAACAGACATGAAGTTAAATTTGAACATGAAGTGCTGATAAATGATAACACTGATTTACCAAAAAACAGTACATTCAAACAATGTTTTTATTGAAATTTTCTGTTGTACATTCAGTTCAATCATTCAGGTCTCACATCTGACCATGCAAGAATGTCCATGTCCTGTGTGACTGGCTTCAGTGTCCCTACAGCTCAGAGTGAACCAGTTTCTTGGCTTTTATCATGTTCTGGGCCACTAAACAGAAACAAACACAGAGGAGAGGACTCATTAATTAAATCATGATTAGTCAAGTGTAAATGGTAGGTCACTGCATGAAGATAAAAACATGTCCACTATGTGTACAATTACAGACTGTAGCTCATCTCTTTCAAGAACAGAGAACTAATCCGTACGTCACTGGTCAGTTTCTGACTACTGGGCTGCTGTTTACAGATATTATTGAAGTGGTGGACCATCATCAACACATTGGTGACACTGACGCTATAGTGCCATGTTAGTTTGGGTATCAGAAACAGTGGTGTTTCTGGATGTTTTACGCATGTCAGTGTCATGACAAGGTTAAAAGTGGTCCACTTCCCAGCCATGAGCAAAAACTGACCGCTGATGAAGTCAAAAGTCTGGCAGAAGGTGCCAAACACTGACTGCAAGTGAAAAAGAATGACCAGAAACATCTGCTAACTTTTAACTAAATTGTGAGGGGGAAAAATGCTAAATATGGGTCTTTCATTCATTCATCCATTAATACATTTTTTTGTAACCGCTTAATCTTTACTAGGGTCGTGGGTACCTGGAGCCCAGCCCGGGGCCAGCAAGCGCGAGGCAGGGACTCACCCTGGATGGGGCTAAATAAGGGTTATTTCTGTAAATTCAATTATTGCTAAAAACTGCTGACATTATTTTTTCTCTGTTTTCCTCCCCAGTGGAAGCTGTGCTGCTTTGAGATTTATCCACACAAAGCAGCCAAACATTCAAATAAGAAAACCATACCATCAGTTTTAGAACCTATTCAAATACTTTTATCATAAACAAATACTGTTGTCATTGTGTTCAGTGAATTAATGGTCATGTGTAAAATCTAAGAACGAAGTAATAAATAATCTGTTTAAATCTTCAATAGATAGGAATCATTCATTTCATTTTTGGCTATACATTGACATTCATGTACAGCGGAAATTACAATTTTGAATATTTTACAAAATGAATGGTCCTTTTCTTTTCCAGCAGTATTTTTACCTGTGTTTTGAAAAACAGTACTATGATTGTGAAACGGCACTGTCAACCCATTATCACCCTTGCTGTTACAAATGGTTTTTGAACACAAAATAATGGATGAGACTAAAATGATTGGTATTAGCAATAAAGTTACTACTACTACACTTTTTAAAAACATTTTTACAGGGAAGGCATTTTTATGAACTCTAAATGTTATATTTTATGGGGTTTTTTTATATTGTAAAAGGTGACTAAGAAAACATTTGCATAAGCAGTGGGCAGTGAGTGTTCTACAGTATTTCAGTTTCTGTCTAGAATCTGTTTCCTCTAGTCTGCATACTTTTATAGTAAGGATCTGTCCATAGGGGCCTTGTGATAGGATGTGAGCTACATAGGTGCTAGGCAGCAACGCCTCAGTTGCCTCTCAACAGGCCTCATTAGATACTCACAGAAGTCCAAGTCGTTTGGCTCATAGGCGTACTTGCGGTTTTGGTACTTGCCCATGATGTCAGTACGCACAGTCATAGAGGGATCTGGAGAGAGAAACCAGTAATATGATGCATCATCCCCATTTGAAAAAAAAGTGCAAAACTATACATCCATACATACATATACCTCTGTATGTATATATATTAGCATAT
>JBBJLS010000002.1:21365318-21403951 GCA_037577275.1 Bryconaethiops microstoma | reverse complement strand
CTCAGAGGTGCCACTAGCAGTCTTGGGAATCGAACCCACGACTTCCTGATCGCAGGGCAAACGCCCTAACCACTAGGTTTTACATCTGCCCATGTAAAATTGGTATTTGTGTAAAAAACCTTATCCACAATTCATAACACTGAATGTGTGCATTTATTTCTCTTATTTTGTTGAAAAGGGACAGTAAGAAATGAAAAAAAGACATTTGTCACAGTATGTACCATTTTTTTGAGCCATTCCTGTGGGTATTTGGAGAGGACTCGCACCCTGCTAACCCCTGGCCCACAGACACGCAGCCCCTTCCTCTCTCTGTGTTCTTCATTTCAAAATAATCAGTCTGGATTTCCCTCCATTCCCAAATAATCAAATTAGATTTCCCTCATCAGACACAGACTGACTCTAGGGTGGAATTCGAGCAGCACACAGAGCACTCACCTAATTCACTTAATGCTGCCTCATCAGTTCTCCAACTGCCCTGCCATTAACATTGGCCATGAGCGAGGTGCAGGCTTTCAGGCCACTGCGCACTCTAAACAGGGCTGCAGGTTAACTAGTGCGCCGTGCTTCCCTTGCCTAGTCAGCTGGATGGAAAAACAAGCTGCAATGATTTCCTTCCTGACTTGAAAGGGGTGAGGGTTCAGCCTAATAAAGCCGGCGCTCTCCTGTAATCTTGGTGTACATCGAGGGTTAAAAATGTAAATATTGAGCTTCCTTATCCCCCCTGGCAGGTATAGAGTTACAGCACTTATAACTCATTCTACAAGTATGCCCCTTTTCTCAGTTTCTAAAAGTTTGGCAGTGTATACCTCATTCGTTAGTTTCTCACATCCAATGTTGCCGAGTCTTTTTTTAAATTTTTTTCCGAATGGCACTTTGTAAATATCACTCTTCTCTCAAATTTGTAATAAAAAAAAAATACTACAAACACAAAAACAAAAAAAAAGCAACAAAGATTTGTCTGAACACTAAACTGCCCAGACAGAGCTTTGTAACCAGTATCTTTTTATTAGCAGCAGGAGGACAATAGGCAAAAGGCCAGTAATTCTTTTTGCATGGTGTACAATGTTTTACTGTTTTAGTTTACATTTGCATAAATGTGTACTTAACCAGTTTCTAAATCCTAGTGTTTAACTTGCTCATATCACTTAATTGAAAATACATTAATAGCAGGTCTTAGTTAAGGTATGCCGTATCTCAGCGTGGCCCGTGTGACTGAGGAATGTGCTGTGTATTTTAGGACTGACCTCTTTCATGACACACAAGAACGCATGTATATTATTATAAAATACTTTATGTAGGCTGTCTTTTTATTTAGACAGAATTGGCCCCTCGTAGCAGCTGCGTTTTCATAAGCATTTTTTTCTCGCTTTTTTACACCATCAAATTAGCCCTGATGAAGGTTTGCAACGTATAAATAAACGCTGTGGCACACAAATGGATGGCTGTTGAGTGAGCACTGCACAGGAGAAAGACCAGCGTATTCTCTGTAGGATAGGCAAGAAAATAAATAGTCATCTCTTCTGGCCTGTGTCCTCATAAACACCTACCTTTTCGTGAAAACATATAGGAAATGACTCCCCTGCATTCCTGGAAGTGTGTTGCCGTTCAGAAGAGACTGCTGACAATGTAAGTGCAGCGGTGGAACATTGAATGAAGTGTCATTTGAGTCATCCATTTGCTGATAATGTGGGTATTAACCATTAATGTTAATGCTTGATTGTCCCACTGCTATTCTCAGGAGTTGAGGGATTTGTGAGTACACAGTAGATTTGTCTGTGAGCCACTGTGGTGGTTCTTCTGGTTTGGTCAGGGCAGTGGCCCCCATGGGGACAAGCTGACCCCACTGCATCCTGTGCTCAGGACTCTCTCTGTCCTTTCCTCTCCTCAGCCCACTGCAATGCTGCTATTTTTATGATGTAGCTGGATGGGGCCCGTGTTTCCCTAATGGAGGAAACCCCTGAGCAGTGCTCAATTAATCTTTCCCCTCAGAAGCCCACAGACCCACCATGAAGCCTCACACCAGCAAGAGAAACAAAAACAACAGAAGCATAGCCCAGTATAGCGGCTCCCTGTGCAAGATTCTACTAATCGTACTGCCTCTATAATAGGAAGTCTAATATTGGTAAGCCCATGCGTTATAAGTGGTTGGGATCATGTAAATTGGTTATGGTATTGTACTGTTTGTGTGAATGAAAGGTGACTTCATAGCAGATCAAACATCTCTGGTCAAAAAGACAGAACAAATTCTGCATGATTTTGCTATTTGTTGATGTTTAGTTGTCCAGGCTCATTCATCACCATATGATGTCATGGTTTTGTAGATGATGTCATGGTTTTGGATTCATTATTTTATCCACAGAGACGGATGCTTCCTTCATTTAATACCCCTGTGAGGTTTGTAAAACTTTGCAAGGTTTCATGCAGTGGAGCAATTTTTCTTGTCAAAATGCTCTTTGAAGAGCTCCATAACTCTCCTGTTCCTTCGTTAGTCATTGGTACTCCATACATCATGCATTTTATGTGCATTTCCTCATTAAGCAAATTAGGCTCGCTACTAGAGGTTAAAATCCACTGAGGACTGAGGCTTTATTCGGTTCTGCGGCTGGTTTTCTAGGTGCCTTGTCCTCGTGAGAGGTTAGCAGCACCCACTGTCTCCAAAAACCACCTGCAGTAGGCCCACTGCATCAGTACTGTCGACCTGCTTCCGTCACTGTCTGAGCTAATGGGAAAACCTGCCCTCAACTGACTCGCTCAAAACAAATATTTTTCTTGGGTTTAAGCGAAGAAGGGGGAGAATAAGAGTGCACTGGGCTTGTAGAGCCCGACAGGGCCTCTATAAACGATTGATTTATGTCCACAGAGACAGAAAGCACTGCTTTTCTTCTTCTTCTGTTGCATTTTTGTGCGAAAGGGCGACAAACAGACCGAATCCTGCCCGGCCTCCGTGCTATACCAAGAGTGAAGCGAACGCGCTGGCTAGTGTTTGTCTAGCGGGTTTTTTTTTTTTTAAGGGGCTAGCAGAGCCACCCACCTTGCTGATGTCCAGCAGACATTTTAGTCTAACTAACATACTGACCAAAAAAAATTAAAGTGGGCCTTTGTTTTCACACATTTTATGAACTTCCAAGAGGAAAGTCATTAGGTTTTGAAGCACTAGTCCACAATTAGCATGTTTTGTTCTGTAACAAAAAACCTATTTTCATAACATGATTAGAGACCAGTCTTTAATAAAAACACATAAGCTGGTAATGTGTCCACATGTTCCTCAGAAGGCATAGGGAATATTTGACACTTGTGTGTTTTTCTTACTGAGGATGATGCTGTTTATTCATTTAGGTTGAGTTTGATTCAGTGCCATAAAGGTGGTTGTTACTGTTTGTAGCCAGAGTGACGGAAATCAGCTCAAGGGTTCAACTTAAAAGAAGTAAAAGTACTTGTTACCGAATACTGTTGTAAAATAACTTCACTGCCGTACTCCGTTTCTTAAATAAACTTGGTCTAAAGTCATGTGTCGCAGACCATGGTTCGTATGAGATGAGTGTGTGTGGGCAGGCTGTGAGAGTGAGGCTTGTTTGGCCTAGTGCCACACACAGCCTGTGGCTCCAGCTGAGTAAACATATATGACTGGTGTGTGTGCGTGTGCCAGGCGGAGGGGTGACTGGGGCAGAGTAGAACCCCCCAACCACATACCATACAGAGGAGGCCCTCATATTATGGATCCCATGGCCCTTTGGGTTTGATCTTTATATACATTGCTAGGTTTGTATAATTCCTGCCCTGAAATCCTAAACATTTGTAGCCTTGAAATGCTAAACCGCTAAATGCAGACTTGTTCTTTTTTTAATACATTGCTGGTAGGTATAGAGTTCCTCTGACCTCGTTTGTATAATTCACTTGAAGTGCTCCCTTCTGTAAGGTGTGTGTGTGTGTGTGTGTGAGAGACTCTCTCTGCTGCTAGTATGTCACTGCAGGGCAACTTCAGCGGGCCTTGTACTGACCCCTCTGCCTGTGGTTCTGTTTCTCTACCCCTCACTCTAACCCACGTGCTGCTGTGTTTCAGGATCGGACGCCAGTGTTGGAGGCGGCTCGTAAGAAGGAACAGGAGCTGGTGGCCAGGGAGATTGAGCGTCTGCGCTCGTCCATTCAGACCGTGTGCCGCAGCGCCCTGCCTCTGGGCAAGATTATGGACTATATCCAGGAGGATATGGACTCCATGCAGAATGAGCTGCAGACCTGGAGATGGGAAAACAAAGAGCACGCGCAGGCACTGCTGCAGGAGCAGAGGTAATGTGCCCAAACACCCATACACATACACACAAATGAGGAAGAGAATGAGTGTTGGAATAAGTCCAAAAATTACTCTTCCAAAAGAAAAAAAACATAAAAAAATAACCCAGTACTTCTATATGTTTGGCTCATGTCTTTAATCCAAATGAGTGCACAAAGATGCAGTTTTAACTTTTCACATTCACTCATATTGTGCTTAAACCCTTAAAGTAGATCTATAAGTAAGTCCAAACTCAAATTCCTCACTCACATAACTCCATTCCTTACATCCTTACATACTACATACTCCAGATACTGTCAGTGGTACCACTGAGGTACCTTGAGCAGGGTACCTTCCCCACACACTGCTGCCCGGGTGCTGCATCGCTGGCTACCCACTCCTTCACTCAGGTTAAATGCAGAGAAGAATTTCACATTGTTCACACTGTGTGCTCTGCTGTTCTGTGGTCTGTTTACGTGTGACAAAAGTTTCACTTCACTACTGTATTGTGCACAATTGTATCTGGTAAACATCTTCAGCATTATATTCAGTCATGATTATTACCACTTGTGTAATGTGTGTACTCAAGTCAACCATCATACTCACCCTGTATAAACGAACAGCTCATTTGTGAAACCTTAAAGCCTAGGTTTCTTTGGTTAAGCTCCCTGTTTGTAAACTCCACTTGGATATAAATGCAGGTTTTGTTGCGTGTGTGTCTTATTCAGAATCACAGACAGTGCTGTGGAGCCACTGAAGGCCGAACTGACTGAACTGGAGCAGCTCATCAAAGACCAACAGGACAAGATTTGTGCCATCAAGGCCAACATCCTCAAGAACGAGGAAAAGATCCATAAGATGGTGTCCAGCATCAACTTCTCCTCACAAACATGAACAAAGGCAATACCTAAAATAAAACCTAAAGCACTGTCCACACAGGAGAGCTCGCTCATTCAGTCTCACAGTAGCTCTCTGGTGATGGTTGTCTGATTTGCACTTTGAATGGATAAGTGAAACCTGGAAGATACTAATACAGTAAAGTTGCCCTCTTCACATTCTTCCTTAAGGTTTAAGGTGCCTTCAATCAGACTTTTAGTCTGATATGTTTGATTGGGTTCACTGGGATTTTATATAGGGAAAAAGCACACATGTTGACCCCGTTCCACGGTTGATTTGCACACTTCATTTGCTTGAGAGATTGTTTGGTTGGTTAGTTACACTGACGTGTAATATAGTTTGTACTGGGGTTTGTACAGTCTTCTCCGTCTTCTCTATAAAAAATACAGACTTGATAGAAATTGGTTTTGTTGGCTGAATCAGTGCCTTAGGTACACTGATCTATTGTTTGTGTTTCAGAAAGAGAACGTCATGGCAATATGTCAGCTTACTTTTTTATTGCTTTTTAAGTGTACTGTGTCTCAGTAGCTCTCCAAAGCTTGTCTTACATAATACGGGCCTGTTTTCTGGACAGAGGTCACATGTAGTTTTGGCCTAAGTCATACCTTAAGGGTTCTTCACCAGACTCTCTGTTTGGTGTGGGTTTGACTTTAATCTGTTTGGAAAACCCAACCCATGATGTTAGCTGAAAGTTATGCATGCCAAAAGCAGGAGATGCACTAGTAAAGCACCACTGCACTTTGATCAATGAGACTGTGACTGAAAACGCCTGTACTGATGTGGAAGAATACATTTTAGCATGTGAGGAGGAACCAATAAGGCCTGTTGTGGTACAGGACAAAGAACTTGTTTAAAGGTTACTGTGTTGGTAGTGTTTTTACCTGTAACCACATAGGAAGCTGACATTAAACATAAGGGGGGGGTGGGGGCGGGGGGGGCAGGCAGGCAATTTTCTTACACTACTTTATATTACTGTTTTTAGGACAGCCCAGCTGAAGGTTGAGTAGATATCATTGTGATCACCCAAAGATCCTTTTTCAAGATTTAGCTGGTCATGCATGAAAGATTTTGTAGATTTTACTCATCTTTGTATGTCCCACTCCAGTGTAATGAGTTGAACCACATGGACACTGAGCAAAAAGTCAAACTTTCAAGACTGAGCTCAACCTTAAATGGTACATGAAATGTGAATATATTACTTAATTGCATATCAATTAATATTTAATATCAGTATTATCAGCTATATTATAGCATGAACTACAGCAAGTACAGTTAGTTATTAAACAACAAAAAGAATTTCATTTTTCATAAATTTCATAAACTGTAAGACATTAAATGCGAAGCATTTCCCATTTTGGTTTAAGAGTGGACCATTTACACTGTAAGCTATTTTTACTACATCTATATTGTCCTTGCTGTATATTATGTATATTTTGTTTGTATCATAGTTCACAAATACTATAAATTTTGTAGTGGAGTGAAATAAATGGCTACATTTAAGTAAAATACTTGCACATGCCTTTTTTTTTATGGAAGCAGTGAAGAAAATGCAGGGTGAAGTAAGTGGTGTTGTGAAAGTTTGCTGTTTGGCAGCTGTGAGGTAAACATTAGTGTGGCATTTTAATGATTATTTTGGACCGTGTTACAGGGAAGTGATGAATGTGTGGAGTTTGTGTTTTTGACGAGTTCATGTGAAGTCCTGGTGGCGTCTGGCACAACGCAGTCACACGCTTGGCTACACCCAGCCTTTGAAGACCAGTCCAATTTGACATAACAAAAACACTTTAATACTTTAAGAGCTTATAATAGAGGCTAACATGAGGCCTGATTTTGTTGTTTTGGCAATTCTTGACACAGCTGCACAAGACTTTACACACACATACACATCCATATCTCTCAAAGATTAATTGACAATGGACTGAACTGGTCATTTCAGCTTTTTGAGGCCCTTGAAACCCTGGGCACCTGGCTAAGAGGCTGCTGTGTGAGTTCTGAGCGAACACTGGGATTAAGGCTGACTGGACTGCTTAGGCTACTGAGGCCTTTTGTTTGCCCCTTGCCTTGCATACATAGTAGATAGAGCAGACCCCTCTCTGAGGCTTGTCTCTGGTGTGTAAAGAGACACTGTTTTGGCAGGGAAGAAGAAATGGAGAAAAACATCTCGGTTTCACCATCAGCATGGACAAACCCCATCCATCAGTATCCAAAAGGGGCAAGCTTACCCTAGGAAATAGTGTTGATCTTATTAATGATGCATTCACATCTATTTTTAAATGAAAGTACCGTTAATTTCAGATAGTCTATATTTTAAATTGCCGGAGAGGGAGTAGAAATGTAGTACAAATTAGCTGTGAATTCCTTAAACCTCAACAATATAACAAATGGGCCTGGAGAGAGTCAAAGGAGCATTAGATGGAATGAGGATAGTAGATGACCAATGTGTTCTTTTTTTCCACTGCAGGGTAGCCTGTGTTTAGAAAGCTGGGTGTTCTAGCTCCCCATGCACCAGTCCATTCTGAGTGACGCATGGGGCCTTCCGACTGCCTGTTTATTTTTAGAGCCTACAGCCCAGTGTCCACGGTTCAGCTGTCGTCAGGCAGCAATAAGGCATGCCTCTGTGGCTCTCTGAAATAAACTTCCAACAATGACAGACTCAAGTCACCTACCACAGATAAACAGAGGGCTGAGCGTTGCCCCTGACCACTGGACTCACTCTGGAACAGGCACTGACCCAAACTCTACTTTTGCTTCCTCATGAACATGGACATAAAAAAGAAAGGAACATGGATATCCAAATGCTTTTAACATTTTTTAAAATGTATAAAAATGTTTTACCCTATACCTATATTTTGATTATCAGAGTCATAGTAAGTACACTTACACCTGACTGTTGTATCTGGCTTCACCTGTCTCTTCTTTTGTCTATTTTAACTCTGCTGGACAGTTATTTATAGTTATACCCGGAGCCTAAATAGGCGTACCTAGATATCTCTCTCTGTCTCTTCCTTCTCAGTAGCCAACATATTTTTCATCAAACGTTTGTATTTTCCAGAATTATAACTGGTGGATCAGTTTTGGTATCATACAGGGATTTTCCAAAACCTATCAAAAGGCGGCTGCTGTGTTTCAGATCATTGTTTTAGCAGTTTCTTGGCAGACATACACAGATTTACATCCAAAATGCCTTCGTACACACACGACCTTGAGATCCAGTCAGTGAATACAAGCATATAGTTAGGAGAATAACCCCAGACTTTGATGATCACCTCTGTTCTCTCCATTCCTCTCCTCTGTACTCTGTTCCTGCTTCTGTATCCTCCTTTGTCCCCTTCAGTACCCTCCGACTCACGTACCCTCCGTTTCACCCTCCATACCTTCCCATTCCCCCCTGTACCCCCTGTTGCCTCTCTTTACCCTCCCATGCCCCCCTCTGAACCTTTCGTTTCCCCCTCCATACCCTCCCATTCCCCACTTTACCCTCTATGTCCCCTCTATACCCTCTGTTCCCTCGCCATACCCTCTGTACCATCCAATCCCCCCGCCATACCCTCTGTACCCTCCAATGCCCCCGCCATACCCTCTGTACCCTCTTTTCCCCTCCTCTGTACCCTGCCCCCAGTCTCTGTACACTGTTCTCCCTTTACATCCTCTGGCTGGATTTCCTCTCCGGGCTACAATCAGTTATATGTTGTGCTTATGTTTTTCCCCTCTGAAGCAAATATAATTTCGTTTATATATTTGTTACATTTTACATTTCATAAAGTAATCTAAAGAAATCTGACACTAATCAGTGGTTAGTTTCCAAATATTTTGTGGGGCACAGCAGCTGAAAGCCAATTTTCCGTTTAGTATTCATGGTTTCTACAGAGCAAGAGATAGAGATGTTTAAAATGTTTTTAAATCCATAAATAAATAGGTGGTTAAAATGCACAGTAAATGCCAAAGATGGTCGAGACATCTGATATTCTGAATATTCTAAAAAAATTCACAGGTTTGTTTTGGTTTTGCTGTTGTCACCTAAAGAGGCAGGAAGTGTGTCCCGCTCTCAGCCAATGGGAGCGTCGAACAGGAGCGGCCAGGCCAAAACATCCGGCGAACGACTCCACCCGAACAAGCCGCGCTAAAACAGGCTTTTAGCTCTTTTTTTCCTCTCCTTCCAGCTCTTCTCTCTACCCTCAGCTCGTTTCTGAAACACCTGGGAGGCTGTAGGCCCGCCAGGCTGAGGAGGGATGGCTGAGGGCGGGGGTGTTGTGGAGGGAGATGTAGATGATGAGCCCCCCAACATGAACTACCCTCAAGTCACCATCTCCAGCTTAGCCAGCAGCACCAGTGCAGGTAACTGACTCCCCATCACACACACAGGCTTTCATCAGGACATTACTCTCACCCTCCGTCTTCAGTAATGCGTCTTCTCGCTTTTCTGACCAGTAACTCACACACATTGTCTTTTAAACACCTTTTAGAGTGCAGGCAGAGTGGAATGGGTGGAGAAGAGTGACAGGAGTGATTTGTGTGGTCGATTGGGTGGAGAAGAGTGGCAGGAGTGATTTGTGTGGTGGAATCAGTGGGGAAGAGCAGCAGGAGTGATTTGTATGGTGGAATCAGTGGAGAAGAGCAGCGGGAGTGGTTTGTGTGGTGGAGAAGAGCCGCATGAGTGGTTTGTGTGGTGGAATGGGCGGAGAAGAGCCGCATGAGTGGTTTATGTGGTGGAATGGGTGGAGAAGAGCAGCTGGAGTGGTTTGTGTGGTGGAATGTGGGGAGAAGAGCAACGGGAATGGTTTTTGTGGTGGAATGGTGGAGAGGAGTGGCAGGAAGGGAACAAGATGGTAGTAAAACCAACTGTATTGTTTGCAGACAGTGGCACTGATGAAAAGAAAGGAAGCAGAGCTGGAGGTGGCAGAGTTGAAAATGTTGAGATTTGCACTGGGAGTGATGAGGATGGACAGGACCAGGAATGAGTTTATTGGAGGGGCAGCTCGAGTTGGACCTTTTGGAGGAAAAGTCAGAGGTAAGGATGCCTTGGTTTGGACATGTGCTGAGGAGAGACTCTGAGTGTGTTGGGAGAAGGATGCTGAGGATGGAGCTGCAGGGAAAAGGAAGGTGTAGTAGGAGGTTCATGGATGTGGTGAGGGAGAACATGCAGGCAGCTGGTGTGAGCGAGAAAGATGCAGATGATAGAAGGAAATAGAGATGGTTGATCTGCTGTTGTGAAAATTGAAGAAGAAGGCTTCATGGAGACAGACGTGGCTGGAATAAAATTACTGTCTCAGACAAGATGCCCGCCCATATTCTTCACACGTTCTTTCTCTCTCCCTTCCTCTGTCCCTTTCAGGTCGTAATCTGAAGGAATGGCTGCAGGAGCAGTTCTGTGACAAGCCCCTAGAGCAGTGTGAGGACATGCGCCTGCACAACGCTGCTTATGTAGGAGACCTGGACACCATCAAGAGTCTCCTGCAGGAGGACAGCTTCAAACAGTGAGCCCAGCCCTCCTTTCACTGACTGACACTAATGGCTTTGTGGCGTTGTAATTGTAATAGTACTCTTCCAACGTAGCACTCTTTTGCTTAACTTAAAGGTATTACTAAGGAGTGTGCATGCTTTTGTTGCAGTAACAGCCTCTATTCATCTGGGCAGGCTTCACACTAGATGTTGGAACATTGCTGTGAGGATTTGATTATATTCAGCCACAAGCATTAGTGAGGTCAGGTTCCGACATTGAATGGTTAGTTCCGGATAACCAGTCCCACTCGAACCCTATCACAGAGGCATTGGATGGTCCACCATCACTCCATGGAATTCAGTTGAACTCTTTCACAGTCCAGCACAGTGACTTTATATCACTGTGCTGATATAAAGCACAGTGATATATCAGCACATATCTGACAACATTTGACATTGGGCAGGGTGACCAAGTCAAGTTTGTTTATACACCCCATTATCATACACAATGTAGCAATAAGTAAAAACATAAAAGAATACATAGAATATCAATAAAAGCAGAATAAAACTGTGATGTAAGTGCAGATATTTAAAGTACAGAGGAGAATGGTATTAGCAGCTTTTTAGGATCTGGTTCTGTTGAGCAGTTGGTTGAACAGCACAGTGGCTAAACGCCACTTCACCATGTTTCACGTCAGCTCTTCATCACTAGCTGACCAGCTCCTGCAGATCTAAGAGACATACCAAGCATATGTGGATCAAACATATCAGAGATATATTTAGGTCCAAAACTATTGAGTGACTCATAAACGATGAGTAGTGCTTTGAAATGAATTCTGTACCAAACTGGGAGATAGTCCAAGGACCTGAGAATTGGAGTGATGTGATCTCTTTTATTGGTTTTGGTTAGAACTCTGGAAGTAGCATTTGAATGAGCTGGAGCTGTCTAATGGACTTTTTTGGGAATCCCAGTGAGGAGAGTGTTGCCGTAGTCAACCCTGCAGGAAATAAAGGCGTGGATAAGTTGTTTTTTTTTTTTTCTTCCCAAAGTCTTGTTTGGACACACATCCCTTAGGCTTGTGTGCAGCTGGATATATAGATATATATCTCTCATTAACCAAACTTGTGCAGAACCAATGACACATCTCCAGTTGTATTTCATAAATGTCACCTGTGTATTTTTACTAAAAGAGTTCTTTGTGTTGTCTTCACTCTTCTGTATGTACAGGCGGATCAATGAGAAATCAGTGTGGTGCTGTGGCTGGCTTCCCTGCACCCCTCTGCGCATCGCAGCCACTGCTGGACATGGGGACTGTGTGGACTTCCTCATAGGACAGGGGGCAGAGGTGGACTTGGTGGATGTGAAGGGTCAGACTGCTCTGTATGTGGCCGTGGTAAATGGCCACCTGGACTGCGTTCGGATCCTCCTGGAGGCTGGTGCTGACCCCAATGGCAGCAGGCACCACCGCAGCACACCCATATACCATGCAGCACGGGTGGGAAGGGTAGACATCCTGCAAGAACTGACCAGGTGAGAGTGCCTTTGTGCAGTACAAGACTTACAGAACGTGACATAGATCACTGACCTGAAATCAGTGATCTGTGTTAGGGCTGCCCAATGTAACTGATATATTATATCACCAGTAAACAGGAAAATTAAATTATTACAGTCTGTCAGGTATTGAAATTACAACCAGTGATTAAAACCAGTACTTCAGCATCTTATTTCTATGTGTATGATGCACAAAGATGGCTAGTGCTGGACTGTTCCGTTGTTTCCACCTCACACAAATCATTTTAAAGTCTTTATAAAGGAAGTGGAAGCAGTTTATAGTTGAAAAATGAATAGCCCTGAAAGCACTGCCTTCCAATAAACAACCTAGTCACGCTGTTAAATGTAAAAAGTTTTTTAAAAAAAGCCCTGACAGCAGAATTAATCAGCTTATTAAAAAGCCCTTCTCGAATTAAAGTGGGTGGAAAGAGATAAATTACAGCAGATTTGGGAACTATTGCAGTAGTCCCAAATTCCCTTGAACTGTTGTATACTTGCAGTGGGTATAGAAAAGAATCACCCCTTCAAAATATTCACATTATTTTACTTTGCAGTCTGAAATGAAGATACACATACACACAAAAATCAATTTTCCAGCTGTATTTACTCAACACAGCATATTCAAGTAAAAGATATTACAGCAACAGGAAAAAAAAAAACATTCACTGTGATGAATAAAGGATCGCCCCCTCTTAAAAATCTTTTGTAAAACCTCCATTGCACACCAAGCTAACTGGCCTTCACTTGTGATCAGCTGTATTAATTTTGTTTTGTTCGGCATAAAAAAAACATCTATTCCTACAGCATTCCAGTGCATAATAGTGCATCTGAAAGCAAACAGTCAACTGTGGGTGACAAGGCTCTGTCAAAATATCTCAAGGACAGACACGTCATGAGGCTGTGTCAGTCCCTAGGAGGCTGTGTCAATCCCTAGGAACACACAAAACTCTATAATTAAGAAGTTTGGGACTACCAGCACCCTTCCTGGTTCAGGCCATCCCTCCAAACTGGATGGAAGAGTGAGGAAGAAACTTACATTACGTGCATGTAACAATATCACAAGTGCTTTACAAATGTGGTTTGTATGGCAGGGTTGCGAGAAATAAGTCACTCCTTATCAATGACCACATTACGTCTCGATTGAGCTTTGCCAAAACGCACCTTGAAGATTCTGCGGCCAAGTAGAAAAAGTGTTATGGTCAGATGAGACCAAAATTTTGTTATTTGGCCTCACTACCAAACGGTACATCCGGCAGAAAGCCAAGCTCACCATCCAAAGAACACCATATCTAGAGTAAAGCATGGAGCTGGTAACATCCTGCTGTGGGGGTGTTTTTTTTTGGAGGAGGGACTGGGGCACTTGTCAGGATAGAAGGAAAATTGAATGGAGTAAATTTGTGTGTATTAATTTAAGGCTGCAACGCAACATGTGAATATTTTAAAGGTTGCAATTGTTTTCTTTACCCGCTGTATTCATCAATCAGTTCAAATGTCAAATTGGAAACTCATCTCTGAATCGCATTATACTACACCCAATTTGTTTTGCCTGTGTTCTCTGTGGTTAAATTGGAATTTTGGAAGGAGAAAACCTGGTTTTAGAAGCAGTTTCCTGTAACAGCTCTAATAGTCTACTGCAAGAATAGGAGCTCTGATCAAACAGCAGGATCCCAGCTCAGGACCACTTTACCTTATTTTGACCAGTGCGTTCTTTGAAAATTCCCAGGTTTGATGCCGAGGTGGATGTGGACCACCAGCTGGGCCCCAGGCCTCTCTTCAGCGCCCGCATCCTCTCCACGCTAGTGGTGTGTCCTTTATACATCAGTGCTGCATACCACCACCTGCACTGTTTCCGGCTGCTCCTGGAGGCGGGTGCCAACCCTGACTACAACTACACCGGCCCCGTGAGCCGTGAAGCACTGGCCCGAGGTCTGGCCTCCTGTCTGCTGGATGCTGTGCTCAGACATGGCTGTGAGCCGGCTTTTGTTAAGCTGCTGCTGGAGCACGGGGCTGATCCTCAGCTCGTGCCCTGGGAAGAGCCTGATCCAGACACTATGGGAAGAGTGAGGGTCAATGCCGAGGCCTTACGCTTCTACCAAGAGGCCCGGAGTAAGTTTCATTATCTATTCCTGGAGATATAAATTTAGAAAAAAAATGCATGTATAACTGAAAAGTTTTTAGACTTGTATGAAGTGGGTTTTCAGACAACTTGACAAAGCAGTATTTCTCAAAACTGAAACTGAAAGACATTTTTCACATATCACATGCAATTAAAGAGAGCGGTTGTTATACGCTTCTCAGTTGTAATTGGCTGTCACAGGCATGATATGGCAGGTGCCACAACGGGTCATACCACATTAAATGCTGAACAAGTCATTGGGATGTTTTCAATCTGCTTCACATCTGTAAAATGGCCAGTGACCTCCCAGAAATCCCTGATATATGGTGCTCCCATGTATAAGGATTATCTTTCTGTTACCATGAGCATCACATGCCCTCTTCACATGCAGTCACACACTAACATGGATATTGTGATGGATGCAATCAGTATCACTGACAGACCTTACATGCCGGTCTTCATGTTTACTTAGAATGACTGTGGTAGAGGAGAAAACCAACTTTAACTGTGTAATGTCACTCACTGGAAACACAGACCATTCACAACTGTTTGACTTGAGTCACTTTTTTGTGCAGTACAGAAATGTAACCTGCCTAATATTCCTCTCACTGCAAATAGTTTTGGAGTTTGCTTCTTTAGTTTTAAACTGGAGCTGTGTTGCTAACAAGTAATGGAAGTTTATAACATAATGCAAACTGTCAGTAGACTGACTTATGTGGCTTCCTACATGATATATAAAATTGGACCTTAAGTACATCAAATGGCTAAATAGTCTTAATGTTGTTCATACTTTTGACCATTTTTATTAATGCTGGCCCAAATAATTTGTATTTATTTGTTATATGGGTATTCTATTCTATGCTCAGTTGTTGGACGCTTTTTTAAAATCCAGAAAAGTTGTGGTGTGATATGTATATTAATTGTGTTGTACTTCAGACCACAAAATTTGTGGATTGTAAAAAGGCTTCCAAATAGATATATGTATATTTATACAGTAACCTCCCAATTGTATGTGGATCAGCAGGCGCAGTTTCAGATTTTTTTCGGAGAACTAAACTAATAATTGTTTGCGGAACCCCCCACACATGCATGGAAACTACAGGTATCCTCCACATTTTTTATTTTTATTTTTTGCTTTTGTGATGTCCGGGCCTCGTCCGCCATGCCCCCTCGTCCTATGTGGTTTTTTTTT
Source organism: Bryconaethiops microstoma (assembly GCA_037577275.1). Classification (NCBI taxonomy): domain Eukaryota; kingdom Metazoa; phylum Chordata; class Actinopteri; order Characiformes; family Alestidae; genus Bryconaethiops; species Bryconaethiops microstoma. The sequence continues at coordinate 21,388,488 of JBBJLS010000002.1, read as the reverse complement.
TGTTTGTTTGTTTTTTGTTTTTTAAGGATGAATTTTAAATAGAGTGTTTGTTTAGAAATACCAGTTTAATGCAGCTCCCCAGGAAACTTCGGGCATCTCTTTAAAGTACTGCAGGAGTGATGTAATGAACCAAGCATCATAAATAAATAAATATACTTGAATGTGATTTATGTTGTTCAAATTACGTCCATGATTATATTGAGCTGTAGTGTTTTCCACACTCTCTTTTAGGGTGTCCTAGGAGGCTGACTCATATGTGTCGCATAACCATCCGACAGGCCATGGGGAAGCATCGTCTGCGGCACATCTCCACCCTTCCTCTGCCTGATGCCATCAAGAATTTTCTAGTCCACAGGGACTTATGTGGGCCTGCTGTGTCCTCCATACTGGCTTTTGAATGAGGGGTCAGCAGTCATCTACCCTGCAGATGTTTCACAAACAGAGTAAGCCCTCATCCCTTAATACAACCTATATTTCATGGGACTCTGGTGCTTTAGATAACGGACGATAGATAATGATGGGCAGTGATCCGCTGGTCCTTTATCTCAGCAGTTAAATTTACTGTTGCTGCTGCATTTGCTCTGTAAGTCAAGGGAAGTGATCGGCATTGTCTCTGAAGACACACTACAACTTTCACAGCATGTCGTTCTGTGAGTTAAGCATGTTGGTAATTATCAGGTGTCCAGACTTCTTTATACAAGTGTACTTGCCGTGTTATATTCTGCTGCCTGTAATCACCTAAATACACAACTGAACTATATCGACTCTTTACAGTGACTGTGATCAAAGTAATCTTCTCTAGTGGAATTTATATTTAAGAACAAATTTTATAATTACTTTTGGTTGTAGTCACTGTGTTATGAAAACAATTTTCATCCCAGCTTAATTTATGTTTTGTATTTATATTATGCCTGGACATTTTTTTTAAACATTGCCTTTGCCTTAATTTAAGCTAAAGATGCCTATAATAAACTGTGTTATCCTCTCACTGTCTGCGTTCTCATGTGGAGATTTCCCTTGTGTTTCAGTTTGCCCTTCCCCAGTCTTAGCACATCTTCATTCTCTGTGACCCAGAGTGCTCTTGTTGGTTTCTAAGATTTTAAATTACAACTGCGGTTTTCAGTCATAGAATGAATCATGTTTTGGATATAAACTTAATTACCGTTCAGAGCAGGAAATGCAGACAGAGCCATACTTGCTTTAAGGCCTATTCACCGTTCACAAACTATTGCCAACTGCTCTACCCCAGGGGTCTCAGTAGATATCATGCTAAGATCACGCTGACATAAATAGTCCTTTGATATGACACAGGATTCCTCTGAGGCTTTCAACCATATAGCCTGCTAAATTTCCCCCCGGCTTTGTTTAGGATCATTCTCAGGGTTTCTGGGTATAAATTCTTTTTTTTTTTCCTTAACTGTAGTGTACTTAAGCGTACTTAATTTCAGTGCTGTGACAGTGTAACCACATCTTGTCAAAAACCACAAACTGTGGAAAAAGCACAGCCTGGGAAATGTTGGGATTTGCCAGCGAATCGCCAGAGGACCCCATCACACTGAGCACATCAGACTGTGGGATGCATTTCTCGCAGAGGACAGGAAGGTGGGATGCACACTCACACATGGACTCTTTCCTAAATCTCATTACGTCGGCACCATGATCCTCCTCTCCTCCCTGTCTGTTTTCACTCTAATACGGCTATTAGGCTCTTCAGCAGGCAAAGGATCAAAGCAGCAACGCCAGCCCCAGTGTCAGGTCGTCTGCCGAAGAGCTTGAATAATCTCTCCTTTACTGATGGCCTCTCAGTCATGGAGCTGGAGTGGTGCCAGTGAAAAACCCAAAACCCCCTATAGTGACGTGTCCCACTACGATCCCCACTTTCTGTTTTTAAGCATTCCCTCTGTGCCAAGTGGCCCCTGTTGAGGACAGTTCACAAGTTCTTCTTGTCTGACTTAGAATTTGTGGCCTATTTCAAATAATCACTGCTAGTTTTTGTTCCACTGCAGGTCCAGCTGCTCGTCCGCAGGGCTGTTTTTCTCTACAGGTATGGCAAGTCAACGAGTGTTATGGTCGCCTGTCAGAGGATTTCATGAATCAGGAATGCTGTTATGGTCAACCATGGTCTAATGCTTTTACATGCTGTTATCTGTGTGTGCCTCAGTGCTGTCCAAAAGATGGCACTCTTCTCATATCAAGCTCTCTCTCTCTCTCTCTCTCTTGCTCCCTCTCCCTCCCTGTCTTCCTCCCTCTCAAAAAAAGCTTAATACTTTTGTATAAATGTGTGTGTGGAGGTAATGAAAAATTTTCAGCAGCCTTTTTAAAAAAAAATGAAATCCTAACCAGTGGTTGAACCTCAATACGCCCACTGCAAAATCAATCAAAGTTATTGCGGGAATGGTTAAAATGGTATGAATTCATTTACTGTGGATGTATAAATTCCTCAGAAAGTATTGACATATATAGATAATAGATATTTTTCTTAAATCCTTCAGAGACAATAGTAGGGATGATTTCTAATTATATTCTTTATTATATTCTATATTATTTCTATATTATATTCTATTCTATAATTGCAGCTGAGCATGTTTTCAAATGGATAAATGTGTGTAGCTGCTAGAAATATAAAGCTTACAGATACAAGTTACAGATACACTAACATGTTGGCAGTGTGGCTACCTTGGAGGATGTTCTGAGGACAAAGTCTGGACTGGTCAACCTTACAGAATCTATTAGCTGAGACACAGGCACCAGTGTTGTCAGGTCTCTGTACTTGTCTTCCGAGTTGAGTCTGAAGTTGCCATGGCTCATGTCCGAGTCACCGGTGCCGAGATGGAGTCCAAGTCTGACTCATATGGAGTGAGCCAGAGTCACGAAGCTCCAAACGATGAAAAACAATTGCAGTTCCAGTGATTTTTGACAAGAATGCCACACAGTCCAAATGTTATGCAGGACTTTCTGTGTATCATTTTATAACTCCTTTATCAAATGTAACATTATTAAACCTTTTTAGACAACTCACATACATTTTACATTATCAGAGAGTAGCCTGCAGAATTATTGGCGCCATTATCTAATGTGTGTGAAAAAGGATGGAAATTCCCTTAATGTTTATCAAATGTTGCCGTTACTCCGCAAATAAAGAAAATAAATAAATTCAATAAGATGCCATTACCACAAGAACGAGACACAAGTGATCACAAAATACGTTTAATTCCATCATCATTGACACCCCCTCATTTATTATTTTATGCAGCCCCCTTTTGGAGAACAGAGCAGCTATAAGACATCTCTCATAATGTTTTATATGACTGGTAAGCACAATTGCTCAATGCAAAATCTCTCCAAATCTCGTGGAGTGCTGGGTCTTCTCTTGTGCACTCTGTTCTGGAGCCCAACGCACAGGTTTTCAGTCGGGTTCAGGTCAGGAGACTGGGATAGCCATTGCTAAAGCTTAGTTTTGTTTTAACCAATTTAACCAATTTGATGTATTCTTTGGATTGTTGTCCTACTGGTCCTACTCTCCATTCCCTAATTTGTGCAAGTCAACACAGTTTTGCCTAATAGCAGTGGAATGCTCTCAGATCTTTCCCATGGTGTTGAAGGGATTTGGGCCCTGTGTCACCTTATTTTTAATCACTGAAATCATTGATGACAGCTTAATTGTTCCTTAACACTTAGGTGAACTTGAAATTAGATAAATATGTGTGGGATTATAGTTCATTTATGTTTCCATAATTCATATGCTTTGCAGTTTTGAGACTAAACTTACCTCAAATAAAGGTAAGATTTCTGATTTCAATATAATATTAAGATAATGACAGGGTGTTTTTTGTAAGTATTTTCAATCATCTTAAGATTCAGAATCAGAAAACGTTTTTGATCATGGAGGAAATTGTTTGTTACGACTGCACAGACAAACAGAAACAAGAACAATTTAAAATATAAAGTCTAAATAAAACCAGTTCAAGCCTTTGCAGAAAATTATATGAAACACAGTTAAGAAGTTTACTTTGGAGTTGTTCTCTGTTTTGAGTAAGTTATTGCACGTAGCAGAGATCAGTAGTATGTGAGAATTATTGACATAAGTAGTGATATGGTAAGATTATTGCATTTAATGATGAAGATTTAGCACCCAATAAGAAAACTGCACATATATTACACATGGTAGACTTTAGCAAACCTGCCAGTAATTCTGGAGGTGAAGTTTCTAAAAAGACATTTTCCAAGTAATCATGGCCTCTTGTAAATGTGATCACATGTCACATACTAAAATGCATGTTATTATTGTAGAATTGTGTAATTATATGTAAAAATGTGTGAAGAAATCTTTCACCCTAAAATTCTGCGTGTGAAAAGCCTACAAATGTATCAAATTATCCAACAAAAATAAAGTTGCCTTGCATGTAAAAAAGTCCACATAGTGGGAAAGGAAGTGTTAAAAAATAACTTGAAGTGTATAAATTCAAGAATGGACAAAGTACAGTACTGATGTACCAATATAGTACAAATACTAATACTGTTCATTATGTAAAAGTGATCTGTATTTCTGAACATGATTATATGAAATATTTGTGATTCTTGTGTAAGTGATGTTTAATAATAGCAGATTAAAAAAAAAAAAAAAGTCTGTAAAAGGATATTAAAGGCGCGACATACCATCATCACCACTTCTTGGTGAATGAAATTGCCAAATAGCGCGACACTGGTTTGCTGGATTTCTTCACAAGAACAGCTTGTGTGGCCATTGGTTGTGGTGTTGAAGCCAGTTTTGACTTCTTGGTGTTTACAGATGATTAGTAGACGTTTTATAGCAAAGTCTTTGAAAGAGACCCACTGAATCTCAGTTAATCTTCTTCATTCAGGCTGCATATGTGCAGGAGGTGTGTCTTGGAAGCACTTGTAGCCTGGCTGCTTGCACACACTGCATATTGTCTTTAAAAATAAAGTCATGATAGATCAGTGTTCCAGTCTGTCATGTCAATAGTGCCTATATTAAATGTATCTGATTGCATCTCTCAAATAACCCTTTCTGTCACCCACGTTTGAGTCTTAAATGTAGATGCATAATGTCGTCTGACTCCATGTGCTGTTTGTGCTACCAGTGTATCCACTCCAGATGTTACTGCAGAACCCAAATACTAGGTAAGTACTAGATAAGTTATAACAGTGGACTGGGTTATAAGGTAAAAACATTACTATAAATCACATAATACTGATATTTACATTTTAGCATTGTTCTGTAAACCGGTAGACTATATTAACTCAATTCTGTGAATAATAATCAATATGGGAAAAACAAAATGTGTGACAAATGAATGCAGTACTACATTTAAATGCACTGAGGTTAGACTATATTAAAGAAATAAGAAGTTATTCATTCTTTTTTTAGTTCATTATTAGTTAGTCACAAAAGTTTTTCAGTTATTTATCATTTATATTAACATCTTATTATAAGAATTATAGAGACATTTCCCCAACTAATTTCACAGCACCATGTCTATTGTATGAGGCAAAAATGGTAAAAGTGGCACTTAATACCCACAATGGGTGGGTTAGACTATGCTGGTGTAGACTATACCGAGTATACCGAGTACGACTGACTTTGCTATAAGGCCGTAGGCCCTTCCTTGCCTGGTATAATCCAAATTGGATCTAGACTGCTGTAAAGTCAGCTAGTCATGTAGATCGTGAGGGCCAAAATCCCTCTGTACTTTACAGATTGTATTGGCTGACTTTATTTTGTGAATCACAAACACTGCAAGTAGAAGTAATAGAAGTCTTGCCTCATAAAAGTGTTTGTTAGAGATTAGTTTTTTTAGGTGGAACTGCTGCAGATGCTTAGGCAATTAATTTGATAAGGGTTAAATAAAAAATGCATAGGAAACACACCATCGGAAGAATTTATTTGACCGTATAAAAATCTGTATGTGCGTGTATTTCATATAAAAGCACTTCTTTTGCGTTTTATTGAAATTGAGCAACAGCTGCATGTTGTTTGGAGTTCATTTAAATCTCTAGCTGCCTCTCTGAGTAATTCACACTTGCACTAGAATTTCACTGCTTTAATTACAACACATTTTTGTAAGGGTGATCTCATTTTTTTTCTTTTGAACTTGCTCTATCGCTTTAAACATTGCTTAATTTTGCTGTAGAGAAAACTATTTCCCCTTATTTTCTTATTTGTAGCTCATATGCAATTTGCAACAGAGTGTTTCAGCACTGTGTCCTATTAGCAGACTGCTGTCAAGAGCTGAAACACTTTTAACATGGGGTCCAAGTAAAATAGACTTTTGTGTTTGTTTCTGTGTCAGGGCCACTAGAACAGGAAGGGTTATCTATTGTGGGTGATTCAGAAATTACTAGTCATTTTTCATTTTTATTTCACATAAATGCAGAATCAATTACGACTGTCTGTGTGGGTGTGGTGGTGGTCTGTGTGTGGCGGGGGGGGTGGGTTGAAGTATTTACTTTAATGGGCGATTGCATGGAAGAAGCAAGATGGTGTCTGGGCTGGTGTTGCAGGTTTAACATTAAAGAAAAGCGACACTGGAATCGTTAGTGGGGCTTACGACTGGAAAAAAGGGGAAGGAAGAAGTTTACCTATAAACTTGCTGCTCAGTTTTAATAGTAAAACCAAAATTGCCTAATGGCACTTAATGTGACTTTTTTTTCCACAGGCACCGGTAGTCGTGAATTGCGGCAAATACAGGAAGGCAGGGTCACAAATTAGTGTCCCAGAATCTGTTATTGCCACTGTAGATCAAAAGCTGTGGTGTAGAACAATTCCACTTTAAACAGAATTCTAACCAGCACCATTGCTGTCAGATTCTTCTTTATGACAAAATTTATAACGCAAAATTTTTAAAATTGTCATGTGTTTAAATGTCTGCTGATGTAATAGATTTACTTTATTTATTTTTTTTATTTCTCCACAATTAATCTCTTATCGAACTAAAAACAATCATTGACATCCCTGCCACAAAATGTGCCCCCCTCTCCCCCCTTTGAAATACCACAGTCTCAGAATCTTTCCAGCTCTGTAAGTACAGAGGATCTGTAATTGATAGTATTCATTAAGCCAAATTACCCATAGTTAATTGCTTCAGTGAAGCCTAGGCTCTGGGGAGCTGCTCCACAGCTGAGAAGAATGCCGTGCTCTTGGCCAGGAAACAAAGCCATCAGCAGACGTGTCTGAGGGTGCATGGGCTTCCATGTGAAATCATGAAGGAATTGTCACTCGGCTGACGAACCACCATTCCACAACAACACCAGCAGCAGACCCGGGAAAGTGGAGGAGAAGAATTGCACGGTCACTGTGGGAATGTAATAAAATGTGTTTTCCTGAAGCCGAGTATCCCACACTTAAACCTGCAGGCGTGGAAATTAGCAGAGAAAGGGGTTTGCATCCCATGAGACAGGGCTTACCCAAAAGGCTTGTGAGTCCTGCAGGCACAATGATTCATGGTGATGCTGGATGAAGTCACCACAATGCAACTTTCCCACCCTCTTGACACCAATAGCAAACACACCATGGTATCCTTTTACTGCTGCATCTTTTTTTACATTTCTGGATCATATCATTATGTAACACAGAATACATTAGCAGACTCCCTAAAAGGTCTGTCAGTGTCACTCTCTGTGATTCAGATCAAGAAGGAACTTGCGACTGAAGGAGAGAGTGAGGGATAGGGGTATCCCGCTTGGACTAGAGCATGTGGCAGCTCCCTAGACCCCTTCTTCTAGTATGACCCCACTGACAGAGGGTGGGAAGAGCTCCAAGTCCACAGCCCAATGCCACATCAAATCAACCATTTCCTGTCCTGATAAGAAGGCACAGACGAGCTTCACAGATCTCCTGTAAAGAGGGAAGAGAGGAAAGAGACATTTAGAAGTCTCATGGTCCTGGCAGAGGCCCCTGTTTTACCCTTCAGCCCCCTCAAAAGCATCTCGCATTTCTCCGTCTGCGTCGAGGGATGTTGGAACTTCGGTCTCTTGTTGTGCTGAATAACCTATGCTGTCCCTTCCAGCGCCTTTAACTGCCATTATCGTGTGCTGCCCTCAAGAAATACACGCATGTAAGTTATGGCCTATGATTTCTTCGCCATATCTAATGAAATGTGTTTTGTTATGGCTTGAAGCCTTAAATTCCAAAGCCACCTGCATGACAGTCAATAAATGTCCCTTCTGAATGGCATATTTAGGAGGAAGGAAGTTGAAGTGAAGCAGACTCAGAATTCTCCTGAGTCCAAGTGTGTGTGTGTGTGTGGGGGGGTGTCCCGGTTTGCACAGAGAGCCATGACAGAGGGATACTAAATATGAGGAGTCAGCACATGAAAAGGAAGGCACACACAACCTGGCCCATGTGGCAGAACCTGATACTCCCTTAGCGGAATGGAGCCGAAAGGAGGCCCAAATCAGGCATGCTCGTTGAGAGCACCCCTTCTCAGACACGGTTATTTAGTGAGCCCTGATTTCTAAAAGTTTCTGACCGCTCTCCCCCTTTCAGCTTCCCGTCAAGATCATGAATTTCCTGTCTACTTCTTTTTTTTCCCCCCAGCTTTTAACAGCAACAGGCAGGTGTGCACATGATACTCCCTTCCCTATCCTAATATTATTGCAAGGATCACAGAGGTGCTTTTATCAGTATTTCATTCCAGTTAAGCTCTGTTTCGTCAGGAAAAACACATTCATTCTTTTAGTGGGTGATCATTTAAAACAAAGAACAGATATGCAGTACAAAACCACACTGAGAGTATTTAATATCTTAGACAAGGCATACTGTAGCTGTGACACTTCAGTGAAATAGATGTGTATCATATATTCATTCATTGTGGACATGTTTATTTGGAGTATTGCTTGTAAGAGTTGTGAGAGGTGCTCAGGAAAAGCAGCTTTGCAGAATGGCTTTGGAGGGTGAACACAGTCGCGTGACAGTGGAGCGGGGATCCTGTCCTCGGTGAATTCCATTCTGAAGTATATGGCTCTTGTGGTTTCCAGTGGTTTCTGAAGTCTTGGAGGGGACTGTTGATTTATAATCTCAGATGTCATTCTTCACAGTGACACTCCACTGACACAAACCTGGAACTCTGATACTTCTCCATATCAGGGCAATTTGCATATTGTGCAGATAAATAGATCCTTTCTATTGCACTACTTGTATATGCCTTTCGCTCATATTAGAAGAGCAGTGGCAACCCATTAAAACTAGGCCTCCAGTTTGGGCCATAAATCTCGAAACAGTCAAAAACAAAACACACCTCTATGACAATGTTAATTTCTGCTAGCACCCTTAGAGGTTTCTAGTATTATGTAAGCAGTCGTTTTCTGGCAACTCTAGATTAAACATAGACATCTGGCATTTGTAAAAGTTTTAACATAACTTTTTAACACATGTTTTTTCTTGTATCTTGCATTTCTAGAGTGACTCCTCAGTAACGAGTCCTAGCATGGAACCGCCACTGTTAACTGCAGATTTCCAGAAGGCCTATGGTAATATATTCCCTCACAAAACTGTCCCCACCCATTGTAAAGTAAAATTGGTTTATTCCGTTGTCACTTTGTGGATGCTTAATCTAACATGTTAGCTGCATCCCAAAAGGTGGGGTGTGGTTCCAGGTAGCTGTATTTTTACACCACTGTGTCACTGAAGTGGTTTCAAGAAGGATCCTTCAGATACAGCCGTGAAATGCAGCTCACATTCTGGTGATTTTCAAGGGTCTTACCTTATGCTTCATGGTCTTCTGTCGCACATAATGGTTTGCAAAATGTCTGCATCAGAAGGTTTAAGAGGAAACCAGCCACTACACATTGTTTAAAAAGGCCATAAAATACTTCCCTGAAGGCCTAACCGAAGGGAGGGCTAGTTTAGATATCTCAACCTGGATACCGCAGTGAAATAACTGTGGTTACACCCACTAGAATCACCATGTCAGTGGTCCAAACTATTCATCCCATTTGTAACTAAGAGAGAAGTGGGCTGTATTGCGTAAAAGCACTGAGGCATTGGTCACTTCCCCAAATGGACCAGTTTCAAAACATTTTAGGACACTTTTGATATATTGTATCCAAACCCAATATCTGAGGAAGTCAGACTTTTTTCAGCATCAGTGTGGGGAATTTGGGCTGAGAATGGCCTGAAACCCATATTTTAGCAGCCTCTGTCTGACTGACTGTCAATGAGGTTTGATGTGTACCCGAGGTATCTGTGCACTAGGAAACAAGCAGCCTCTTTTTGGCCAGGCTGCTTCAAACCTCCAGTGTTTCATCCCTGATTTGTTCCTCCCTCCAGTCAAGAGGACATCCACCCATTAGCAAAAACAGTCTCTGTAATTTACTCGTCAAGAAGGCAGGATCCACAGTTTACTGAGGTCATCTTGCTTCTCATTTTCTCGCCCGCACACCAGCGGCACCGTGCATGGATACCACATCCCTGTGCTTTAATCTACAGCATAAACAATCAACTCATCTCGAGTAAGTCTCCTACAGTATTGCACTAAATCTTGCATTCACTTCACATATACTCTGGTACTTTCATACTAAAACTGGTTTGACATTGATATTAGGAGATTTATTTCAGATATTTAACAGGCAGATGTATGTGGAACGTGCAAGGATCAGGAGTATTGATTCACAGACCTGCTTTTGCCATGCAGTCTCTGCACCATAGATGGCCTAAACAGTGTAAAATTATTAATCCACACCCAGAGATGACATCAGCTATGTCAAAACACGCCTTAAGTGAGTGCATCAGGAGGGCAATCAGGATGTAGTAACAGATTGATGGACAGGACTTCCTCTGATCAGCTCTTTGAGTGCATGTCGGGTGCAGGTTTTTTCCCCCCAAACTCTTCCTTCTTCTGCGGACGCTGTGTCTGCTTGCCGCATTACAGTCTGTAGCGCAAGGGAGTGGACAGAGACTGCACTGAAATAGGGAAACAGCTGGATGCTGATCTGAGCTCGGAGACATTTCAGAGGTCCAGGCTAGCCCTTGCGCCATAGACGTTCCCTAACGTGGCCAGCAGCCATCTGACTTTTCGCTCATCAGTAAATCAAGCTGATTATCATGAATGCTCCGGAACTACACATAGGATCCAAATGTTTTATAAAGTTGTATGTACTCATGTATTTATGGGACCACGAGTATTTACAGGGTTGGTACTGGGGGTCAAATTCAAGAAGAGATCTTTTGAGGTTGCAAGTAACATGAAGAAGACTTAAACTCCTTTAAGATATTTAACTTCAGCATGTCAGGGATCAGTTTTGGTGCTGGTGTTTGATGTCAGTTTATATTTTGTAAATATGCAGTTTATAGCTTTGCTCCAATTCATGCTGAGAATATGTATAATGGAGTGGGGGGTCTTATTACCGTATGCCTGTGAGGACTGTGCTGACAGTGACACTGCCAAGGGCTGCTTGAGGCTTTCTGTGCAATCATCCCTGCTATCATAAACACACTCTGTTTTAGTTTGGTTCGGACCCACTCTGATAAACAGGAGGCAGAAACACACGGCGTGTGTGCATGCAGCTGTTTATACGTGTATGTACGTGTGTGTGATAGGTCTGGTCCAGGCAGAGTAGCTGGTAATTGCTTTTGTGTATTTTCTTCTGTCGGAGCACGAGGGAGGGAATGAAGTGGGCCTGGTCCAATTACGCTTCTCTAACGCGGCGCATAAACATTTCAACTCCTAGTGCCTTTGTATTTATCGTAGCGCACTTCCTACAGTAATGGTGGCCATATTTCTCTGATAAAAAGGGCTTGGTGTGGAAGGGGAAGAGGAGGAGGTAGGGTGTGCTTTGCATGCAACAGGGCGCTACACACTGTTATTCTTCGCTCAGTGTTTGATGGGTGGGAGGTTTGCCAAGAAGGTTGTGTGTGTTTATAGTGTCAAATGCATACCACATGTGGGCTCAGGTCTGCTCTTTCACCCTCTCCCCCCCTTCCTTCACCCCCTAAAGGAGAGCGTCCTCATACAGGGGTAATCAGGCAGTGTGTCACTGTCATCTTTAGCAGGCACCTGCTTTGTAGTCGTCAAGCACTTAGACTGCTTGACCAGCCATCAGCAGATTCATATCGATACAGGTACCGCTTGTCTTTACACACAATAAAGAGAGTTTTGGGGTCCATGTAGTTCATGCATTGAATGGTCTCAGTAAGGGTGGGCAATATGATGTTTATTGTTAGTATGATTGCATCATATCACGTCAAAATGCACTTTTATGATTGCAGACTTCAGTAACTACAATAACGACCGACTGCATGGTTCATTACAAAGAGAGCATGATTAGCCTGATTTAATAGCATTGTTTGTCTTATTTTTCTGTTCCAGCTTATCAACTCTTTGGAAAACTAAATGTTGTGATGCATTTCATTTATCATAGAGATGTCTTGAAGTATTGTAGTCTATTTTTGCTATTTTGCCAGCCACTAGTCTCCTGCCAATTATATATTTTATAGCAGAATATAAAAAGTAAAACTGACCTCATATATCAGCACTCTTACACTGTGAAGTGATGCATATTAGAGCTTGAAATATTTGTCCAAACTCAACAGGACGTCACTTTCCAAAAATGTTTCGGGTCAGGTTCAAAATTCACATCAAGGTTCTCACAGCTTGCCTCCCACTTTTTAGTTTAAGTTTTTAAGCTGTCACGCTTGAATCACATACTCATGTTGTTGACAGTATTGATCCACAAGGTCCACACTCTTGAAATAGACAGTGAATTCATTTAGTGAAGTACAAACGAGAAATAATCAGTACATTTTATATATATATATATATATATATATATAAAATAAAAGTTCAATGTAATATTTTGGATGTGAAGAAAGAGTTTTAGGATTGAACAGGAGAAGGCTAATATTTCAGCATGAGAACTGTGGGAAGTTTATCCAGACCGTAACATTTGGGATGTTGTTTGGAAGCCGATGAATACATTTTTGGCACTTTGGGTGATGATGGGTGGTTCGGGTCAGTTTCAGACAAAAGTTTGTTGGACTTGGGTCAGTTTCTGACTCAAAACTCGATGTTGTTTGGGTTGAGCAATGCTGTGTGTCATATAAGGTCAGACAGAAGATTCTCAGGCTGTATTCAGGTTTGGACAAAAGTTTCAGGCCCTATTTAATCACTAATGCATAGCCACGCAATTTCCATTGAGCTCTGCAGCAGTCAGTATAAACCCACTGCCATGTTTTTTATTGTGCTGTACAGTGACCCCCTTGTAGCCCCTGAACCCTGCTGTTAGCTTTTTCAAAGGAACAACCTCCTTAAGCATTGATTTATACCCATTCTTGAACATTTCATTGCTTGCAAGAGGGGCCTTGCGTTAAAATTTAAGTTTAAATCATACTCTTTCATTGCAACTGCTCTGACAGTGTCATAAAGTACTGTAATGAAAGCACAGCATGCGCTGGTAAATGCAAGCATTGTGCCAGCATCTCAAATCATCTTGGTTTGACTTCCTGCTCTATTGCCACTCACTCTCCTAATTCATTTGAATAGCTCTGATAAGCTTCAACGAAGAACAGGAGACAAAAGGCGAAACGAGGCCCAGTCCCATTCTTCTTAAAGTAAATATGCTTTTGGCATCATGGTTTCCACCAGCCCAGCTGCTCAGAGCCAAGCCTGGGACGAAGGGCAGATGTTACGGCAAACGTGTTTCCTCTGCAAGGTTTATTTATACAGCCTATTTATACACACACTTTGTTTATTTACTTCATTAGCCCTTGTAGTGTCTGTCAGCAGGTCACTTCCATTGAGAAATTAAGAGTGTTTACAGTTTCCCCCTCAACCAAACACACACGCACGCACATTCACAATCGCTGATGGCAGACCACTTCCTAAGATGAGGTAGATGGGAAACATAAAGGGCTGACACACGTCGGACAGAAAGTTTGGCTGACGATGAATTTGCAGAAAACATCTGATGCTCCTCCTTCTAGACTTCTAGCATGATACTCAAGTTACTGCCATTACACCATTCAGACATGCCATTGTTTTTAGTTTGGTGAACGTAACGACGCAACAAGTAGTCTATTAGGGTCAAAGTGAAATCCGTTTTCCGAGACAATGGGTTTTTCCACAGTTTGCCTCAGTGTCTGTCTCCCATGATCCAATTATAGAGATCTATCAGTTCGTGATGAAGGATCAGAACGATTTAATTCAGTCCCTGAAGCCAGATGTGAGTTCAGATGTTGTGTCCTGCTGAATATTCAGATTCCACAGTTGTTTACAATGACTGATGTGTCTGCAGAATACATACAGCATGTCTGAATGGCCTCCACTCTGCTGTAAGATGCAATCAATTTAATTCCCTTTTGGAAACAGGTAAGCCCATTGGAATTGTATTACTGTCAAGTGTTTATCTTTTTTTTGAAGCAATCCTGATGAAATGCCAATGTCCAGAAACGGTGGATGGGACCTTTATCCATAGATGGAAAGTCCTTGGTATGGACACCATAGGAGCAAAACTGAAAATGATTGTTTAAAACTTGAGAATTGTTCTGAAATTCAAGTCTAATTCTGGATCTGAGTAAATAAGATCCCTTTCCTTTAGTGCATCCTTTAGATCTGGCTATTGCAACACATAAACACAACAGATCAAAAGGCTTTGCTGGTGTGCGCCGTACAAAAAAAATGTGAGTATAGAGCTTTTTAACAGTTTGTCAGCGTTAAGCAGTTATTGGTTGCACTGCAGCCCACCATGTCACCTCCTGAGGCGCAGTGGGAATGCCGTACGCCCCGTTTCCCCCAGCCCCTAATTCAAAGCATCTTTCAGTGAGCGAGGCTCTGAAAAGGATGTGGCTAAAACAAATAAAAGAATCATAAAGGAGGGATCAAAGCAGGCTTGCAAATCCATTCCTTCTGGGCAAAGAGTCTTTCAAATAAAAGAAAAAAAGGAAAAGAAATCCCACATCCCGACTACATATCTCATGGAACGGGTCACTGGCAAACGCGTGCCTGCGTTGGCTTGATGGAACGGGCAGCGACAGGCCTGGCCTCCAGCCTCTCCGTCCCAACACCTCCCTCTTTCCTTTTCTGCAGAGTGCCTATGAAGCGTTTGTCATAACTCTCCCTATTTATCAAGGCTCCAGGGGGACGTTTCATTTTTTTTGTGTATTTTTGTGTGTATGTGTGTGTATATGTATGTATGGGGATCTCAAAGACAGATGTTGGCATGAACACATGACAATTATAAAGCACAGGCCACCAGGAAGTCGGTAATGCTCAAGTGTGCCTGGGCAGGAACATTTGGTTTGCAGAATTGTGAAGATAGCTCTCATCACAGCTGCCTTCTCTCCATCTGTCAGAGTACACAAGGAACTGCCTTAACCTGCTCCATTTAGCCTCCCAGCTGAGCAGCCAGGCCCTCATTCATATACTTCCATCCACCCTGCCTAAGGGTGAGGTTTTTCTGGATCCCTCACGCAAATGTCAGGCCACGACAAAGGACAGTGGGTAAAATGCGACCAGAGTGGGCCTTCACATGTACGCATACTTGCAGCATGATTCCTTCTACACACTCGTAATTCGCAAGCGCTGTCGTTTAACAGTCAATTTACAACATGTAACATTTTTCTTTTCACAACACATTTTTTTTGTAAAAGAAGAAAAGGAATTATTGAAAGCCATAAGGAAAAATCAAACGAAGCCGGCGGGTGAGACCAAGCAGTCTTACTTGTTAGATTTATTTCACAAAGGATCAAAGAGTCCTTTTTTCTTTTTCTCAACTAAGCCCCATTATGAGTAATTTTCCGCTGAGAGGAAAAAGAATGTTCGGACCCTGCATTGGGCAGAAGCACATTTGGATAGCGAGAAATACATATTCTAGCCTGAGAACTGAATTCTCAGTGGTACTGAAGCTAGGCCCTTTGTTTGACTTGGTGTAAGCTGCGTGTCAGAAAAGATTGGCACTTTAGTTTACTTCCCTTGCTGGTACAACCACCCAGAGTTCTCCCGAAGAACAAAGGAGTCACTGTATGACAGTTTCTGCAGACGGGAGAGTCCGAGAAAGCCTTTGTAATCACCACAAAGGACATACCAGTGGGGTAAGTCAATAACTCATCCAGCAAACAAACTCTGATGTCGGTAAATGATCCAAACCATTTTTTTTTTTGTACGTCTTTGGCTTGTGGTCTGTTTTGGAGCTGAAATGAACAACGGTGCTGTGTGCTGATCTTCTGACCTGTATCATGCCTATAAACAGAGAAAAAACATGCTTGAAGCTATCATCTTGTGCTATAGGACTCTCTATGGACATAGTATTTTCCCATGAGTGTGATAGTGACACTGATATTCTGTGATGGGAGCCATCAAATGGAACCTGTTTATGCAGGTCAGGTTTGCTCAGAGGTAAAGTGAAGGTTAAAGATGACAGCCTGCCACATTTCATAGCATCAGGGAATACACACTCCCTTTTTGTCATGATAGGGCAACACAAACCGATGCTTTTCTGGAATGACCTATAGAGGAAGACGGGAAAAAAATGGTATAATGAACTCCAGCGGGATGAGTAAAGTGAAAATCTGATCTGCTCAGTCATCACGGCAGAGCGAAGCGTGAACCAGTCCTCCTGTGGAGCAGGGGCATTGCGTAATAATAATAAGGCACTGACCCCTGCAGAACTTGCCGTGCAGGGTCTCCCTCCATGGCCTTCTAGCCTTGAAAAGGAATAGTTCCCAGCTATTAAAATACCCCCAAAAATATGGGATGCTTATCAAATAATAAGAACCACATTGCCCTGTTTCCTCGCCAGCCTGGCAGGGACTTTAGCTGAGGAGATATCTCCACCTTTCAAGTCACCTTTGAAGTCTGCAACCTTATGCGGCGTTGAGAATGTCTGGGAATGCAGCTTGGCTATACAGGCTCGGAGGAGCTCCAACTGTTTGAGGGTCAGGGGTCCGTTGCAGCCTAACCTCGGGCCCTATCTTCCAGCCACCTCACACGAGCTGGACTGGGCCGCATGATCAGCTGTCAGCACTGAGGAGAGTCACAGGAACAGGCCATCTCCCTGAAGAGGCTTTAAAATCCTACAGGCTGCCTTGCGAGCGTGTTTTGGCAAATTTCATCACTGTCCCCAGTAAAAAACATAAGTGATCAGTTCTCCTTTTAGAGAATAAAGATGAACTATGAACTATCTAGTGTGGAGCACGGGTGAGACTCATATAAATGGCATAAAGTATTTTTCCATGGTGATGTTTTTCCAAAGTTAAATGGTCCAGCTAATTTAACTAGAGGCACACTGCAGCAGTGCTCAGATCCGACCTGTCAGAGTAACTTACCATCACAGGTTGGTCTATCGCTGCTGACAGCTATATTTCCATACAAGGTCTTTTGGGTTAGAATGCAGTCTTTACATTAACCAAGGGTAAGAGGTAGTAGTCAGTGTGGTAAAGATTTGGGGGGTGTTAAGGCAGGCGGAGGCAGATGCTGTTAGCTGTTTCAGTTCAACTTTGAATATTTGTGTTTCTGCATATTATCCACAAAAATCCTGTTCTGAAATTTAAAAGAAGGCTGCTTTACTTCTAATACCTATCCTAAACATTTTTTATTTCAGACAAGTTTGGTGTATTTATATTGCTGCATTAATCATCAGTCACAGTGTAAAATGTAGGTGCTGTGTTCAACGGATGTGGAAAAATGAAAACAAAAAAAGGTAGATACATGGTTTTTATTTGGATAGCAACAACATACATAAATGTATATCTAGTATGTATGACAAATATGTTGCAAAGTCCAAACTGTGCTTTAAATAAAAGATCTAGCATCTGTCCTAATATATGCTACACGTTGCATAATATTCTAAAATATCTTGCTCTAGATGTAAAAGACAAAACGAAAGTAAGTTACTTGCCTTTTTCCAGTTAAGTTCTGTCAGTTAATTGTCCCTTTTTATCTGTTGCCTGTTACTAAATCACCCTAAATAACCCTTGCAGTGTTTAGTTTCCTGAGCTGGAGGGGAGGAATACCTTCATATGGTAATCAAGGTTGGGTAAACACTGCCGTAGCATGCGTATGCAAGGATGGCCGTCTGTCTTTGACATTTAAGTTGGACGCTCACAATCACGCGTGCATTCCTCTTGCATGTCTCATATTCCTCATGTCCAGTCCAAAACGGCTCCCTCATGCAGTTCTTTCAGGAGGAAATTATTTTTCATTGCCCCCGAAAGAGAAGGCCACTGCCAAGCACCGCTGATCCACACTCTCTGTTCTTGGGTTGCCAAGTCTTCTCAGACTCCCCCTGAAACACTGCAGCCCTTCTCAAGGCCTGTTCCTGCACAGCAATGGATGAAGATGGGAGAAGAGCTTCAGCAATGACCATATTTTCTACCTGTGTTCATCATTCTAAAGGCTGCAGGCAGGTATTTCATTTCAAATGTTCTTTCTTTCAGTTTTTTTCCCCTGTCAATTTACATCCAGTTCAATTCACTTTTCATCTTATCCTCTGCAGAACTTTACCAAGGTCATGGCCATATTATTTTACAAAGACCATTTAATATTTGTTTCATTTTTGTGTTCATGTAAGCTGTCATGTCTCATGTAACGTATTTCTAAATAATAACTAAGAGCCACTCTGGCCACATTCTTTGTACTTGCGGTCTCTTTTGAAGAATTTGTTTTTTCTTTCCACTTTTATGTAGTTGAATTATTATGAACTTCATATAAATGTCGCCATTAAAGTGAATGTTAGGTTTCCCACATACATTCCCCTTTGGCCAGTCAAAAACACAGACTCTCATGCAGGGAAATAACCATCACGCTCTGGTGCCAAGATGCCATGGTTGTCTTGCAGCAGATGAATCAACTGGGGAACAGAAATAGTACTTTATTGCTGTGAATCAGTTCTTTGTCCTGCAATAACTCTAGTCCACTAAGCACTATGCCCCTGTCCAGATTATGTCA
This sequence comes from Bryconaethiops microstoma, assembly GCA_037577275.1. NCBI lineage: Eukaryota > Metazoa > Chordata > Actinopteri > Characiformes > Alestidae > Bryconaethiops > Bryconaethiops microstoma. The sequence goes on along the minus strand of JBBJLS010000002.1, from coordinate 21,369,589 downwards.
AGTATAAAATCATCGATGGCATGTTGCCAGACAAATCAACCAGAATGACACATGTAGGCTCAGTAGTATTGGCAAGATGACACTTTAGTTTGACTCCTACCAAATTAGCAAGTGATTCAGATCCGAACCCTGAGCCAAAGTAGTCAGTCCAGCCAGCGCTGTTTCCATAGGCATGCAGCGCGCCAAGGAAGAGGCCTTGAAGTGTCTAGTGCTTGTCCGGCTGGCTTCTCTCGCTCGCACCCGGTGTATCGTGAAATATGATGAGTCATTGATCCAATGTTTTTCTCCTCCATGAAAGCACTTTTATCCTATTTCCTGTTGCTGTGTCTCTCTGATTGGTGTTTATGTTTAGCAATCTGTTTCTCATAATCTTTTGTTTTTACCCTTTTTCGGTTTCCTTTTCAAATTAACTTTCTCTTTTTTCGAAAATAATAGGGGATTAGGGTCCAAAGCACTTGGCAACACTTGAAACGCAATAGGAAGTGCAACACCTTCAGCATAGGCTGCGGAGCTGACGCATGAGCCGCTTTGGCAGCGTAAAGTTCCGCATCAGTCAAGACCAGATGATGACTGATCCTGTGATTTGATACTGGTGGACTGCCTGTAGATGGCTAATTATTCCAATTCTAAGTCTAAATTTAGTGAAGTCCATATTATCAGTCCCTTGCAATCTCCATATATTTTCTTTGATCTTGCACATCTCTGTGCTGTAATAAGAATATATCTTTACTCACCGCACAGCAGCAACTCTCTTTGTAATGCTTAAAGTATGCCTTTTCTTCTCTCTCTCTCTCTCTCTCTCTCTCTCTCTCTCTCTCTATGGGAAATTAAAGTGATACCGCAATGACTGTGACCTTTCGCCAAGCCTTGAGGGTTTCTGCAATTAGCAATTATGGTCACATGGCTTCTGTGGAGGCCCCCGCTTTGTTCTCATTTACCAGTTAAGGATTTCACATGGGCCTACAATTGCTATGTATTTTTGCAAAATTACTGGCCCTAACTTCGATAACATTTTTTGTCTAGGCATTTTAATCCCTGCCTGGAGATAAATAAGGGTGTCAGGATATTTGCAGAGAGCAGTATGCTGCTTTGTTTAATGCAATCTGAACTCCATTTATGTTGTTAGGGATTTGTAAACAGTATAGAAAAGTTTTCTCTCCGAGGATGCAGCCGAGCGAACAGCATGCTCCGGCACGTGGCCCTTATTGATGTTTTCTTTCTGTGCTTCAATGCGGCTCTGCCTTACGTGCAAATGCCTGCTCGGAGCTTGGGCATGCAGAGGAAAACAGACTGGCACATTCTCGAGGTGGGCTCTCTGGGGACGTCACCCCTTCAGCACTGGCACCCCCTCAAATTGTCCTTTACACGGAAACCATGCAGGCCTTTAAAATTGCTTTCAGATGTGATCTTTGGGTTACAAAAAAAAAGTTGTGCGGCTTCCTTCTCTCAGGGGTTGAATTAATTTATTGCTGTTTATTAAAATGCTTCAAGAGTCTCTCTGGTTTTAGATTTAATATATATGTGTGGGTGGCAATGTCCTCAAAGCTCTTTAAGGGTTTGAAAGGATGCATCTGTGTGGTGTCTGGGTTTTGCACTGTCAAAGCCAGGCCTGTTTTTTCCTGATTAATGATACATGCAATTCTGTTTTGCTGTATGTGTGCACTCAGTGTCAATTTCTCCTGAGTAGCGTTAGAAAGTTAGAAACATCCATAATGAGCATTTACTTAACATTAAACACTTTAGCTTAGTTTCTTTATTTAAAAAGACTAGACTTTTGTTTTGTTCCAAAAAGAAGTGTTCATGACTACATGCAGTACTTTCCTTCAGTACATAGCACTGCATGTGCCGACAGCATTTGGTGCTGGAGAGCGGTTGTAAAAAGAGCCAATACTCTTTCAAATGGGTTCCCTTTAAAGAGTTACATATCTTTCATAGTCTTATATACGCCAGCATCCTTTTGCTTTATATTTTTAAAGCTTTTGCTAAATCAGGAGCTTTTTTCAAGGTTAAATATGTTTCTAAATGACTTATGGCCTGGGACTTCCTGAAGTTTCTGCAAAAAATGTTTAATATTACAGGTACAGTATTATTTATTCTGTATGTAAATGTATTTGTCAGGCAGGGGAAAGTCTTGAGTTTTTGCTCTTACCCTTAAATAACCTTTTCATGGGAAAATAATTTCAGCACAGCTGAATTTAGAGTACTGTCAAAAGCAATGGGCAAAGGAGCCATGTTTCTGGGGGTCTGGTTCTTTTTCCTTAGCGCTCATTCATTCTGAGGCCAGGCTGCTGAGTGACTGTTGATGACCCAGGCTTCACCACTGCTTGAATTTGTATACCACACCTGACAAAGACGGAAGAGAATGGCTGTATTTCCATTGTTTTTGTGCAGGCTCCGTCAGGTCCTGACTCACTATCGTAGTGGTTGCACAGGATGACTCAAAGGGCCTTACTCATTCAGAGATCACTCACTAGGGAGAGGCAGATATCGTTAAACTAAATTTGAGGTTCGCTCTCATTTAGTCAATGTGTCTCTGCTAAAATGATGAATAGCAGGTTTAGGAACTTAGTCATAATATTTATGGAGCTCATGGTGAACTGGTCACTCTTCTTTGAAGACTACATTATCATTATTTTGAAGATTTTGGTCTGAATTTTTTGTTGTTGTTGTCAGAAACCCCCTTATTTTTACTTGCCTTGCCTGTTTTATTCCTTTTTTTTTTTACTGTTTTTGAGCACCATGAGAATTTAATTACAGTTGTTGATTTTTAGGATTGTGGATTTTTTCTAGCTTGGAAGCCTGTAATGGCAATGGCAGCTGTATTTGTGTGTAGGATGGACTCTTGATGAAGCATGTCATTGGAGTTGGAAGGAAACTGGGTTACTGCAAGAAGAAAAATAAAAAAAAGTTGATCTGTATATCAAAAAACAATCTTCTGATTTTTCACAGCTCTTGTTGCAAAAAATGATGTTTGAGAGGTGCAAATCACGCAAGGAACACAAAGGAAGTGTCTGGTTTTGGGTGGTTTACAGGATCTTTTGAATGGATGATTAGAGCAGTCTGTACTAACTTGGTGTGTAAACATCTATTCATACCACCAGGCACTTGTGTCCCCAGAAAGCACCAAATAATTTATTTCATGCTGCTTTTCTACTTGTTCCATTACTTCTAAGAAAGGTGAAGATGACAAAGCGCCAAGTCGGCTCGCGAACAACAACAAAAGCAGGGACAGTCGTAAACGCAACCCTTGTATTCTTTATCCAGTGACCCCACAGGCCAGATCAGTGCTCAGGATGTAGCCTGAGAGCAGGCTGCACCTGTGCAGTGAGCATAAAGCCCATGTTCTTTATCTCATTGAAGGATAAGAGAAGAGGGCTGTAATCAACCACATATGACCTGTCATCAGGACCATCCCCGGGGAGGATCTCTTTACCCCCTGCCGCCCAGGGTGAAATGTCTCAGGCTCTGGCTCATCTCTGTCTCGCTTTGCGCACCTACAGGAACACGAGGGCTTTGACCCCCTGAACCATGAGGCCATTCAGCAGCTCTGTCACAAGCATTGGAGGATCTGGAGGAACAATTAACACCCCCTCCTTAGCCTCGCCCCAAAGAGAGAGAGAGACAGACAGACCAGGCAGACAGACAGAGAGAAAAGTAAGAGTAGACTCTGACTCATCAGAGTGTATGTCAGTGCTGAAGGCGAGGCCGCTCAAACCTTGCCGTCTCTCGTGGTGTCCCTGCCCTGCCCCGCAGGAGGACTGTTTGTGCAAGTGGATTTTTATGCACATGATGCTTTTTCCAGACAGGCCATGCAAGTAAAGGGGCCGGAAAAAGAGGGGGGGGGGTTGTCCTATAGTTTTAATGAGAGGAAGAGTATGTGGTCGAGAGTGTCACGGCTTTCCTCCCAGAGGGGCCCCTGTGCTTGTGTGGACAGCTACAGTAGCAGCAGGAAAGACAAGGCTTTTGTCTGCAGGCCTTCATGCACAACTTCATACTTCAGCACTCTGCCATTGCTCCCTGTCAGTGAGAGCGATTATATACAGCATTAAAAATACATAAAAATATACAGGTACCTTCTAATTAGTGAATTTAACTACTTTAATGTGCACTTATTGCTGACACAGGTGTTTAGTTGTGCACAAACACACATGCTGAGGGGCAGCCACATATGAGTTTAAGAGCTCCATGTCTAGTAACTGTTATTACTGTTTTTTTTTTTTTATGTCTGCTGCTACTGAGGATATTTCAGTGTGTGCATGTATATATCCACA
>JBBJLS010000002.1:21329395-21365218 GCA_037577275.1 Bryconaethiops microstoma | reverse complement strand
ATGGGTGTATAAATATCCTATATATATTTTATTTAAAGGTTTCTTTATTTTCGAAAGAATCAGCGTAACTTTGTCATTTTACACATTCTCATCATTTTCCGTAACAGTCTGTGTTTAACTCAAACGAGTGTTTTCTGGCTTCCTACCATAAAAACAGAACGATTCTCCACATGATACACTTTAAAAATCCTTCTTAAACCAGCCAGTATTATATTTATACTGCAGGAGAATCCGATAGCTATTTCTTTTAATTCATTTTCATTTCATTTCTTAAAAAAATAAGTAAATGAAAAAAACGTGTGAATGCGTAAGACATTGGCATTTAAAAGTGGAATAAAAAACATTTTGAATAAAAGTAAATAATTATATATAGCTTAATTGAGGATCATTCAATTTGTTGCCTTGAGGCACCCCCCCCCCACACACACACACACACAAGCACACACACACATACACCCTTTAAATCCAGTATACAGGTGGGAAAGCCGTGCTCGCAGCGAAACTACATTACATTTCTTTCTTACGGGTTATTATAACATAATTAGTTTATATATAACTAGTATTTGTGTGAATGATTCGCCATTTCGGGCCTGTATGTATCTTTAAATAACTGAGAGACTATTTGACTACAGCTCTCTCCGAAACGAATGAAGTCATTTTTATCGCTTTTACACTTACATTTATTCTTCAGTTTTATGTCGTTAAAGATGATGATCCTATTTATAGCATTTCATTTTGCTCTTTCCGAAAGAATATACTTGTAAATATGCATCGAGACCATTAATTTGTTCTGACAGTTGAGTAGAGAGGTAATAAATTTGTTGAATGGGGGTGGGGTGTAGTAAGCATCAGATAAGATAGATCCGGGGCTCTTGAATATGTGGTGCTATTCATTAAACTTTCAGGACTGTAGCTTCAGACCCCCAGACCTTACAGCCCCATTGTCCTGGTACTGAAACAGCAGAAACAATAAATTAGATTCAGAAATGTTTTCTATAATCTTCTGGCCCAAACTGCCCTAAGCATCCATACTCCGTAACCCGTGAGGCACCCACACAGCTGAAGCAGGTCTGAGGCAGTGAAGTGAAGTAGTAATGTGTGCTGGATGGAGGTTTGAAACAGCTTCTTACTTTATGGGATGGTCTCCAGTGCTTGGACACTGATGGATAACTCCCAGCTGTTTCCTGCTTTAAGCTTTGTATAACGCAGAAATGCAGTTTATTATAGCATTGTATTACTTTGCACCGCCTCCTTTCTTTTAATCTGATTTACGTTGTGAAGCTTTTAGATATTACTTAATTCCAGTTTGATTGAAATTTGGTTAGGTAAGATCTGGGACCACAACAGTCCCATCAAGAATATAGGCTTCATAATTCAGTAACTGGCCTCCTATAAACTGGAAAGTAGAAAGAAAGGCTCTAAGGTTTACTGACATACAGTGAAGCTCTTCAGGTGTCTAGGGCTGCTCCAGTTATGGCGGTGTGTGAGTGTCCTTTCTGCAGGGACCCTCACAAAGCTCTTCATATGCACACAGCAAACAAAGCTGTTCACTGCTGTAAATACTGTCACATCCTTTGAGCCGTATGGGAAACAACTTAAGAGAACTCCACAATCATGCACGTGTTTTCCTTTTTCTCCGTCTGTATCTTTGAGCGCGCCACTCTCGTTTTAAATGGCCATAAGAGCTCTATTTAGGAGGAGGCACGTGTCCTAATGAGTTCTTTTTCAACCTGTTGAATGGACACGAGCACCCTGCTGTGAGCCGTGCCAGCCCCGGACCTATTTAATCCCCAGTGCAGGGGGCTTTCGTGCAAGTGCAAGACGCTTAGTGTCAGGAGAAGGACCTCCACCTCTCAGACGCAGTGCTCAACCACCGGAGGAAATACATCAGACTCAGTGGTCTCATTCTGCTGTGAAGGTTATTTGTCAGAGACAGTGATCTACCAGTTTAGAGATTTACTTAGGGGTAGTTATCTCAGAGGTTGTGGTACACCACAGGGGCAGATATCACAGAGGTGGTGGTCTACCATAGGGGGAGTTTTCTCAGCGGTGGTAGTCTACCAGGCCAGTGGTCTAGCATAGGGGCAGTTATCTCAGAAGTGGTAGTGAACCATAGGGGCAGATATCTCAGAGGTGGTGGTCTACTAGGCCAGTGATCTACCATAGGGGCAGATATCTAAAAGCATCCAAAGACAATATCCACAGGCCTTCATAAAGTGGACTGAACCTTTGAAGAAGAATGGAGGACACACTTTTCGACTTTGACCAAGATGCCACAGCAGACCTGGCCTTCTGGGGCCAGGTGGATCCCAACTTCCAGTTCCAGTCGCAACTCGATTCTCTCCTGTTCGACTGCCAGCTCTCGCCGTGGTCCTCCAGCGGGTGCCAGTCTGTGTTCCCTGACTTCACAGACCTGGACTGGCAGTCCCCGCGGCTGGAGGCCAGTGCTGAAGCGGACAGCTCCCCAACGCACGAGACCCACGCGGCGGGCAAACGTGCGCAGCGCCGCCTATTGAACCACCACCAGCATCATCAGCACCCCCTGCAGCAGCACCACCAGCTTCAGCATCAGCAGCAACAACCCTACAAGGTCCAGAGACACGCCGCCAACATCCGCGAGCGCAAGCGCATGCTGAGCATCAACTCCGCGTTCGAGCAGTTGCGCTGCCACGTGCCCACGTTTCCGTACGAGAAGCGTCTCTCCAAGATCGACACGCTACGGCTGGCCATCGCCTACATCGCGCTGCTGAGGGAGATCCTCCTGTCCGGCTGCGACCCCAAGTCCTACGTGGACGAGTGCATGAAGAACGGCTACAAAAACCAGACCAACGCCATCTGGAACACGAGCGGTGAGTAAGACCACCATCCCGGACTGATGGCTGAACTGAAATGTGTTTACTGGGTTTAAACTGCCTATGATGAAAAATAATGTTCAAAATGAACAAGATGAAAATTTATTTAAGGTACAGAGATGGACCTTATGGCCATACTCTTCCTTTGAATTTACATTTACATTTTTCGCAGTTTGGGGAAACTTAAAACTACATAAAGTCTATCTAGACACAAATTAATACTACAACACTTAATTATGATTTCAGTGTTTTATTCTGTATTGCCTGGCAGTGATGCATGATCTGATTTAATTAAAATACATATTTGATTAGGCTCAACATAACTTAGTTTGAGCAAGAGTCCATGTTGTAGTTGTTAGATGTCTAAAACCACATAAGTTTTTAATCTCCTTGTGGTATAATCTTGTAGTTTTAAAACTGGCTTGAAGGAAACAGACCTTCACAACAAAAGTACAGTAGCAACTACATTAACTGGATGTTTGGTGCTTTCATTGGTACCAAAATCCCATGGCGATGACCTGAAAATTCAAATTGATTTATAATTTTAACAAAGATACATGCAATTTTATCATTTGAGGGTTTTTTTTAGTGGAAAACATTTGTACGACAAGTCACAGCAAATTTCTCTGACTGCATGTAGTTTTCATAAACAAGGGAATATGCAAATGCCTTGGAGCTAATTTGTTACCAAATAGGGTTTTCATCACTTAAACAGACTTTACTAAACAGTTCCCTTTTATTCCTGTTGATTGTTTTCTTCCCAGCTGTCCAGCCCATGGGATTTGTGCTCAATAGGGGGCTGTGTGTTTTATTTAACCATGTTGCAGGGCACGGTCTCATCAAGGGGAACATTTTAATGAAGAAGTGTGCCTCTTTTGTTCAGCCTGGACCTGCGACTTGTTCAATGGTCATTAAAATGTATCTAAAGGCTCATGTTTGTCCTTCTTTTGTCTCCTTCAATTCCAGATCTGACAGCTCGTCTTTCTTGGATAAAGTGGGATTAGTGTGCAGGGTGGACTAAGCCTGGATCTGGGGAGAGACCCTGCCACCCCACCTCAGTGGCAGCTTGGCATCATGGTAGTCTGACATCTGCAGACTTCTCACCATGTAACACCCCTTTGCTCAGCGCCGAGCATAGCGGATGCTTTTTAAATTCTAATGTGTTGTGGGCATGAGAATGAGGCCCTGTGTGTTGCTCTGCTTTAAAGGTGAATGAGACTTGGTTCAAGCCTCACTGGAGCAATGACATGCCACTTATCTGTGTGGAGGAGATACGAGAACTGCTAAGGATTTTGAGTTGCCTGTTTAAGTCTTTTGTATGTGTCTCAGTGCAAACTGAAGGGTGGGAATTTGTCCACATTTGCATTATAGAGTAGTATTGTTTTACACTTATCATGCCCTGTTCTGAAAATACTGATTATGGCTTTAACTCTAATATATTTGTGTATTTATTTTGCTTTTTGTAATGTATTAAATTATTAGGCATTATTCATTACCCCTTTTGTGTTTTGTTTTTTACAAATATTTTTACAGCTTTATTTTCCTATGTCAGTTCATCTAATATCAGATCAATGAAACATGCATGTTTTTACTATGTGTTTCTCTTTATGAATCCTAACATTTTAACACTGAGAAAAGTTGTTGCTGTACTTTTACAGTGAATGTACATTTGCTACAGGTGTGTGTGTGTGTGTGTGTGTGTGTTTGCATTGGCCCTGAAAGTCAAATCCATTGGTGACATTGAATTCACAGCTGTCCTGTCTCAGCAGACTGCTCTGTGCTCACAGAGTGCGTTTGTTTTAGTCATTTCCCTTTTGGTAAAGGCTAACTCAGGGGAGCTGTCATGCTGCGCACACTCCCTAACATCGAGCTAACGGATAAAACTCATTCTACCTCACGCACTGTCATGGGTAGCATGATCATTATAATAATTATACCTTAGTTTAAAGGTTAGTGCTGCATAGAAAAGTAACTGTTAAAAAGCCCATGAAGCACTGCCCTTAGGTGAGAGATGCAAAAATAATGGCTCCTAAATTATTTTTGGCTTGGACATAAAGCTGCAGGAAAAACTACTACTCCAAATTAAAGGCATTGGATAAACTTCCGTAACTCAAGAGAACACAGTTCTACTGTCCTGCAGCCTCTAGAAGATTTATACCCTTCTGACAATATTTGACAATGGGTATGGTGACCTTAGGCTCATGTGCAGCTGCTCCAGGGCGACCCATTCCATTGGCAATCCTTTTCCTGGAAGTAATACAAACTGTGTGTGTGTGTGTGTCTGTCTGTCTGTCTGCAATTGACCTGTGTGAGCAATGGATGCACTTTAAAGTAGCTGAATTTACTAATGAGAAAGACTGTCTGGATACTTTCGGACATATAATGTATCTTCAACGATGTATGTTCAAAGAAACGTCCATTAAACATTCTTAGGAGAAGCTGTAGTCTTTTTATATGTGTTTCACAAAAACCCTTTTTGGTTCTATTCGGGATCTTTATTTCTAAGCGTGTTATATATCTCCTCTCTGTTCTGTCCTGCAAGCACTGTTGTTTCTCTGCTGATAATGGCCCTCGGTGGACATAATTAAGCAGGAGCGTGGAGTGGTATGGCAAGTTCATTAGTGTAGCAATATGCTGAAGCTCAAGCACCTGGTTCATCTTTCGGTAAGGTTCTTTAGACGGCCTTCTGAGGGGTGGTCCTGTCTTGCCTCATGGGCCTAGGCTTTGTCTAGCTTCACCTGCTCGAGTGGATATTGTTCTCTTGACCACAGACCCTCCTGCTGTTTTACACAGCCTCTGTGTCCCTACACCTCTATTTAACTTGAGTCCTGCTCTGAATGTTCCTGCTCTGAAGATGGATTTTTGGGGGCTTGAGTGTTTCAGACCTGGTCTTTAGAGATTGGAACTGACTTCATTTATATGTTTGGCTGACTCCTTCGAGCAGGGTGATGTGCTTAACAGGACCCTCACTCCGTCCCTGGGGGAAGTGGCAGGTGTGTGATTGCTCTCAGGGTCCCAGGCCACCGATCAACATAACACCAGCTCTGCTGAGCTATTGCAATACCAGAGGCTTCAATTACACACCTCAACCAGCGTGCCTCTCCACTTACATGTTGTGTGGCCCAGGAGAAATGTGTGTGTCAGTGTTACATGCTGTCTGAGTGATTTACACCTCTGGCTGTGTACAGGTGGACGCTCCTATTCCCTGCTCCTCACCAGGAACTCCTCCTGTTGTACATGTTAGAGTGATGATCTAGGATGAGCGTGTTCATATGACTGAATTATGACCAAATGCTTCTACAGCTGAATCTACGGGGTACCTGGTGGCCTGGTGGTTAGGGAGTTGGCCCCATGATCGGAAGGTTGTAGGTTTGAATCCCAGGTGCCACCACTATGGTACCCCAGCGCAAGGTACCTTCCCCACACACTGCTCCCCGCGTGTCCGCTGCTTCACTTGGTTAAGTACAGAGAAAGAATTTCATATTCTTCACATATGAAATAGTGTGCTGTGCTGTGTTCACATGTGACAAGAACATCCACGTTACACTTTTATATCAGCATTCGCATGTCAGCAGATCCAGTATGTGCTTTCACAGCAGGTAAGGTAAGAAAAATTATTTTATGGGTAATAGGTATATACAGTTTATACTTTGTCTTTCACAATCAGCAGAATATGCAGCTGACATTGTTAGTACTTGTGTAACTGGGTATAACTAATACACAGTACATGACCTCTACGGTTTTACCATCATGGAACAGGCTGATTCTTCTTTTTTTTGCAACTTTGTGAAGTTCTTTGCAAGTAGAAGACCCACTAGACCATCACAGTACTCCCTGGTACCCATGATGCCCTGGGTATAAAGGTAGTTATTAACCAGTTGACATTTCTACCTCCGGGAACAACTTCCATTAATTAGTGGTTTGTACTATCATTGCTGAAGTGACAGCCTCTGCTTTTCTGAGAAGGCTTTAGATGTTGATTTAATTACATTCAGCCATAGGAACATTAGTGAGATTGCAAGCGTCACAGGTTCTGTACCACAAACACCAACACAACTCACCCCAAAGTTACTGGATGATACTCCATTACTCCAGAGAAGCAGAAGTTCTACTGCTTCACAGGCCAGTGATGGGGACTTTATACCCCTCTAAACAACCATGCCAGCAAGATGCCCCCGCAGCATAACAGAGCCACCCGATCACTGTAGGGATCAAGCATGCAAGCCTTAAATGTGCTTGTGTTGTATGCACTCACCCATTTAGGGAGAATACAGAGAAGGATGACTCATCTGAAAATATCTTTTTTCTGCAGCTCTGTACATCAGTGCCTGTGGGTTTTACACAAATAGTCATTTGTCTTTGTAATAATTGGTTTATGTAATAACCTTCTAGCAAAATATTCCACTCTATGTAGTCGTGGACTGACTGTTCCTAATGACAGTCTGACCATGTACTGTGCTGACATTCTCTGTCACCTGAGAGACAATCGCTTGTCTGCTTTTCTTTACACATCACACTAATTCTTGAACATCACTGGAAATGTATAAAATATATAACCACAATTTCCAGCCCAGTTTGCTGATCTCTTTCCTAAAAATCTAAATGTCACTTTACTCACTGATTCTACTGAAACGCTAGCCAGACCAGTTTTGTTGCTGAAGCCGACTTAGATCTTTTCCTTTCACCATCTTGATCCCAAATTGATTGATAGCTGCGTCTGTACTCTCTTAGGATTGGTCAAACCTCTCACTTTGGAGCTTTAGCTTCTTTTTTAGATAAAAAAAAGTAGAAACTTCAATTCTTATAATGATAATCAAATGAATTCTGCTGCAGTTCTATTCAGTGTAGTAATTTTAGGTATGTTTAACTTTAGCCTGAATTATTATTTGGCTTAATAATTTGGTTAATAATAAATTTAAATTAGTTACATAGTAGTTACTGAATAATTAATAGTAGTCTCTGATCAGTGAACTGATAACTGAAATACGCTGCACACTTCATTTATGAGGTACACTGATTTATCTCCATGAACTGATGTGCTCGTTATTATTCAAGGCCTTGGAGTAAAACACACAAAATAGTTTATATTATCAACATGCTCTACCCAGAACACTGTTCGAATTATTTTGAGAATAATTACAGGAATATTACTCACCCAGCTGGAATCATGGCCTTTCCTGTATTGAGAAACCTTTAAATATTTTGATGGAATCAAGAATCGGTTCTTTTTTTACAAAAAAATAAAAGGCGGGAGTGTTAAATGGAATCCCTTTCTGTGTAAAGCTTACTTCATTGTCAAGCATTGTTTTGGAATGATGTTACTTGCTTTAAGCAGTGTATTTTACCTGACTGTCCTGTCTGTGCATGGATATACTGAACACAGACATGCAAAATACTGTTCTTAGCCCTAATGATGATGATGATGATGATGATGATAATAATAGTAATAAAGTGGCCCCATACATGTGAACACAGCACCCGGTGTGAACAATGTTATTATTATTATTATTATTATTATTATTATTATTATTATTATGTGTTGTTGTTGCTGCTGCTGTTATTTGTTAGAAATATTTGAATTAGGGCTGGGCATGTTAACGCGCAAAAGTTCATTGCTCGTGGTTGCGTGGAACGCGATAAGCGGGGGTTTACTGTATATATATACATACATATATATATATATATATATATATATATATACATATACAAACATACATACATATATAGGCATATGTGTGTGTGTGTGTGTGTGTGTGTGTGTCAGAATGATGGGGGGGTGTTGCATCTCAAGACTCCTTGAGCAAGGTACAGTCCCCTCCCTGAGCATCCCTCGCTGATGGCAGCCCACTGCACTTGGTGAATGGTGTAAATGCAGAGAAAGAATTTCACATTGTTCACACTGTGTGCTGTAGTGAGTTCACGCATGACTATACTTTCCTTTATGTATGTATTTGTCAGATATTAAAACCAGGTCCCCCTAGTGCCAGTATATATATACTGGAATTTTTGAAGCACAAAAAGTGGCCCCTAGGCGTGTCTTATTGTCTGTTTATAACTAACTAATATTTCTCACCCTTGTGGCCCTCTCGGTTACGCAGATCAGTCGAGGGAGCTATAGTCAAGTTCTAGTGCTACTGCATATAAACTAATTAGAACAACTTTTACAATGAAAATCTGCAAAGATCAGGTATGTTTCCACTCCTTTAATCGAGTCTGATGATTTTTCAGCAGTGTATGAGCTATTAGAGACTAATGTTAGCTGTAGAACCCCCACTGCAGGTTTGTGTGGAAAATAAGGTAAGGTGGTGGCAATCAACCCATCACAGCATTGAGTAACATCCAGCAAGTTCATTTCAGTGTCATCGATTGAACTTAAATATCAGTAGCTCACAATTTTCTGCCTAATTAATTTAATGTCAGCAAACTGGTTGGGGCTTCTGACCTTTTAATGTAAACATAATAGCTACACATCATTGATGTAATATTCCAAAGACTCTTAAATGAGATGTAATGGATTTATGGATTTTATCAGTAATATTTATTTGTCCACATAAATTTGAACCTCATTAAGCACACCTGATTAAACTCATCAGTGAGTCGGTAAAGCCTTTGTGAGCTGAACTCAGATCGTAAAAGGAGAGAAACCACCGATGTCTGCAGAAGTGTGGTCCTCCAGGGACTTGTCACAGGTTTGGCACCCCTGCATTTGGGCTTACATGGAACCAGAGATTGTTTATGAGAGCTGGAAGGTAATGAGCTTGCAGTCTTCCTGCCTTAAGGGAAGGTTATCATTGGGCCATTGGCTCACTTCAATGACTATATTTGTTTATTTCAAACTCAGACAGCCTTCAGGTTGAGATTATTTAGTAATCTGAAATATACATACAGAAAAAAAGTAGTGTTGCTTCTCAAGCCGTGTAGCTCACCTGTTTAAGCTGTAACTTCAGAAACATGAGACCATGGGATCAAAACCAAGTCTTTAGTTTTAAGTCTTGCATGTCATACTTCATCTGAAAGTGAGCTCTATAGCTGACGGTTTAAGATATGGTTTTAAATACAGAAGGTTGTGCGATCAAACCTGAGTCCTTAACTTTATGTCTTGCACATCACCTGGTTTAAACCAAAGCTGAACAATATCAACAGTGACTTAGTAAGTGACTCAGAATTATAATCAGATTTTTTTTTATTCTGGAGGAAATTGCTAATTGACTGTTGATTTGAACCATCTGCAGTTATCAGGTTTAAAAGTGCTGGCTTCTTTGAAGTTTGGTGTGCTGGCTGGTCCTTTGGCTTCTTGTTGACAGAAGATGATGACTTGGATGGGCTGATCAGAACAATGACTTTCTGAGATCTGGATAAGATCAGTGGTAGATGAGGTAAAGATTATAGTGGGACTTTCATTAGAACATTTTCTGCAGCAGCTTGATTTCAGCTGGTGGAAGGGCTGATTAGTTGGATCACATGTGTTGGAAGCAATGAAAATGCTCAGATGTGCAGGGCAGTGTGTCTCAGGAACTGGAAAATATCTCATCAAACTATGTACGGGTTCACACCTGCTGATGACGAAGTAACCTTGAACTGTTTTAGAGCGGTCCTGGGATATCAGCATTCCAGTGGAGCACCTGATGTACCTGTCCCACCTCATTATGTTCTTCTGAAGACCTCGATTGGTTTGGTCAAATTCATTTGTGTGCTAGAAAGTGGATCTCCAGGAGGAGGGTTGATGACAACCTGGTGTTACAGCAGACCTGCTTCCAACACATAACTAGTTAACAGGCTTTTTTGAGGGGAAATGGGTTTGTTAGAAGTGTTTTCAAGTCCCACTCCTGCAGAGTGTTTTCACTGCTCCCAACACACCTGATCCAACTTATCAGCTTTTTAACATGCACTTACTGTGTTTGTTTCTTAAATAAAGGAAAGCACCTAAATAAGTAGGGCAGTAGCATCCAGGACAAGGATTAGGAAACCATGACAGGGAAGGAAACCCCACAATCTGGAGGGCAGAAGTGCTCCAGGAATAAAATTTAGAAGATTAAGATATTCTAGTATTTGCCAACCTTAGTACTGGATGCCATGCTGCCCTGCACTTTAAGTTCTTTCTTTAAAAAACACCAGCACAGAACGAGCTGATTAGTTGAATCAGGTGTGGTGGGAGCAGTGAAAACACCTCAATGTGCAAAGCTGGAGGACACTTGGACTTCTTTGACTATACTGGGCACGTTAACACATTATCGCATTATTTACTTACCGCAGACAATTATTCTATCATGCGTTAATGCAGGTTTCTAAATAATCATTTTATTTTGAATGTTTGTTGCTTTTCTGTGTTTTTGTGCTCGTAGGTGCACGCACCTGCAGCTCTGCATCTCGGCTGGTTTTTTGCAGGCATCCCATTACTATATTATATGGACAAAATTATTGGGGCACCTGACCATTACACCAACAGGGACTTTTATGACACTACATTCAGATACATAGACTTCAATATGGAGTTGGTTCCAGTTTGCAGCTGCTATGATGGTTCTGCCCCCATGTTCCAGAACTATTCGTCCAACATCAGTAGTACTGATGTGGCTGAACACGATCAAATCCTCTCAGCAATGTTCCAACCATAGTGTACAGTCTTCCCAGAAGAGTACAGCAGCAAAGAGCGAACAGATTCCCCAAGATATTCTTGATTTCAGAAGAAATGTGTCTAAAAACTAGTAAATTCTTATGATGGACAACACAAATGCCCACAAGTCAACATACACTATATGGACAAATTACACCAACAGGGACTTTAATGCATTCAGATACATAAACTTTCATATGGAGTTGGTCCCCCTTTGCAGCTGCTATAATCCTCTGGACTCTGAGAGTAACTTGTTTTTCTATATCAGACTAGATGAAACGTGAATGCACTGGCAAATAGCTTTGGTTTTATATTTGATTTGATTACATTAATGTTTAAGTTGAGATTTACAGAAATATTTGAACTGCAGTTGGGTAACTGTGTTAAATGGAACACTGTTAAAAAGCTCCTTATTTGTTTAACGTGTTTGCAAACCACATTTTATATAGCAGTACTTTTTTCTGTTTTCTGTGATGCAATTAATCACAGAAAACCATGCAATTAATCGCAATTCAATTTTATTATTGCCCAGCATTAATTTGAATATAAACATACATGAAAACTAAAAATGCTTTAAATGATTTTATGCATAGAATGTATATAACACAACCATGTTATGATGGTGCAACATTGAGAAGTAATGTTTTGCTCAACAAACTATTCTTTTCAACAAAATCACAAATAACAGGTAAAGACTTGGTGAAAAGAGTCGCCAACTGTCTTTCATTTTCTAACTATATGTAATGATATTGGTAAACATACCATATGCTGACAGAACTGTCTAGAATGGATTTCTGTCTTGCATACAATGTGTGTATTAAATAAGTAAGAATTTAGATATCATAATCAAACAAACGTTGAAAACAACAAGTAGTGACTACACACTTTGCTTGCTATGGTAGATTGTGGTGTTATTTGCTTCTAGACAACAGACATATTTAAACAAATTTTCACGCAAATTGTTTATTTACTTATTAAAAATGAACTATGAAAAATGCACAGCAACAGTAGGCGAGTTCTATTTTTGCTTAATCGGAAATTGAAGCAGTTTGCATCATGCCAGAAAAAGACGTAAAATGTTCGCCAGTAGATGAGAAGATTGGAAAGATCAGAAGATCTGAAAGACAAATATAACATCAGAACTAAGAGCCAAACTTCTTGTTTTAATCTGTGTAGTGTAGAAATCTGTGTACTGCTGCCTAAGCTCCTTGTTAGGGCCCTTTTACCTTAGACTTACACTTCAGTGTAAATGTCCTGCTTGTGTTTACACCAACCATGACTCTATTGTTGTCTTGAGCTTGGCCAATCAGCAGGGTAAACAGGCCATGTTTGTCCAAGGCCCAGGGTGGTGGAGCAGGCCACCTGGGCCCTCACAGCCCTGTGAGCCTGAAAGTAACCTTGGCACCAGGGTCACAAGTGCACCTCTCATTAAACTGCACTGTTTGTTCAGAAAGGCTGTGTGAGACGAGAGGAAGCTGCCGGCACACTTGCTGCAGTAATTAGCTGCAGGCCAGCAGCCCACACTTCCAAAGTATAAGTTAAATTGAAAATTTTAAGATGAAAAAATCATCTTCAAATCAGAGCAGAACTTATATTTAAGCAACCTAGAACACAAAAATATTACATGGTGTGCCTTTAACATAGAATTTGCTTAAATATTATCATAGTTTATATAACAGTAAATGAATATGTAAATTCAAATATGTGAAAAGACAGCTGGGAGTGAATGTATTTACTCATATCAAATTCATTTAGTGTGATAATGAAAAATGTGTACAGAATATATTTAGCTCACTGTTCAGCTCCCTCTCTCTATCATTCCTTCCCCTTCTCTCACTCTCTCTCTCTATCCTTCCTTCCCCTTCTCTCACTCTCTCTCTCTATCCTTCCTTCCCCTTCTCTCTCTCTCTCTCTCTGTCTGGTTTCCTTCCTTTCTTTTTTTTCTCTGTTACACGCATACACACACACACACACACACACTCACTGACTCTCTCCACGCTGTCTGTATGTCCCTCTCTCTCCCTGTCTCAGTCCCTCTTCACTCTCTCTTTCTGTCTTCTCCCTCTCTGTCTATCTCTCTGTCTTTCTCTCGCCCACTCTCTCTCTGTCAGTCTGTCTCTCTCTCTCTCTGTGTCTCTCCCTCTCTCTCACAAACATTTGTACAAAAATGTTCTACAAGTGCCAACAAAGACAAATTCTCAGTTTTAAAGTTCTAAGGTTCAGCTGTTAATTTCAGGGTTGGGTCAGTTCATGCACAAAAATAAGACATTGTATTCAGTATTATTGTATGAATAGGCTGCACAGGCACACATCAGTCCTAGCTGAATTTAATTTAAGAAATCTGTGTTTACATCAGTGTTTAAAATCATTGCTTCAATACAATCGTAATGTTTGTCACTCTAGTTTCTGTCATTGCTAGTTCCCTTTTACCAGGAGATTTACTTCCTAGCCTATAAATTCATTTATAATTTCATTTACAAAAAAAAACAAAGTCTTCAGAATTTCCTCAGGCAAACTCTGGAAACATATGGACAAAATAATATTTTACACAGGGACACTACTGGGTGAACAGAAGTCTTCTTCTGTAGGTGTAGGATAACCTGCAGTGAGGAAGGAAAGGTGTGTCTTTTCATTTGTGCGGTACAGATGTGGCTACTGGGGTCGACCTGCTGAAAGAGTCCTGTTCTATTGGAAAGTGGGATTTCCTTGAGGAAAACAATTGAAAACAGCCACCAGATATCGATTTTCTTACACTCTTCTCAAGATAAACATGTTTGCTTTGTGTATGTAGGAAATCTGTGGTTTAAACACAGATTATGTAAATGAGGTGTTGGTTGAGGAACCATCTTTCACATGTTTTTGTCATTTTTCTTTTTGCATGCTTATTAAAATATTGCAGGCTTGGCCTGTCAGAGCCCAATCCATTGTGTGTGATGGAAGCGTTCTGGCCCATTTGCTTCACCTCAGCTGAAATCAAAGCTAGCAGCAGCATTCTAGAGGCCCCTGGCACCCCGGAGAGAGGCCATGCAAAGCCCCCAGATCCAGCCCTGACAGGAGACAGAGCGGGTGAAATCTGCATCATATTAAACAAACCTAAATGCTTCAAGCTGTTACACACTCCCTAATGAAACATTTATGAAGGGCCCCTAATGCGATTTCAGAAACACCTTGTCATCAGGGTTAACAAAGAAAATGAAGGCATGTAAGAATAAGCCATTCCCTTTGAGCACAGGCACATTTGCATGAATAATGTATCTTTATATCTATAGTTATTCCTAACCACATTGGCACTGGAGCATACATTAGGTTCTCTGACAGGCACAGGTTGCAATAGGTTAACACAGCTGCTCCCTCACAGCTTGTATAACCTTCATTGAAAACCACTGCCAATAGAATGAGACACACATTGGCCTAAGGTCACCGTGGCCAGCTAGAGGGGTAAAGCCCCCTGCAGCACAGGACTGTATGGGATCCCACTAATGCTCTTACTAAATAGAGAATCCAATCCTTACATCTTTCAACATCTAATGTAAAGACCTTTTACTGCAGCATAGGAGGGACAAACCCTCAACACCATCAATTTCAGAAGAAACACTGGAAGAGCAGGTTCCCCTAAATCTGTAAAGTTTAATCAATAAATTATAATCAAGTAAACCTGAATTTTCGGTGCTTGGAATTTATTCTCTTCTCTAGTTTTGATCATTTTGACAAATTTGTATACTTTTTCCTCTTATTTTCCCACTTATTTCTATACAAGTTCCATAATACTGATAAACTTCATTACATTCCAGAGTCCCTAACCAATGCCCCACTATATCTCCTATGGAATTTGGCTTAAGGAAAGTGTAGCTGATTAAATACCTCCATTCAGAATGTCCACCATCATCCAACACAAAATGACACACTTTACAAAAGACATGCAATAATAGATGAAAAGATAAACCATTGTTCACTACTCCTTACACATTTTAAGCTCCCTACCAGTGAAACATTTTCACTCCCAGAGATTTGGAATGCCCCCTAAAGTATCTGAACTACCCTATGTAGTCCTCTTTTTCAGTGAACTACCAGGGCAATTGGAAAGCACCTACTGTTCCTATTAGACTCCTACTAAGAAGGAATTAGTGGTAAAGCCTGCATCACACCTTCCTTTGGGAGTTCAACAGCGAGTCAATAGAAAGCAATTTCCTTGGGTAAAGATTAGTTATGAGTAAGCAAGTGTTACTAAATATCATTGAGCATCACAGGACTCCTTCCCTTCTCTGAGGCGATGAGGCAGAGGGTGCAAATGAGGAGATTATGTATCCAAACAGAGATGTTTGATGGAACATGTTTGCACTCCTGGTTCACCACTGAGTGTCATATTCACACCATCTCTACAGCCAGTGGAACAAAGCACTTGTTGACAGTCAGCTACTTGTCAAAAAGAAAAGAGGAGAGAGAACATTACGCGTCTTGCAGTGGAGAACCGACAGATTTTGTTTTTCTGTAGGTTGTGTCACTGTTCTGAAACAGGTGAGTGTCACAGGGCATCCAGTAGCAGCAGCAGCAGTCTTGTTGAAGCTGATGGCACTAGTACTAATGGAAGCAACAGTAATGCCAATGAAAAACAGCTGCGCCCTTGTTCCCTGCAGAACATCTTCTGTTCATCTTAGTTTAAAGCACATATTGTATGCATACGCTCGCTGAGGCTCATGGACATAAGGACGCACACCTACACAACAAATGTGAGAGACGCAAACACACAATGTGTACATCTGACTTTACTTAGGATCAACTTGCTGAGATCGTCTGGCGTAGGCAGCATAATCTTATATGCTGGACCAAGAAGCAACCAATCATGCCATGCATCTGGACTGTAAAGTCACTCAGATCATAAAGCACATCCTACAAATCATATCTGCCATGATTCCTCATATGACCTTCATAACCAGCATCATACCTCAGTCTGGTGTCTGCATCCATCATCTCTCCAAGTTTTTAATTTTTCAGGCAAACTTCTTATAAAATCACATGATGTGCCAGAGTCACACTTCTCTTATTTTTTTACCCTTACAGGCATTTGCACCTCCCTTCCTTTCTATTTATTGCAGTCTAAAAGCAGCCACAAGTGACCCTCTGCCAATGCATATGAGAGGCCTCTGCAGAAAGGATTTCAGCTTATTAAAGAGTTCCAGGCCATGTGGAGCTGATTTGGAGGTGTCAGGGAGATATAAACGCGTCATCTAAGCAGAGTGAAATATGGCATTGCACATCTTTGATCTGATGTGGGTCATCTCTACAGCCCAGGCAGCACCAGAAGAGCGTCTACCAGGGTCTGCAGGGAAATGTGCATGGTATTATACCTGCCCTCACAAGCTCATGTTCTAAAGGGGCCGCACTGAGCTGCTACAGCCATATGGAGTCTATCTGAAGCGAAGGGGCTGATAGTAGAGAATGCAGGCAGGGAGGAAAGAGGCCTCACCTTCTTTCAAAGGATACGAAAACAGATGATGTTTAACTTCAGCTGATTTGTGATTTTGTGTTGAGGTGCCTTAAAAAGACAGACAGACAGAAGTCATTCATTACTATTCACGTGCTGTAGACAGAGATAAGTTAAAGATTTCTTTGAGAAACTGTCGCAATATTCTGTTTATACACACACATGAAATACACCTTCTGTCAGTATAAAATGAAGACACAAATCAAATCCGCTGTGAACCATAACCAGTGAACCAAATGTAGTGGCACCACAGCCAGAGCATCTGAAACATGCAACATGTATCTAATCCTGTAAGAACTGTGAAGAAAATCACACACTCACATTGTCTTCCCTAAAAAGTTTTGTTTAAGTCTTTTGATTCATTTTAAATGTTCAAAAAACTATTAAGAGGCTATGAATGATCCCTATGATGTTACAAAAAGTCTACCCACAGTTTATTTACTGGTTAGAATATAAGCATGGAGTTGTGTGATCTGGCTCTATAAGGCAGTTTCATATAGCACAGATGATGTCTGATGTGTTTTCTCTTAGACAGATTAGAAGCAGCTTTGAAATGACACTGCCAGTGCTGATTATACTGTATAAAATTCCTCTGTGCTGATTATATTAAAAAATCCTCTTTCTGTTGTGTCCAACTATAATTCCTGTACAACTGCTCAGTGTGGAGTTCTTTCACCAAATGGCAGTTTTGGCATTATATCTCATGGGTAAGACAGAGATTTAACAAAGCAAAAAAACTGAATTTTTTACATTTTTCTCAAAATCCATGGGTTTTCAAAGAATTTCTGAGATAAATTTCCATCTTCATGCATCATAATGTAAAACAAAATCACATATAAGCTTCTATTAGGCAAAGAATAACACAGCAAAACAGTTTTAAAACATTAATGCACCAATATGCAGCAATACAGCATTCTACTGAAAAAGTGCTATCATTTCCATCTAATGATAAAGAACAGAGAACAGCTAAGAACATCTAACAATTATCCATGTTCAATTGTTGTTTCTGTGTTTTGTTTTCCACTGCATTGCAGCATATTAAGTTTTCTCCCTCTCGGGAACAAAGGTAATCAAATTAATATAATACAACATAATATAATAATTTCATTTAATATGTTAATACATTCACTAAGAACTCACAGGCAACCTGATGAATTGATGCAGTGGAGCTGTTTTATGTTTGTAGTTTTATAAAAGTTTTACAGCTCATACTTATTACAGTTTTATACCCTGGATAAGCCTATAGGAGATCACATTTGAAACAGTATTAATTTCAGATGCACTGTAAACTAGGAAAAGTTGTGTGTGTGTGTGTGTGTGTGTGTTTGTGTGCCTGTGTGTGCTTGTAAACTGGACCATCCATTCAGGACCCTTTGAAGGCCACTTTCCTCCAGGACAGGCTGAGATCATCGTGGCTTGGTCTGGTTTAGTGCTCTGCTCCTTCATCCACATGTGTACATCGTGTGCATAATTAGGAGGGAGGAAAAATCAAAAGGAGATATGTTTCATAATTTAAACCCTAACGAAACTGACCAACTTCACCCACATATAAAAGATCCAGCAGGGCCGCTCTGGAGCCCTGGACGCGGGTGAAAGAGAGCTGACAGGCGGGATTATTGTCTTCTTCTCGGAGACAGTGCAGGCCGTCAGCCGGGAGAGCTTCTGAGGCCCTGCCAAGAGCTCCGCGCTGCAGGCCCACTCGGACATGTGTTCGGGGGGATTGGGAAAGTCTGGACAGTTTTCTGGAAAACAACAAGGGGCAGAAGACTTTCATCGTGTAGGAGAAGACGGGATTGGAGAACGCTGCTAAAAACGCACCTTCTGAGAGCCACCTCGCTGGACGAACAGGAGGACGGGGGTCGGGCCGTGACCACTCGAACAGAGAGAGAGACAGTCAGGGGACGGGGACAAGCCGAGTGTGTGTATGTGTGTGTGAAGTCGCAACGGGACGGAGACAGGCCTTGTGTGTGTTTGTGTATATGAGGTCGCAGCGGGACGGAGACAGACCGTGTGTGTGTGACTTTAACCTAGATAAATCATGTAAAAACTCAACACAGTACCTGAGTGTGAAGTTCCACAGGAGCCACGTGCGCCGCGCGGGAGACCTGCAGGACTCGTGACGTCATATGTCCACAGGAAGGCTCTGCTGGACTCAGGAGACCCGATCTGTCCATTCATTCGTTCAGTTAATGAAAACAGAAACAAAGCACTGAATGAAAACTCACTGCAGTGCGTTTATCAATAAACATAACGTCTGAAGTCTATCTGATATTTCTAATGAATATTATTATTATTATTATTATTATTATTATTATTATTATTATTATTATTATTATTATTTAGTAATAGTTGTTAATATAGCAGTAAATAATAATAAACGTCTGTAACAATCATTACTACAGTATCATTCTTTTACGTTTGTATAAATTATTTGTAATATTTTGTTTTTAATTATGTAAACGTTCATTTACATTTTCATAATTGTTCATTGTGAAAATCTTGTCTTTACAATTTACGTTACTGTTGTTGCTGTTAATACGACTACTACTACTAATAATAATAGTACGTAATAATACCAATAATAATATTGTGCTACTACTAATAATAGTAATAATCATAACGGTATTTCACTGCTGTCTTACTGAGTTAGCCAGATAACTTAAGGCCAGTGTTGAGCGCTGTTCAATAGAAATGTCCCTTGGCTCTTTTCCTATTGAACTTTGGGCTTAAATTATCTGGCTGAACCCAAAAATCCTGCACTCTGAAATACGTGCTGAATAATAATAAAAATAACGATAATTATAATGCAAAAACAACGACAAAGCTCATAATAATAATAACAATAATAATAATAACAACGACAACAACAACAACAATAATAATAACAATAACAACAATAATAATACTATAATAATAATAATAATAATAATAAGAACAACGATGATCATAATATTATAACAACACCATTCTTTTACTACTTCTTCTTGTTATTATTATTGTTCTTGTTTTTCTTATTATTATTAGTGTTAGACTGTAGATTAAATACTCCTCTACTAAAGAACAATCTCTCATATATGATTTCGTTGTAACTCTACACTGGTCCCTCCTGTTTATTAGCAGCCAATCAGAGCTCGGCCTGCCTCCCCCTTCAGCTACTTACATCCACACCGGGCCGGAGCGCCTCCAAAAAAACAGAACCGAACCAGGGAGAGGGTCCTGCTGGAAAGGAGAGGAGTGGAGGCTACTCGAGCGTCTGAGAGGGACGTCAGACAAACACACACGCACACACACACACACACACACACCTACACACACACCTGAAACACTTTTTTTCATTACTGTTTGAGTTTTCTGCCCGGACCTTAAGTTTCCAGCCACGGATCCGAAGGTGGAGAGCGTGTTTTCCCCTCCGCCCCTGCACCTCCTGAAGAGAGAGATGGAGGAGAACTCGAGCTCGCCCGTGTCCCCCGTGGACAGCGTGGGGACCAGCGAGGAGGAGCTGGACAGGCAGCACAAGCGCGTGGGGAGGAAGAGGAGACCCAGCAAGAAGTCGAGCGACGAGGGAAGCCCGGGCTCGGCCAAGAGAGGCAAGAAGGCCAGCCCGAACCGCGCGCACTCCTACGAGGAGCTCCAGAACCAGCGCGTGCTGGCCAACGTGCGCGAGCGCCAGCGGACTCAGTCTCTGAACGAGGCGTTCGCGTCGCTGCGCAAGATCATCCCCACGCTGCCCTCAGACAAGCTCAGCAAGATCCAGACGCTCAAGCTGGCCTCGCGCTACATCGACTTTCTCTACCAGGTGTTGCAGAGCGACGAGATGGACAGCAAGATGTCCAGCTGCAGCTACGTGGCGCACGAGAGACTCAGCTACGCCTTTTCCGTCTGGAGGATGGAGGGCGCCTGGTCCATGTCCGCCTCGCACTAGCGGAGAGAGAGCTGCTGCTGCTGCTGCAGGGGTGGGTACAGGGCACACTGCCAGGGGTACAGGGCACACTGCCGAGGGTATAGGACTCACTGCCAGGGGTACAGGGCACACTGCCGAGGGTATAGGACACACTGCCAGGGGTAGAGGAAACATAGCCAGGGATAGAGGACACACTGCCAGGGGTACAGGACACACTGCCATGGGTACAGGACACACTGCCAGGGGTACAGGACACACTGCCAGGGCCTGTCAGCCGGCCTGTGTGTGTACTATACAAACACAGCCACTCAGGCCTGGAGAGAGAGAAAGCAAGAAGTGATGTAACCAAACAGATGTAGCAATTATTAATAAAACAAATTTTCTGATGTTAATAATAATGTTAACAGTGATGGTATTTACAACAATAATAATGTTAGTAGTAGTAGTAATAATAATAATAATAATAATAATAATAATAACAATAACCACAGCTATAATAATAGTAATTACAACCACCGCTATAAAAATACGCATTAGAAAGATCCGTTAGTCTTAATAAGTTATGTTTATTGATTAAAGCATGGCGGTTTTATCTATCTATCTATCTATCTATCTATCTATCTATCTATCTATCTATCTAAATAATAGTCTTACAATACCTTAGTAGTAAAAAATAGTAAAAACTAGAAGAATTGGCCTAGCAATAATAATAATAATAATAATAATATTATTATTATTATTATTATTATTATTATTATTATTATTATTAACATGGCTGTGTAGTTTAATCTAATACTGATTAAAGGCCACAGAGCAGCAGTGCTCATTATCTTCCACTCTAATTAAACCAGGAGTTAATAGTAGCTTGTAGTAGTTGAAGCCATGAAACTCAGTAGTTTACACAGACCCCTCACTGGCATTATGTCTTCAGGAATATATTTTTTACAAGACTGATGTCGTGACGCAACTCATACAGCTCCCACTGCCCTCACTGCTGTTGTTTATTTGTATGTTTTCTTTTTAATATTTGCTTTCTCGTGAGAATGAAAAAGGGAAGCGACTCTTCTAAGAGTTCATAATTTTATGATGGTGACCGTTTGACCACGGGATGCTCAGTTTTACTTAGTAAAGTCCAGTCTGTTGGGAAAAAGAAACCACAGTCATGTTCATATGGGGTTTCTGTTCTGGCTGCTGAAGAGTCAAAGAACATCAGGAGCATCAAATGTCTGTTTACTTACACTGAGATGCTTCTTCTACTCTGCAGTTCATCTGTGAGAGCACCTCGAAACCTGCTCTTCTTTAATAAGTCTCTATTGATTTAATTTTCTGGAAATAAGGCAAAGCTGCTGCTTTTCCCATCACTTTCTGTCTTCAATTACTGAGCCCACTGTGGCTCTTACAATTATATAACACTTTACACAGCATTTTTTTAAAAATCTGAAGTTCTTCTATAAAAGATAGTTTTTAATAGATTACAGATCATAGTTCATATTCAGATATTTTTTTATTACTTTTTTGAGCTTCAGTTGAGTGGCAAAACCCACAACATCAATTTGAATTGACCAATTTGAGAACGATTTTTGCAAGGATTACAATACATTATTCATTAAAAAACCAATAACCATGTGGCTGGGCTACAATTGACCAATTACATAGGTAGTCAAATTGGATCCAACTAAGAGTAAATTTAAGAACTGGGTTTTATCCTAAACTATGTGAACAATTTTAAATGTACATACTCAGATAAATTATGTCTGGAGTTATTTCCACAAAGTTATGAACTTTACAAAACATAGGTGCATCATAGTCTATTGTAATTCTATATTTTAAATGCATTATCTTCAGGCTTTGCTTCTTACTTTTGTTTTTCTATTTCAAGACATCAGATATGTGAAAAGGTGCAAATATGAGACCGAGTCCACAGGCACACAACTGGGCTTTAAGACCACTGTTGTACCTTTGAGAGTACATTTACATTATTCATATATTGAACAACAACATACCGTAGCCTTTCCAGGATATAATACATGCAGTGTTAAGGATAGTAATATGAAGTGAGTATTTATAACTAACAAACTGTAGATGCCCTGAAGATATCTTGAATATATTTTAAGCTGACTCTGTGGAGATCATATTAACCCTGGAAGCCATTTATAATGTGTGTCATGTTTGAAGTGTCTGTGTGTTCCTGCTTGAACTATTTTCCATCCTTTAAGCTGTTGGGAGGGCAGGTGTACTGAAGGTCTGTCCTAAAGCTCAGTATCACTGTCCTATAACTGAACTGTTCTACAGGATTTATGCATTAATTTTAGTCCAGATCTTTCTAAAATTATTGACATTAATGGTTTCCTTTGTGGTCTGATGACTTTATACCCACTGGGTGCTAAATGAAACAGCATGAGCTTTACCTTCTCTCAGACCCAGTGGGAGGGAGGGGGTGTATCTTTGATACGATCTGAATGTGTGTGCCATGTTACAGCACATAGGACAAGGTCTATAGGCTGTACACTACCAGTATTTTCTCAATGCTTATCTTTTTTTCCATCTCTCCTCCTCCAGACTGTTTACTTCCACTAACTTTGAAGACACCAAAGGATTTCTTGAAGAACCTATAAACCTCAGTGACAGGGCCGAGACACATGATGTGATTCCCAACAGAGGGCTGGAGCACTTGAAGTGCCTTCATGTATCATCAAAGAACGACTTGAACTGAACAAGAGGAACTCGTTTTTTCACCCAGAACTAGACAAGAGGAACATTTTTTATACCCTAATCCAGAGGACCTCCTGTAAAGACGCCCACCTAAACAAGAGGATTTTATTTTTTACACCTAAACAAAGACAGAAAGACCCAGAGTCTCCAGTGTGGGCCAATAACACATTTAATCTTTTTTTTTTCTCCACCAGTTATTCTCCAGTGTCCTACAGGTGATGGTACAGCAGGACAGCCTTCTGTTATGTTTAATGAAACTATATTTCTTTAAATAGAAGAGTTTATATATATATATATGAACATATATAAATATATATATGAGAAAAAAAATGATAAAGTAATTTACATAATGCTACCTGTGAGTATCGTCAGCTTTTTTTAAGGTGACCAATGCAATTTAGAGCAATAGCTACTTTCCTAAAGTACGCTGCATGGATTGCTGTTGTTTTTTTTTTTTTTTTTATAGCAACAATTTCAGATTTCGTCCATTACGTCGTGCTTATTTATTAAAACCTATTTTTTGAACAATTACGTTGAACTGTGAACAATGATTCATGCACAGGGACCAGACCAGCCTTTACACACATACAAACTGGTTACAGTCCTTTTACTGAATCCATAAAACACTCAGGGGAAATGATGTGCCTATATATACATTCATTCATGGGTTGGTTGGTTTGTTTGCTTATTTGTTTATTTACTGTTGGCTCATTACAGTTAGATGGTCATGCTAGTTTATTAGCAAATGAGTCAGAAGTGGCTGAGTCAGGAGTTTTTGTGGTAAAAGTGGGGCTGAGATGAGGCTGTGCTGGTTCATTAGCAGGGGAAAGTGGAGTCTGCTGCTCTTCCAGAGGGTTTCATGCAGTAAAGCTCTGAAGCTGCAGGAGACTCTTTAACGAGGAGTGCAGAGAGAGTAATCACCAAGACCTATCCACTCAACCCCACTCAGACTCTCTCTCTCCCTCTGTCTCTCCAATCTAAAGCCACACTTGCAAAGCATGAAATCATTTACTTGCAATTTTCCTCAGACACAGCGTGATAAAAATCAGCTAAATGTAAATTTCCCGTTCCAGTCTATGGCTTTCTCTAATTGTGGAAGATGAAAGTCTGCAGATAGTTTTGTTCAGTGTTGAGCTCGAGTTCAGCCACGGACAGCTGTACGTATGTGCACACTAACCTTTTAAAATATTATTTATTCTGTTTTTTAAAGTATTTCAATTCAGAACTCTTAGTGATGGAGCAGGGGAAAGGTGCGGTTCAGCTTTAAAACTTGCTGAGATGTGTGAGGCTGAGTTCTGGCGTTTGCACCTGCTCCAGGGTCTGCTATTTTCAGGTAAGAGAGAAAGAAAGAAAACAAAGAAAGGAAGGAAAGAAGGCGGGAAGGGGGGAAGGAACGGATGAACGAACAAATTAAGAAAAAAGCGTAAAGAAAAAAAAAAAGAAAAAGACAGAAATGAAAGAAATAACGTACGTAAATAAACCGAAGAAAGACGGAACGAACGAACGAAGGAACAAATAAAAAAGAAAGAATGAACGAAAAAGAAGGAAGGAAGAAAGAAAGAACGAAAGAGAGAGAAATGTCGTTGAACTAAAGCAAGCAAGAAAGAAAAAAACGTAAGAAAGGAAGAGTCCAAATCATTTCCTGTTAAAAGACACAGTTAAGGGAAACTGTGAAAATCTGTATCCGAGTGCAGTGGACATAAATATACGCTGGTCGTGTTGCAGGAATGAGCGAGTGTGTTTGTGAGAGTGTGTGTGTGTGTGTGTGTGTGGTTGATAATGTCTCATTATCCAGGCCAGGCAGCGATCAGAGGCAGGCTCGTTTCTCCGCGCTGCGATCGCCCAGATGTTTCCCGTAAAATCAAACGGAAAAAGCAACAAAATTTTAATTTGCAGTAAAAGGAATAAAGTAAAGGTTTACGCCGTGAGCGCCTGCAATGGGATTACAGCCTCGCTCTGACTCTAAAGCTCAAGGTATATAGTGTGTGTGTGTGTGTGTGTGTGTGGCGCGGGGCGGGGGGGTGGACTCAGGAGTGGAAATTCTTCTCTAGCATCTTGCTTTGGCCAGTTAATTTAGATTACAGTTTCAGTTTTACTGCATAAATTCAGTAATAATGAGAGAACAAATTTTCCCCTGGTTATGTAATGGTCTCCTCACTCAGTTCTCAGTCTCAGTGGTCATCTGCTTTAAAGACTTCTAATGTTTTTCACAACAGTGACGTGTGTGTCGCCTCTAGTGGATCCTTAACCTGCTCCGAGCAGGTGCGGAGCGTTTCTTCCTGCCACAGCGCTACCAAAGCCAAAAAAGCTTTTCAGTCACTGGCAGTACGTCCCAAGGAATTCCTGCAATGTGACCCAAAAATTCATATAGGATCCAAAAGCCTGAGATGAGTTTCCAAGGATGAATCTGAGTTGGCTCGGACCTTTGGACGTATCTCCAGGCTTTCGACTCAGAATCTCTAATTCTTTGATGCATTACAGAGACGACTCGCTTCAGGGTCTGGAAAGGCCGTGCCGTCCTTGGCCTGGCAGTCCTGCTGGAAAGTCTTTAAGATTGAAGGAAGCGAGTGAGTGACGTGGCAAAAAGACATATAAAATGTTTATATTGACATGTTAGACTGAAAATGACCTACAGCAAGATTCACATATCTAATGCAAGGCCTACGGTACATACTTTATGTCCAAAAGTTTGTAGACACCTGGCCATCTAGCGTTTATTTTGAAATCAGGGGTATGAATTGGGAGTTTGTCTCCCTTTGCTGCAGTAACAGCCTTTACTCATATTGGATAGCTTTATAATAGATGTTGAAACATTGCTGTGAGTATTTGATTGCATTAGTGAGGTCAGGTCCTGATTCTAGATAATGGTATGGATCACAAACACCACCTCAGCTCATCTCAAAGATATTGGACGGATTTCCATCATTTCCCGGTACACAGTTCCACTGCTCCACAGCATATTCTGGAGGCGGGGGATTGTACCCCTCTTGCTTATATTTGCCATTGAGCATGATGACCTTAAGCTCATGTGCAGATCATCAAAAAATGTCCTTTTCCACTGGCAATGCTTTTCTGGGGAGACTATACAAGCTGTGTGCGCAGTACACATCTGTCAGCAATGGATGAACCATAAAGTAGCTGATCCCCCAAAGTAGAAAGGGGTTTCAATATTTTTATGTCTCAGATCAACTGTGGTTCAGGATAACCCATTCCTCACTCATATAACTATTTTGTTAATACTGGAACTGATTCTAGATCACCTCCTTCACTTGAAAGGGTTTCTTTGGAGGGGTTTCATTTGATCTTTTCTAGCAGATCAATGCCAGCTATTTCTTTTCCCACATGCTCCTAAGACCGACCAAAATTCTTTTTTAAAGACATCAGTGAGCATAAGTATGCTTAGGACAGTGCCCAAATAACAGCAATACAACATCCTAAGTAGTGTTGAGCATTGAAATACATCTCTGAATTGTATGTTATGACTTTTACACAAGTACAACCCATTAATAGAGTATCCTCAGGCATGTGGAAGGTTTGAATTGGCACAAGCCATCGATGTTCAGAAAGCAGGTGTGCGACCAGACAGAACGTGCTTACATTATTTGTAAACACATCTAAACTTCAGCAGGGGGCTGTTATGGAAAGAAAAGAAAATCACCTGCAGGACCTCAAACTTAAAACCAAAGCAGAGGAAGGGGTAAATAATCCAGCAGTGAGGTGTGTGTGGTCTGGACTAAGTCATTGGAGCAGATAGACCACAGGGCATATTTATAAAACCAGAGAGAGAGAGCGCTGATTTCAAATCAGACTTTCACAGTCCCCTTGCTGTTAAAGGTTTTATACATATGGTGTCTGGTGGAGATCTCTGTAGAGCTGTACAGATCTCTGTCATCCAAGCTACCCTTCTTTCAGCTGCAGTGTGGACTTGAGTCTTCCAGTAACCTCGAGGGACAAGCGGTATAATCTCCTGGTGACATCACCCTTCCTCCTGTCCCAAGAAGTGCCAAGAATTTTCTTACCAACCCCACTTCTCCCTCCCCACCAACTGCTTTCCTGTGCCGTAATGACCCCCACCCCAACACACGCACACACACAACTCTCAAAGGTAGAATCAAACTGGACAAGAAAATGAGTTAAGAACGCCAAAGTGGTTGTAAAGGTGGCTGTGAATGCGGCTGTTGGAATGCGTGCACAGGCCAAGCAGGGGAAATTACAACTGCATTGAAGTGGCTTTCCAAGGCTGCGATGTGTTTGCTTTTTGCCATTTTTTTTTCCTCTCAAATAGTTTTGCAGTATCCTTCAGCCACCTCTGTTCTCTTCATTTCAGCCTGTTCCCGCCCAAGGCTTAAAGAGCTGCTCAGATGACTGCCCAGAGAGTTGAGGACCTTTAGCAGAGAAAGCAGAACAGGGCTCAGAAAATGCAAGATCAAGTCAGCAAACATCAAAAACTGCTTTTGATTAAACGTCCACGGAATATCAATTTAAAAACAAAGGCTGTAAATACTGAACCCACTTTTCATTTTTTCCAAAACATGGCACAGCGGGCGAAGTCCAAATTCCCAAATCAAAATGGACTGTCTACTTGCAGTGATTTGTAGCAGTTAAATAAAAGTGTTGATCCCGCTGGCATGGTGTGTAGTAATTTGATCCATGCAGGCTGCGAGATCACCCTGTGACACACTCATACACACGCACATCACTTTCCCCTTTATTAGCACAGAGGTCACGCAGGGTCGCCAGGGTCACGCTACCAGAGGAGCCCTCTCGCTTACTCTCTCAGACTCCAAACACACGCACAGTAAACACTGGGACCCAATCCACAATTACAGCTCAGTGTTTTGTTTCAGCAAACAAAACGTGATGGAGTCGTTATGAAGGAAACAATCAGTCCAGCAAAGAACACAAGGGAGTTCATCTCACTGAAAAGGAGCTTCAGTGTTTGTGAGTCTCTGTGTGTTTTCTATCACCTTCTGTAACCTATTCAGTGTGTTAAAAGCCCTCTACTGGTAAGTGGCTGAGATGACCAGCGCAGTTCAACAGTCTGTGACCACTAATGAAAATGCTTACATTTTTAACAATTTTCTAATTTAATTTTGAAAAAATGACATTAGAATAAAGAACATTAGAAGAATATTATTCTAAATAATATTAGAATAATTTGAGTGAAAAATAGAATCTTTAAAATACTCGCATGAATTCCACAATTTAGCATTTGGCACGTTCCCATTTGGCTTTAATGTCAGAGCGCACTCCAGCTGGGATGAGCTCCAAATGTTTCGGCAGAGGCCACTGATGAGGAGATCAAATCCACCTCAACATCGTCTAGTTACACTCTTCAGGGGAAGGGATGAGACACTGAGGGAAAAAAAATCAGACCTTTTTGTACAAAATCCTAAGCATAGTCAGATTCATAGAGAACTGAATCATGATTATTTCTTTTTCCATTTTATTTGTCATAAGATTTTTTTGTTTAATTCAAAAGGTTTTTGAATAGTCAGAATTCAAAAACTTTGAATATATATTCAGATTTGAATAAAAATATCTTTAACACTTTCAGTTCACCCTAAGGATGATTCTTTAAGTTTTTTTAGTATTGGCATTTGTTTCATATAGAAGAGGCAGAGAATCATCGATCTTTTTGAAAAATGGTTCTATATAGAACTGAAAAAAAAACCTCTTACAGCACCAAAAATTCTTGTTACAAATGAAAGAAACATGATTTTTGTTCTGAATAGAACCATTTTATGCTAATAATGTACTTTGCAGCTACAAAATTGAGAAAAATCATAGAGGTGTTTCAAAGTGAACAAACTATTTCATATCTAATTCTTTAAAACAGAAATATATTTATTTCACTTCACTAATCAGAAGGGAAAAAAGGTTGCACTTCACCTCTCCCTGACTTTCTGGGCATAACTTTAAATTATTATTTAAATTCCAGGTAAATGTAAGACAGGATCACTTTATGTATCTTAATGCTTCTTTTTCATTCTACAGTCACTTCTACTACTGCTCTTGCATGTGTGTGTGTGTGTGTGTGTGTTTGGACACGATGCTTTAATTGAACAGATGGAATAAAGATGTAGAAAGACTTGCAAGTTTAAGCTCCTTAGACACAGTTCTTAACAGCATAAATAAACACTGCGTCACTAACAATGAAAAATAAATTGCAATTTCCACCCTTGTCATCAACAATAACAAAAGCTTTGTTTGTTTCTCTTCAGCCTTCAATGGAAAAATTCTTCGATAAAAAAAAAAAACTGATTAAAAAAGTCAAGGATCAATGAGGAACAGTGTATGAATGTACCGGGGGATGTGTGTGTTTGTTGTTGTGGACGGGGCAGTAGCCCAGAGCAGATGACTGCATGGAGATGGACGTGGTAATGCGTTCCTCATGTGGAGTCTTTAGGTTAAAACCAAGTCTCTTTTACAAGGTTAACCCAGCCTGAGGGAACTGCCGCACTGGTGCTGTGGATGGGGCCGAAATGAAAATAGCTCTGTAGGAGCCGAGTTTTTTTCCTCCATGCCTTCCTCCTTTTTTCATCTCATACAGCAGGAAGGTGGCAGGTCACCTGTATAATATGGGCTAGCACAACAGGCAGAAATTGATGCAGCTTTAATTTGCGGGTGCTTTCAGAAAGGTGTATGAGAAGTTAATGTGAAAAATATGACTCACCACAAGGCCTACCTTCCTCATGGTCTGGGTGACTCCACATTTTTTCTTTTTTGAGGAAGAAAGAGAAGTACCCTGTACTTTCAGAAGCAACAAAATAGGGGCTATTTAACAACAATAAAAACAATAAAAACATGGTGCTATTTAACAAAAGCTACACACACACACACACACACAAAATCAACCACAATATTAAAACCACTGATAGGTGAAGGTGAAAAACACTGATTATTTCATTACAATCGCACCTTCCAAGTGGTGGAATAAATTTGACTGCAAGTGAACAGTCAGTCCTTGAATCTGGTATGTTGGAAGCAGGAAAAATCATCAAGAATAAAGACCTGAGCAATTTTGACAAGGGATAAATTGTGATGGCTAGACAACTGTGTAAGAGCATCCACAGAACGGTAGGGTGTTCCCTGGGCATCAATGGCTCAATGAGTCACCGTTATCTATAGACAATGATACAAAGTTTATAAACATACAAGGTTTATTTATTTGTTTCTTCCTCAATAAAACTCACTAATATTACAATAAAACAACATCAATACAACATTTTCAGACCCCTCCTCGTGGAAGCCCAGTATACCTGGTTTAACCTAAATCAGTACTTCACTAGATTAAACTAGGTGTGCTACTGACGGAATTTCACAGACCCAAAAAAAGACCCATACTGATAAATGGCATCACACAATGTGTATAGGTACCTAAGACTTAAGTATAGATACATGAGTATATAAACATATTTATGTACTGATTGGGAAATTAATACTTGGTCCACTTGACTATCATCACTGAGTCACTGGTCATGTGGTAGTGCTTGGTGGCTGCATGCACACCTCGAACAGTTGAAAACAGTTAAATCAAGCTGCTTATACAGTAAGATGAAGGAAAAGTTTTATGAGACAGCTAAAGCTCAAATATACTCGTAGCACTGGTAGAGTGTGAGAATAGTATTTAATAGTGCATATCTGTCCTTGTCTCAAGCGAGGGTGGCACAAAAGGAGACACGGACTGTTGTAGGATGGTCCATTGGGTGGTGGAACTTTTTTTTTTTTTTACATCCAGACCAAAGCCTAATGGACTTTAATGTACAAAAGGGTTCAGGCGGAAAGCATAGTCCAAAAGCTTATTATTTAGTGTTCGGAGTCAATGGGCATAAAGAGCAGACACACTGTGAATACTGTAATCACATTATAGCTCTCATTTTTCCTACAGCATGACCTGCAACAAATTCCATCATCACAGTCTCACCTGAGAGCTCACAGTGATGGGTCAGTGGACAAATATGCTCTGTCCATGCCTCTTCGGGCTGGGTGCTGCTCTCTAGACTAAACACACAGCAAGACAAGCAAACGCAACCCAGCTTTCCAAACACGGCACACGCGAGGCCAAAGCCGGCACTGGGCCTGACAGTCAGTCTACAGGAACAAACACATTGCAGCTCACTGATAAACGACCCAAACAGCTGTCTGGAATATTTGAGAATCAGTCAAACAATAGCACATAGGAAACGGCTTGACCACCTCAAGTTAGAGAACAAATCAAGACATGGTGAAGACAGGGAATAAAGCTACGGGACATGAGCCTAGAGCCCGTGATGAAGAGAGAGAAAAGATGTATATATTTGCTAGAGTCGCGTGTCCTTTCACTAACACACATCTTGTTTCTTATGTCATATCAAAACAGCGCCGAAAGCCTGATCTGTAATTTGGCCCAGAGATGCAGCTGCCCTCCTCCACCACTATTCAGTGCCACAATTAAAAACTTGAGCACTTAACGATGCTCGGAAAGGAGGCCCTTTTCTAATATAGGGGACAGTAATGACAGAGTGAGTGGCCTATGGATGAGCAGAAGAAGCAAATAAAAAGAACTTGAAGGAGGGAGGGAGGGAGCGGGAGAGGGAGAGAGAGCGAGAGCATGTGAAGGAGAGAGAGAGAGATAGAGTGTGACCGCAGACAGGAATGTCATTGTGGTGAAGAAAATAGCTGTTTTTTTTTTTTTTGTTCTTCTGTGCCAAGATCCATTTCTTTGGTTTTATTGTGGGAAGGGATGCTTGATGGAGGCCGTGATCAGGAAAGCACACAGCGTCTTAAATCAAGTGCAGAGCCTGCCCTGTTTATCTAACCCTGAGCTACAGGGTAAGGGTTATGGGGTTAGCCGGCCTGGTCAACAGTCAACTACTGACACACAGTTTCTGACAATTTGAATGGCCCTGGCTCCTCAAAGTCCTGAAATGTGGCCACATTCCTGAGCTGCATGTCACGTTTGTCCTTTGTGCAAGATTTAAAAGTGTTTGTTTGATGACCGGTACAACACTAAATATTGTCCCTCGCATCTCCGTTTGCCTTGTTGTACTCCCACTGTGCCTGGACTCTGTTTGCTTTCTTCCATTACAGCACTGAAGTTGCCAGATTTAGAAATATTCCAATGCCTGAGGTTGTGACAGCGCTGTGCTGTTTGCATATTCTCAGCTTTAAAAACTCACACAGCTCCATTATTGTAAGCTTGTCAAATAAAGCAGAATTAGTTGCACTACCTTTTGTTTATTTGAACACAGCTTAGCAGGTTGGCCATTGTGTTTGTTTGCTGTTCTCTTATCGGCTCTTGCTCTGACTAGCGTCTGTTTATTTGGACAGATATATGACCCTGATCTCCACCAGAATTGCTGGTAATCCCTGGCGTGAGCACAGTGTGGTTTAGTCCTTCACGTTGCCCCCAACTGGCCAGAGAAAGCACTGCAGCCTATTAGAAACTTCATAGTCCTTCAAAACTTGATGTCTACATTTATCTTATCCGTACTCCTCTGCACTCATTGAAGGTTGCTACTCTTTGTGATTAAACAGGAGAAAGATGGGATAAATATGCCTTTTCAAATATTTTGGAAAAGGTAGCAAAGGTATAAGTGAAACTACAGAGTGACACATTGCAACAGTTAATCGCTTACAGTATAAAAATACAAATAAACACACAATAAAAATGAGTGTATTGCCAATGGAGTGAAAAAAAAAGGCATTGATATAATGATATATATATGTATGAATTAAGTGTTCAGGTGCAAAACCCTCTAAATCCGCAGCCAAGAGCATTTTCCATCAGCAGCGCAGCACCTTAACTTTAAAGGCAATGATAAGAAATGTAATCTTTTAAGAAATGTATCTTTAGCCAATTTACTGCTTTAAACAAATATTTTTTTTATTTGTGTCAAAATCCACAGATCCTTTTTTTGCAAAAACCTCTACATCCACGTTTTACACACAGACATAGGAAAGAGTTGCTAAATCACCAAAGATGCAACTGGAAACACTGAAAATGATGATGACACACATAAGCAAAGGGGTGTTTTGGTTGGCTGGGTGGTGGTGAGGTTCATTCATACATCCATACCCATTTTCGGGTGTGCTCCTGAGCTAATCCCACGCCGTACACAATACACACCTCAGTGCGGCGTCACATGACAACACAACTGCATTTAAATCATACGTACCTGTAGTCGTACCTGTCTTAGGAATTCCTTACTTGCTTTTGTAGCTCATTTACAGATTTTCTCATGACTCTGGTTATATTACCCCACCCTCATAAAAATTTAGATGAAATAAGGGTAACAATTTATAATTATCTGTTCAGTAGAAAACTACTTTAGACCTTTACAAAACTGTATAAAAAGCAGTCACTGTTGTAACCAGTGTGATTAAATAGTTTAATTTACCAGGGGTGGGATTTAATAAATGTGCCCAGCAGTAAAATTAACGGGTATATTTCAGTAATAATTTGCATAAATATATAAGTATTGGCTAGTATAAGATTATTTTGTCAGTGTTACTATTGAAAACATGTTGAAACACAGCGATTAGTACTTGGAGCTTAGTACTTCTTTTTATTCATCGTCAACATACATTTTGAATTATAAAGTTACTTTTATGGTAGTCCAGTTCAGCCTGTATTACTTGAATAAAAGCAAAATTGGTTGACTTCTGATCAATTTCTGATTGGACCTGATTAGGCTCCCAGAAATGAGCTGCAGACCGTTCAGAGTGCCCATGCTGATTTCTGTCCACCAGTGAAAGAACTTACAGTGGGCATGTGAGGATCAAAACTGAGGCATATAGCAATGGAAGAAAGTGTTGTGGACCGATTAATTATGCTTTCTTTTACTGCTGCGTGTCTGTCACTTACCTAGAGAAGAGATGCTGTATGGGATGAGGATTATTTGGCAGAGGCAGTGTGATTCTCTGGGCAATGATGTGCTGGGAAACCTTGGATCCTGGAATTTATGTGGATGTTATTTTGACACAAAGCACCTACAAAAATAATGCTGCAGACCAAGTAAATCTCTTCATGGCAAGAGTGTTTCCTAATGGCAGTGGTCTATTTAAGCAGGATAATAAGCCCTGTAAAACTGCAAAACCTGTTAAGGAATGGTTTGAGGAACATGACCAACTGTTTTAGGTGTTGACTTGGGCTCCATATTCCCCAGGTCTTAATCTGACTGAGCTCCTGAGGACAAACTAATCCGATCCACCTCAGTTGCAGAGTTAGAGCTATCTTGGTGGCACAAGGAGGACCTAACACAATATTAAGCAGGTGGTTTTAATGTTTTGGCTGACCGGCTTATGGAACTCAACCTGTTTTCTGTAAACTTCTGACATTCATGTACATGAAAATAGCAAAATAAGCTTAATACTACTGCTACTACTAATAATAATTATAGTTATAATAATTCATCAACAGAGTATTTGGGTTCATGGAGTGTTGAGGTCAATCTGTATTAATTAAAGGAGAGGGAATAGCCTTACTCACTGTTTGTGGGCATTCAGGGCTTTCTGTTCAGCTGGACATTCTGGGCAAACCAACAGAAACCAACCTACAAAAACCCAATCACAGTCCTAAAACAGTAACACAGCCCTCTGTCACCTGCCCACTAGTCTTTCCACACTTATTGCCACCTCTTTACAGATTTTTCACCAGACACTGTTGGTGGAATGCAATATGTTTACAAAAGACCTCGACGGTGCACCATAATGCAAAGATTTAAAACAAGAGTCTGCTCTCAGAGTTGATGTGACACACTATCAAGCTCCTGTAAGAAAACAGATTGAATGTAATGTGATGATTCCTTTCATGAGTGTAATAAGCA
Organism: Bryconaethiops microstoma; assembly: GCA_037577275.1. NCBI lineage: Eukaryota > Metazoa > Chordata > Actinopteri > Characiformes > Alestidae > Bryconaethiops > Bryconaethiops microstoma. The sequence continues at coordinate 21,329,847 of JBBJLS010000002.1, read as the reverse complement.
TGACCATCAGCTTTCTCCATGAGCTCTAATGAAAGATATTTTAATAACAAAAGACTAACTTTCTTTATGTTAAGCATTTATTGTTAGTTGCAAAGTAAAAACGGACTACAAAAGATTCTGAGGGGAAATATGTATATAACATGTGAATGAGGCGGGGTTATAAAGGGCCTCAATGTCATATCTGAGGACTTTGTGCTTTGAATTTTGTGTTTTCCCTCCTCCAACACTCCCGACAAAAGATGAGTCAGGTTTTTTTGCAACAGAGAAAAAACATTCAACAAATGTCTGCAGCACTTGGACTGAGAACCACAGAGAACTACATCATGACCCTTACATCTAAAGATAGCAACACACACCATATTTTTATATTGTTCCATTCGTAGGCAGCAGAGGAAAAAAAACAAAAACAATAGTGGCATAATCTATTAAATCACAGGCATGATTTTAATTTT